>CM041642.1:7543440-7615087 GCA_023333625.1 Bothriochloa decipiens
ATGATGAGCCTTGATGATGGTGCATGGTATATATGGTTAGTTAACTCGGCCTGTTGCAGAGTTTATCAGTTGCTCAGGTACTCCATTTACCTACGAGGAGGTAATTTCTCAAATCGATCTAGACCATTGATTTTTCTAAATTTATTGATTTACTAAATAAATTAATAAATCTCAAAAACAAAAATAAAAGACCCATGCCGCTAATGACGCGAGGAAATCCCGCTGCCCCTTCCCCTACTCAGCGCGGGATCCCGTCCTCCTCGCAACAGCACAATTTTTGCATGGATGCTGGCACAATTTTTGCGAGATCCAATATTCACGCCAAAACAGGTTTTTTGTTAGATCCAATATTCACGGCAAAAGAATTGTGCCGCCAGGAATCATTAAATATTCACCGCAAAAGAAAAATCGTCCGCGCATGCGAGATTTTTTGCGAGATCCAATATTGATGGCAAAACTGATTTTTTGCTAGATCCAATATTCACGGAAAAAATTGTGCCGTCAGGAAATATTAAATATTCACGGAAAAATAAAAATAGTCCGCTCAAAAATCGGATCTTGCATGCCGTGAATTTGTGGCACATCTTGCGTCTCACGTACATACACACTAAATATTTCCCATATCATTTTCCAAATCTTAACAACCAAATCTTAAAAATGATTTTTAATATTTAAAATCTTCCTTATTTACCTAATTTTTATAAAATAAAAATTCAATAAATACTATTACCTCCTAGAAGATAATAGATGATCATGGCCGTTGGATGGAAATAAATAGACGGTCTTTCGAAGTACTGTAACAAAAGCCGTTGCGTAGTGCCAGCGGAAGGACACGTGCTGCTGTACTGCTGCACGCCTGTACCCTCTACACGCTTGCATGTTGCCCTATCACCATGGATAAAAATACTTTAAAATTATATGGAAACTGATTGTTTTGTGTTATTTTTACTTTATAAATTTTTTAATAGACACCCGTTTAGATTCAATGAACTAACAACTATTTGACTAACAACTAGTTCACGAGGATTCAAACATGTGGACCAGTGAGTGGACTAACAACTAGTTCATAGAAGCCAACTATTAGAACTAGTGATTTTACTAGTTGGCTAATCACAAGTCCTAATTCATCAAACATGCTCTTTTTAGTTGCTTGATTTCTTTCCCTTCCATCGAGCACAGCGAAAGGAACCTGATCGATCAGGACTAATGCTAAATTGCTAATGGCCTAGAAGGTTCAGCCCACAAAAACATCCATGCTGCCTTTCGCTATTGTCTTCATCAATCAACATTATCTTTGACCAAGGCCAAGCATCACGGTACCAGACAGTACTTGTAGTACTATAGACATGTGATCCAGGCATTCAGCAATGTGACTAAAAATCGATTGTTGATCTGGTTTATAAACCAGCTAATTTAATAGCATCACGTGTGAGAGAATAAATCGAAACAAACTAAGCTACTTTACACAAGCTGATTTGATACTATACGTACCTTTTTTTTAGTTACAGGTCACAACCCCCGTCCATCAGCCCTAGAGACGCCTTGCCGGCTCTAGAATGACAAAAGAGTATGTACTTGCGTATGTGAGAAGTAAAGTAATCCCTTGCCATACACACTGTGGAGATAGCAAGATTATCAGGGGCATGCACGGCAATATAGTATCATTACTATGTGCTAAGTTTGACAGTGATGACGCTTTGCTTTTGTCTTTATACATAGACAAGCATACTGGACATCTGGTTTTGAAAACTATTTCTAGCATCATTGGAAGTTCAACTTGACACTGCGAAGTGCGAACTGCTGCGAAGCCACACAATGGTGCTTGCCGTGCTTTGCCAAATTCGGAAGCCCAAAATGGGATGAGCCCGATTCAACAAACGTGGCCCAGTATGATTTCACAGATAAAATCACTAACGGGCCGGTCCATCAAAACCACAAACACCTACCGGCCTTTCCTTCCTTGTGCGGCACGGATGCTTCTTGTTTGTTTCAGCGACGGCCCCGATCGCAAAGCAGTAGGGCAATCTCGGCGCCGAGCACGGGCGGTGCAAACCAAGCCTCGCGTCAGCCGTCAGGGTCCTCCTCCTCCCCTCCCCACCGGCCGCGGCGCGTGCGTTCCCATAGGTCACCCCCACAATCTTCCCCAAAATCCACGAGACAAATTGCCCCCAACCAAACCATTCGACGAGATCTCGGAGGCCGCCTCGAGGTAACCTCTTCGTAATTTCTGGCTTCCTTCTAGTTCGATTCTGCTTCCCGGCTGGTGATGATGCGCTTTCATCCCTGTCCCGGTCCCGTAGAGAAGCTGGTGATTTTTGCGGCGACAAGTTCGTGCAATATTGCTTGTGTCGCTTCTGTTATCCCTATATATCTAGGCGTCCGGGCGTGCAGAGGGGCATACTTTCGTGTGATTATATTGGGAGTGGTTCCGTGCTTCTGCGGCGGGATTGCCGTGGATTTGGGGCTGCGAATTAGGTAGAGTACCTCGAGTTGTGTTGTTGTAGAACGTCTAGATCTGTGATCCTGGTTTGGTGCTAGCCTGTTTGGTTTACCCCTTTGGTCTCATTCGTAGCCATTATAGGTCGAAATTATTATCAGGTTTGGGTGCCGAATCTCCGCTGTGGTTTGGTGGATGAAGTTGATGGTGCGAAGCTTATCGGTTAGGTAGCAGGGATTGAAATTTGTAGATTTCTTTGATATTTTTTTCAGGTAACTTTGTTCTGACCATTGATTCTTTGATTTTCTTTTCAGGTAACTGTGTTCTAATTCTCGTGGTTCCAGGGAGATCAGTCTCGAGGTTGGTCCTCACAATTTTATGGCCTTTGACTGCAACAAGGAAAGAGGAGTTTCTTCGCCTGATAATCACTCCCGTGTTTGCACTGAGGGCACTCTCGTCCAGGCAAATCCCTTATCTCACTACTGGAAGCCTAAAGGTTTGAAGAACCTCAACAAATTGGAGAACCAGAAGTCCAGTCATGGATCTGTTCCGAGAGACTCTAATCCAGGACAAGAAGCTGAAGCGACCGATGAGGCATCTGCCTCAGCCTGTGGCGTCAGGTGCTTCACTGATCTGCCGGCTGCGTTGGTCTGCGAGGTCCTTGCACGCCTCGATGCAAAGGACCTTGGAATTGTATCCTGTGTCAACACCCTCCTGCATGCCTTAGCCACAGATCATCAGGGATGGAAGAAGTTATACTGTGAAAGGTGGGGGCTTCCAGACCTTCCTGCCTCCCTGAATGGGCCCTTGTTGCCAGGTTCCCCCCTAGATGGGAAGTCCTGGAAAACCTTTTTCGTGGAGCGGGAGTTTAGGAGTAAATCATTCATGGGAAGATACAATGTGGATATTCTCCGTGGCCACACTGAGGATGTACGTGCTGTGTTCCTTTTGGTATCAGCAAACCTGATATTCACCGGTGGCCGTGATTCTGTGGTTAGGATGTGGAAAATGGAGGAAGGGTTATTGATTGATACATCCCGTGCACTTGGTGGCACCATCCGGGCGATTGCCGCTGACTCTAGGCTTTTAGTGAGTGGAGGAACTAATGCCTATATTCAGTGTTGGAGGGCTGTTGAAGGAAATGATCACTTATTTCACATCTCTGGAAGTGGTACTGACCAGAATGCGGAGTTTCGCCTCTGGGGGCATGAAGGTCCCGTGACTTGTCTTGCCTTGGATGCACTGAGGATTTATAGTGGTTCTTGGGACATGACTGTTCGTGTTTGGGACAGAGCCCAGATGGAGTGTGTGCAAAAGTTCATGCATGCTGACTGGGTGTGGTCTCTTGCTCTGCGTGGAAACTCTGTTGCCACTACTGCTGGTAGAGATGCATATGTATGGGATATCAGGGACGGCGAGTTAACAAGCTTAGTTTCCAATGCGCATGTTGGTAGCGCATACTCATTGGCTTGGACACACCTGGCAGACGTGCTGTTTACTGCTGGAGAGGATGGCGCTATTCGCTTGTTCAATGTCTCTGATGTCTCTGATGATGAGGAGGACATTAAACCAGTGGCAACTTGGGTGCCACATTCAGGTCCTGTTCATTCTCTTGCTTTCGAGTATCCATGGCTTGTGTCAGCCTCGAGTGATGGAAGGATTGCACTTATTGATTTGAGGAAGCTTCTGACCTCCAAAAGATCACCAAATGGTCTGCGTGTTAAGAGCTTTGATGCAAATGCCATAGAGCCTCCACAGAGGATGCTTCATGGCGTTGGATGTGATCTCTTCTCTATCGCCATTGGTGCAGATAGGATTGTATGTGCCGGTGAGGATGGTTCTGTTAGGGTGTGGAACTTCTCAGAAGCACTGGAGATTGAGAGGAGGGCGCAGGCTCTGAGGAGTTTGAGGCAGGAGAACCGGATGAGGCGGAGGAAGGTACAAGTAGAGATGAATGCAAATGGTAGAAGGCCTGACCAGTGCTCAATAGCCATGAAAAAGAACCAACTGAAGGGTGATAAGAGTGCTGCTTGGCACAACAAGCGTGCCACAAATGAGAAGGTCAAGTCTTAGATTAGGATTAAGTAGCCCTTCACTGAGCTGCAGTTTGTCATAGCCATACATTGTCATCATTGGGTATTTCCTTGTTGGGAGTACTAATTAAGAGTTTATTTCCATTGAAGCCAGGTCTAGTACAGTTCAACATTGGCACATTCAAATGTTCAACTTTATGTGGTTACAGTTTCCAATTTAATATATGCAATTCTTATATGCCCAGCGTATATTGATCGAATCTAAGATAAGTCCCTCAAATCTTTGAATTCTAAAGGCTTTTGGTCTTTAAGCTTTCTATTTGCAGTTTTGGGCTTTTGGTCAACTGAGAGACTTGGTAACATTACATTCAGGTTATGTATTTCTGTTGCTGTAAAACTATAGTGTCTGGCTATTTGTATTCAGGCTTTCTCCCTTCTATGTTAGGTTTACATTTTCATAGTAAACTGCTACATGTCTGATCTGACTGTGTCGTTTCAGCGCCAGGTCTGTAGAATGTGTTAGTATACTCGAATCAGATAATAAAATTGTGGTGCGTTGTTCCCGAGTAGATATGTTTTCTGATTTTCAGATATATATTACTACGGTACAGCACTTTTAACTTGTGAGAGTATTTATGCTGTAATGTGAGATTGTTCTGTTCTTGTGGTGGTCCAGGAACTCATCAGTTTATTTATTTATTAGTGTCTTAGTGATGGTTTGATCATGTTTTTTTTTTGAGGGGGATGGTTTGATCATGTGTGATGTTGATATTGCCAGGTTTGTCAAAGCCTCAACGAATTGGATGCTAACTTTTTGTCTTTTCAGTGATGCTAAATTTTCAAGAATAATCCACTCTCTAGCGCCTACTCTGATGTCTGGGCTCTGCCGCTCTGGGCACTGGGCAATCCAACCCAAACGTTCTGAATCATTGGCAATGTCAGGACGCGCAACTTTCAATGCCTGCCCGGTTATGCTCTGTCTGAATGATTGCTAATATTTTAGCAGTAACATAGCCATAAAAACAATTTTGCACCCCTCATCTACATCATCACCGTTGTTTACGCGTGTGTTAAACTAGCGTTTTCATCTGACAGGCCATGCAGTGCCCACATGCTGCAGTGTTTTATCAGGAACTAAACTGGGAACTTGGCAGTGCCACAAGAGAGTTAGGAAGCTTCCTGGATGCTTCCCTCGCAATCTGACCTAGGTTTCCCATTTTCCTCTACTCGCTTCTGCCGACCGTTCGAGCAGTGCGATGATGATGAGCCTGATCGGGAACCCGGTTGGAAGTGATTGACGCGCCTGTTGTTTAGTTTATTCTTGTGACGCGTCAATTTCTCTGAAGATGAAAGAAAGTGCAGCGCAGATGTTGAGAGGTTGGCAAATCTTTCCCTGCGCCGCTGCGCGTCGGCGGCCACACTCTCTGTGAAATGCATGCATGCGATGCGTCGGCGCGTAGAATCTCGACGTCGCTTTTGCTTGTGATACACAGCAGTAGCGACTATATTATTTGGGAGCAGCTGCGACCATCAAGTGTCGCCCAGCGTTTGGCACTGCCTTCGCAATCAAACTTTGCATGCCGGTTTCTAAAAAAAAACAACGGAAATTCGGAATCAATTGGTGACATGCCAACGCCCACCCGGCCGGCACGCAATGTCAGTGCAAGTAGGAGTATGTATGCAACGGAATGGTTGCCAATCGCCGTAGCTGACAGCAGGAGTGTAGTAGTTTCTATGGACATTCAGAACCAGAGCTTCTCAGGGCATGCCGTAATGGCGGTCAAAGGGTAGCACCAACCAGTGATGAGTGATCTGCCGTTCTGTGAACGTGACGAGGAGCAAGGGAAGTAGAGGGCAGTGTCATCATCTGCATCTGCGTGCACGGCGGGAGAGGAAGGAACAGGGCCATGTGTTGGTGCACCCTCCATCCATGTGACCCCACCATCACCCTCCCAACCAATGGAATGTGATTGGATTCTCACTCACACTTCCACCACCGCTCTCTCGTCTCTCGGTTCTACAAGTCCGCAGTCCCCACTTTCCAGGAGAGAAAAAAAAAAAGGAGCCAACAATTTAGCTGAATCAAGGAGGGGCCATTCTCCAGAAAGCAGAGGAGGAGCACTGACACTGAGCAATGGAGGATGCCATTTTTTTTAGTCAGTGGATAACTCAACTTATATTATACATGATCAATAGACCTAACATTGCTTTGGCCTTTGGGTGTTATGAGGCATGAAAAAATTCGTCGTACTACATACAGGTCGCATAAATTCTACAGAAACATACATATAGCCCTAAAAGTGGTCTTCTTGTTCCTACCGTTTCTCATTAGTCGTTACTCATTACTGATAAATGGACTGACAGGGAAATCGGCTGGGGTAGTTTGCAATGCAGCCCAGTACTTTCTCCGTTCTAAATTATTGTTTGTTTTAATATTTTTGATGCATGTATTTTGTTATGTACCCAGATAAATACTATATCTAGTTATATAATAAAATATATATATTAAAAAATTTAAAATAAACTATAATTTAAAATAGACAGACTACGTACCACCGTCTAATTGCCATCCCATCGTGGATGCCATTTTGCTGCTACTTGTACACATCTGAAACTCTCAACAAACCAAGGCAACAAACCAAGGCAGTTGGGCTGGCTCATCACACCATGGAATAGCTGCTGCTTTGCAATATCATTAATCAATGCCATCACATCACATCAGCTGCAGGCTACTACTGCTGCTGGTGTAGTACACGTCAGCGGGCGGCGAGCAGACAGCCGAGTGCTGTGCTCCAGTAGCGCTTGCCGCCGCTCCAGTCAGTTGCTCTAGAGCGAGCGAGCAATTCTTTTTCCCTCCTCTTTCTGCCTGCGCTTTTGCCTCTCTTCTTGCGCCGCTCTCCAAGAAACCAATCCACCCTCCCTCCGTCCGCCCGCCCGCGCAAGGAATCGATCCCGACTCGCCGCCGGCTCCGCTCGGCTCGCTCGATCCTCCGAGGGCGACTCGCCTTTTCGCCCCCGAGGGCGACGCGTGGCAGGCAGGCCCACAGCAATTGCGGCACCTTTCCAGCCTTTTTCCTCGTCTCCTCCTTCCTTCTCGATCGGTAGCGTCTCCTGCTGCTGTGCTGCTCCAGCCTCTGGCAGCGCCCTGCTCCACAAGCAGTTGGCGCTCGTGTCTCTCCTGTGCTCCACAAGGGTCAAGGCCCTAAGGGACCCGGCCAATCCATCCATCCGCCCGTCCAAGAAATCGTTCATCCCCAGAAGACAAAGCGATCCACTTGGGTACTAGATACGCCCTGTCCTTGCGGTGTCGCGTGCCCTCTCGATTCCCGCGACAGGTCGCAGTGAATCAGGCCTTTGAAGCGAAGAGCGCCCCCGCCTTAGCTGCTCTGCGCCGATCCGACGAAGGCAGCAGCACTGGGGCACTGCTGTTTCCCCTTCGCTGAATCCGGTCTAGCGTAGGTAAGATGACTGCAGCTCGGTTTCGTCTCTTTAGCCTGTTTTTATCTTGAGATCTTGTGGGATCCGAGCTGATGTAGTGTGCGTGTTCTTGGTGGGATCTCAGGTTCCGCGGCGGAGGAGTATGGGGAGACGGTGAAATTCAGCTTCTCCATTGTTGGTAAGTGTCTAGCTTCTTTGACGATTTGGATCTGAAGGGGGAAATGATGAACATTCTCCTCACAGTTATTGTGCTACCTTTGCGTATTGTGATTGCTGTGTTTAAGGCCTCTTTTCTGTTTAATTTTAGGCTCTGTTGACTAAATGAGACCTGCAACAGCTAAAGGTGGCAGTGATTGACGCTCAGATGAGTCCATTTGTGCTGGCTGTGGTGAGCATTGCCTTTCTCAGCTTGCAGTTCCTGCGAGCTCATGGAAGCGAATTGCTTCTGAGCTGTGGCTCGAACGGCACTGTTGATGCTGACGGGCGGAGATGGATCGGAGACATGATCCCCCAGGGGAATTTCACCTTGAGCAGCCCTGGGCTTGCCGCAACGCTGGTCGGAAAGAGCAATTCCGATGAAACATTCGGACCGCTTTACAGTTCTGCCCGTTTCTTCGATGCGGCAACTTGGTATTCTATTAGTGTGCTGCCTGGAAGTTACTGTGTCAGACTGCATTTCTTCCCTTCGACATTCGGGAATTTCAGTGCAAACAATTCTGTGTTTGATGTCACGGCAGATGATTTCAAGCTTGTTTCAAAGTTCAATGTAACAGAGGAGATTGCTTGGAGAGCCTCTGTGAGCAATTCAGCCATCAGTGCAGTTGTCAAGGAGTACTTTCTTGTAGTTGGTGCTCGTGGCCTGAATATTGAGTTTGATCCAAGACCTGGGTCATTTGCCTTTGTGAATGCAATTGAGGTCATGCTGATCCCAGATAATTTGTTCAACGATACAGTGAGCAAAGTTGGCGGTGCAGGTGTGCAGTTTCCTCTTGGCTTACATGGCAGAGGTGTTGAGACAATGTACCGGCTGAACATTGGAGGTCCTGCACTTAAATCGGTCAGTGATCAGTATCTCCATAGGCCATGGTACACTGATGAAGCATTCGTGTTTTCTACAAATGCTGCTCAGATTGTGTCTAATGTTTCAAGCATAATGTATTTATCAAGCAACGACTCCTCAATTGCACCGATTGATGTTTATGAGACTGCAAGAATCATGGGCAATAACATGGTTGTGGACAAGCGGTTCAACGTGTCATGGCGGTTCTTTGTCCACCCAAACTTTGATTACTTAGTCCGCCTCCATTTCTGTGAGCTTATCTATGACAAGCCCAGCCAGAGGATCTTCAAGATCTACATCAATAACAAGACTGCTGCTGAGAACTACGATGTGTATGCTAGGGCTGGGGGAATGAATAAAGCATATCATGAGGACTTCTTTGACAACTCAACACAGCAGGCAGACTCACTTTGGCTTCAACTAGGCCCTGATTCCATGACCAGTGCTTCAGGTACTGATGCACTTCTGAATGGTTTGGAGATATTCAAGCTCAGCAAGGATTCCGACCTTTCTTATGTGCTTGGTCATATTGACACGGGCAACCAAAGGCGTTCTTCAAAAGGGGGAAAGAATAAAGGTCTATGGGAAGAAGTTGGTATTGGCTCAGCATCATTAGTTGCAGTTACAAGTGTTGTTCTGTTCTCTTGGTGTTATATAAGAAAGAAACGAAAAGCTGTCAACAAGGAGGCCCCTCCTGGCTGGCATCCGTTGGTTCTCCATGAGGCTATGAAAAGCACTACAGATGCCCGTGCATCCAGTAAATCATCCTTGGCACGAAATGCCTCTTCCGTTGGTCACAGGATGGGAAGAAGATTTGGGATTGCAGAGATTAGGGCTGCCACAAAGAATTTTGATGAGTCCTTAATCATTGGAACTGGAGGATTTGGAAAGGTCTACAAAGGTGAGATCGATGAGGGCACTACGGTGGCTATCAAGCGTGCTAATACATTATGTGGCCAGGGTCTGAAAGAATTTGAAACAGAGATTGAGATGCTTTCCAAGCTTCGGCACCGGCACCTTGTTGCGATGATTGGCTACTGTGAAGAGCAGAAAGAGATGATTCTGGTTTACGAATACATGGCTAAGGGGACACTGAGAAGCCATCTCTACGGGAGCAACCTTCCTCCACTGACATGGAAGCAACGGATTGATGCATGCATTGGTGCAGCCCGTGGCCTTCACTACCTCCACACAGGAGCAGACCGAGGTATAATCCACCGGGATGTAAAGACCACTAACATTCTGTTGGACGAAAATTTTGTTGCAAAAATAGCAGACTTTGGGCTGTCAAAAACTGGACCAACACTTGACCAAACCCATGTCAGTACTGCAGTCAGGGGAAGCTTTGGATACCTAGATCCTGAGTACTTCTGGAGGCAGCAACTCACACAAAAATCCGATGTGTATTCTTTTGGAGTGGTGCTCTTTGAAGTTGCTTGTGCAAGGCCTGTGATAGATCCCACATTGCCGAAGGACCAAATCAACTTGGCAGAGTGGGCGATGAGATGGCAGCGCCAGCGTTCGCTGGAAGCAATCATGGATCCTCGTCTGGATGGCGACTTCTCATCAGAATCTCTGAAGAAGTTTGGTGAGATTGCTGAGAAATGCCTCGCTGATGATGGGAGAAGCAGGCCATCAATGGGTGAGGTCCTGTGGCACCTTGAGTACGTGCTGCAGCTCCATGAAGCTTACAAGCGAAATGTAGAGTCTGAATCATTTGGAAGCGGCGAATTGGGATTCGCTGATATGTCCTTCAGCCTTCCTCACATCAGAGAAGGGGAAGAGGAACGCCACTCTAAGCCATCAAGTATCAGAGAGGAACTAGACACATGAGAACTTCTGACTTGAGCAAAAACCACTGAAAAATCTTGCTTTGTAGCCTTGTCTTGATGTAAAGTTGTGTTATATTGTTCTCTTAGTGTCTTTTTAGCTGTGTCAGTTGCTTCTTATCCCTTTGGGGGTTCTCCTGCTTGACAACTGTAGAATAATAGGATTTTTTTTGTGTAGATTACCAAACCAAAAAAAAAAAAAAGATACAGAAGTGTCAAGAGTTTCCTTGACATCTGTATCATGCAATCTGCATAACCACCGTTCATGTACTGTTGCCTGTGTGACCTGTATAAATGGCACTGATAATTATAATGATATCTTTGAGGATATATTGTTGACCTGACTTGTTTGTACTAATGCTTAGCAGCAACATCTTGTTAGGTATTGCCATTTTGTTGTCATTTTTTGTTTCACAAGATTTCAGTGGCAGTCAGTCACTTGGATGGTTTAAATGGCTGAAGCTGCACTGCTTAAGTTTTGACGTACCAAATGGATTCACGAGGTGGGTAGTGCAGTTCTAGAAGGTGGCATCTGTTTGGCTGGCGTACGGGGCGGTATGTCTGTAAGTCATCTGTTTTGCAGTGAACAACTGACAGTAACAGGTTAACAGCTGACGCCACTTCAGATAGTACTACAATCGAATATGGATCAGGGAAGGAATTGCCCCGCCAGCACGAGAGCTGGGATGTTTTCAGGTCCCAGTCCCACTCCCAAGGCTCATGGGGATTGGCCACTGGGAGCAGAGCTCGACAGGAGGAGGAGGAGGACGACGGGATTAGGAAGACACAGACATGGGATTCGGCGGCTCGCCGGCGAGGTCCGACCGTGCCGTACGCGAAAAATATCCTGCCCATGCCTGCCGAAACGCCCAGGTTCAGACTGCACGAAAAGAACCTGTCACGGCAACCTGCAAGGTGTGCTGTGTGTAGTGTCTTCTGAATTCTGATGAGAAGAAAATATGGCACGCATATTACGGCATTCCGTTCAACCCTCCGGCGTGGTCGCTTGACGGAGGCGGCAACAGCCGGGAGACGACCTCACGGTATCAGTCTATATATACTATAAAGGATTAATCATCAGAAAGAGAAACCTGAGCTGCTGAAGTGCTGATAGAAATCTGGGCACAACGAGGGCTTTTCCGAGGACTTCCTCTGGAAAATACCTCCACCGGGTCGGGCCTACATGGGCCTCGGCCTGGCAACGACGTGCTTGGAAGGTTCGCGAGGATCGACGAAGCCACAAGCAATTCGAGCTTCCTCGCTCTGGAACCCCCCGGCCGACAGGCAACGCGACCTCGGGTCTTCGACGTGAAGGCCGACAAGCGAACGCATGAATCAGCCACCCTCTGCACAGGTCCGATCAGCAGGGGTTGTATAGCGGGGCAAAAGCTAATTAAGCAGGATTGTTGGAAATCAGATGGCCCTGAAACGCTGTGCACGGCAGCTCGACATCTCTCTGTACCCATCGTGCACTGCAGAGATGATGACCGCTATCCAGCGGACAATGTCGTTTCGCGTAGCGCGCGTAGCCTGGAACTCTTGACCGCCGCCTAGCGCCTAGCGGACTCCGGAGCAAGTTTTATGCGTAACACGTTGGGACACATGCACCGGCAGAGGATTGGAAAGACGATCGATGAGTCCCGTCAATATTTCAACAACAGGATGCCAAGATATATAGCCAATCCATCCATAAAGAAAATTGACTTGACCAGCTGTGATTTGGGTAGCATGCATGGCCACAGCTAGTTGCAGAGTATTCCTAATCGAGTTTGATCGCACGGCTGGAAGATCTGATTGATTTTCATCGCTTCAGCCTTGGAGAATTTGTGGAACGAAGTCACTTTGCAAAATATAGCGCTAGGCTAGATGCTAGGTTTGTCGGCTTGTCACGGTAGCGCGGGTAGAAACAAATTTGACTGAAAGAAATCCCAAGTCTAACTGAACTTTACCACCAATCGCATCCAGCTTTCTTGGTAACAAGCTCATCTTCTGACGCCGGCGACGACGGGTCGACACCATCGATCCGTGTGCAATCTGCACGGCCAGATGTTATCGCGTTAAGATGCTCCGTGTCCCCAGTCCTGTACTCGATCCTGTATTATCCCATAGCCCACAGAAAAGATGCAAGCACTCGAATGTTTCGCTGTGCAGCAGCCGGCGCGGCTCGTGTGACGGTCGTCTGTGACCAACAACGCGCGCGTCGATCGGTGGCTGCCAGCCGACAGCTGTGAACTAGAACTAGAATGGCAATGCTGCAGCTGCTTGCATACATGCGTAAAGGGACCCAGAGCAAGTTGAATTCAATGCGCAACGTCGCATGCACGAGTGTCAGGAAATGCACGAGTAGGAGGAGTTCTTCCGTCAATGAAATCGTTTCTTCAACACACGAAGACACGAAGATGCCCCTGCACTAGCTACACCATATAAAACAATTGACTTCACCGAGTTTGCGTGCCACGTGTTTCAGCTTCAGCATGGTTGGAGTTGGACCGTACGGTGGGTTTGATTGATGGCACTGGTGGGCCCGTTTCAAATGGTCGTTACTTGGATAAGAGCACACGACCTTAACTTGAAGGCTATAGATAGGTACGGGTATGAAATGGACAGTCCAAGTCTACCGGATGCTGCCTAGCTTGCCGTGCCAAAAAAGAACACCTTGTGCTGCAATCAAACCGCGCGCAACTTCAGCTGAATTTCGAGAGATCTAGAGTATTCATCACCGTTCAATACGTCGCCAGCCGCCGTGGTGTTGTGCCAAGGAAAAGACGAAGCCGCCCGTACGTACGTGCGTCAATTTGGGACAGCATCTCGCAGCGGCCGACCTGCTAACTAAGGCAAGGCCGGTCGCCGTCATGTCGGGGTGCAAACGTCCGAGGCGGCAGCAGCAGCAGCAGCAGTAGGCCCCCGGGCGATTCGATCATCAACGAAGGAAGGTTCGAGGCTTCGAGCACAAGTGTACAACCAAAAACCGTTGATCTGACACGGGCGACACGGTTGGAACTTGGACGAGGGTCGGCGGCGCGAGCATTGCCCGTGCGTCCTGTCGTCGTGCACGGCTGCGGCACGGCACGCCCGGCGGTCAGAAAACTGGCGGCAGCGGCACGGGTGGTCATTGGCTGACAGGTGTGAAAGGCCGTCGCGACTTCACCGCGTATGTGTGTGTGCCCACCACCGGGCCAGGCAGCCGCGCGTGGTTGCCCGCCGGGCCGTTTGGTGGTGCCAAGTCTCCCGTTCGCGAGCGAGTCTTGGCGGGATGCGCACGGGGACGCGGGCGCCGCGACCTAGCACATGGCGACATGCGCGTTGCCAACGGCTCACGCTCTGTTCACTGGTCACCAGCCAAAAACGAAGAGGATTTTAGGTTGTTTGAATGCCCGCCGTCACTTGCCACAGTTTCTCTTGTGCCATGCATGGTGCTACACTTGGGGCGGATAAAATTGGCGCTACAAATTATCGTGAGAATAGTGAAGATTTTGTTATCTTGTACTTGTGGCTGCCTGAATACTACTCGTCGTCATCGACCAAGCAACCCTAAGCCTATGACACGGAGGCATGGTAATATTATGGTGACACTACACCTGTGGTATGACAGAAAACCAAGCAACACCTTAGGGCATCCTCGACAGGTTAAACAAGTCACTAGTTGGCCTCGTAATCTCTATGATATGGAGGAGAGAGTGTAAAACATTAGCTTAATAGCACTATTTGCACTTGCTATCTCGCACACTCCCCAATAAGCAATTAGTCTCATATTTTATAGATGGCCAAACGGGCGGCCCGAGCCTAACACATCATTAGCACGGCATTATTAGACACAGCACTACTTCTCTGTCCCAAATTGCTTGACGTTGTGTCCAGATTCAAATAATTTTCTATGCATGTGGACACAACTCATGTCTAGATTCAAAGAATCTTTGATGTACTTGAGCCGAAACTAAAAACGTCATGTATAATGGGACGCAGAGAGTATAACTTAACCATTGTCATGCCACTAAGGTACATGTCTCGGCCTAAACATGACGTTAAAGCCTCTTAATTAACCATCGTGCCGATGTGCATGACAACTCACCATGCTAGTGTCGCCCTAGGGTACTACGGAGTATCAGAGTTTGGAGATCTCCATATTCATAGCATCCACAAATTGAGACGGGGAATCTCGTTTGAGTTCAACAAATAGATTGGTAAATCATAGAAATCCAAGTCCATCAAGAAGCACGGGATCAAGAAATATTCAACTCTTGAATACAGACGTCATAATTTCACAAACACACCACCCTTCTATGTGCACAGGCACTGGTCCTAGGCACGACTCTAGGCCCCATGTCCTTGCGATAAAAAAGAAATACCCTATGGATATCGTGCCGGGCTGTGCCTAGAACCGTCCATGTTTCCATGTCAAAGTCCTTAGGAGTACGCTTTTTTTTTTTTTTGTTCACTCGCGCCTCCAGCTTCGCTGTGTGCATTCAGTACTATTCATGTTCATCGCTCAATTGAAGGACGCACACCCAAGTTGATGCTCGCAGGTAGACTTTCCGGCACGCGATCCCACGTCCGAGGTAACCAAACCGATCTGGCACGCACGCGCGGTACGACTGTACTGTACGAGAATACGCTGGCAGACGCAGACGCCTGCGGCCTGTCCATCGGGTCCGGCGGCTGCTGCGCCTGGTGCACGGCGGCACGGGTCGTCCGCCGGTCCAAAGCTGCTAGCCGACGCGCGCTGGACAGTGCCGTGAAAAAGGCTGCCGCTCGGTGTGCAGCGTAGCCGCGGTTGCTTTTACCGCGACGCCCGCACGCGACTACCCAAGTCCACCGCACGCAGGAGTACGCGCGGGCGCACGACACGCCTGGGCGACTGTGGCCACCTGCCGTACGTCCTTGGCGTACAGCACCACGCCCGCCCACTTGCACGATGGGAACGCACGAGCTCGTGCTCTCGCCGGGGATCGGTCGATCGACCGGCGACCGTGGACTTTTCCCTTTTCCTTGCGTCGCCGTCCTTTTCAGCACGTCGTCCTCCTCGATCGCGCCAGTCCCCCCTGGCTCCTGTCCTCGCACGCGGCGGTCCAGTTAGCCACGTCACCTCCGTCCGCCACGTAGCCTGGGCGGGCAGTCTCGTTGTCACGCGCGCAGACGGGCCCACGCGTGGGCCATGGGGATGGCGATCGGCAGATGGGCCGATGAGTTAACGACGATGCGGTTGTCGTGTCGCCACATTGGACAACCAACAAGCCGGAGATTTTTGAACGGATTCTATATGTGCATACAAGAAAGCACATGCATGCATACTCGTTTCCGTTGCCTTTTTATTCGCCTGACGGTGGGTCATTTTTTTGTAATATATATATAATACGGCTGAGAGAAGAAAGCACATGCATGCATACTCGCTCGCTTCCGTTGCCTGGCTACCTAGCTCTTTTGTTTTCTTTTCTTTTTTTTTTTTTGCTGTTGACTGCTGTTGTTTTTTAGTACCCACACCCACAGTACAGAAGACAGCCACATGGATGTAGGAGTATATACTACTCCCTCTTCAGTTGCCTAGCTAGCTGCTCTACGTGTTGGGGACCATGGATATGGATCTTTTTTTTATTGAAGAAGAAAAATTAAATCTAACCTAATGCTAATTGCTAGCTAGTAGCTATCAGGTTGATCGATGGGCAAGTTTTGGCAGGGGATTAATCCTAGAGTCCTAGACTGGATACTTCTTCTGTTGACCAGATCCAGCCTGCTTGATTTGTATATACGATCCTATATGCCCATGTTTACTCCATGTTACTTGTGAAGTAATGCATGGACTTCAATTTTGTGGTATGTGTATTACAGTGACTGAGACAGGGCCTCCTGCCCGGCCCAACACAGTATATACTATACCGTACATGGATAGTAGTTGTTTTTTTTTGGTGATTGGCAGTTAGCCTAACTATGATTAGGCAGTGCCCCACCCAAGTAGTACTAATCAACCAGAGCTCGGGTCGCGATAGATTTTTTTAGATAATGGATAAAATAAATATCCGGCCTCTACCTTTAAGGATGTACATAGCCTATTATTATAAAGTTTTGAAGGGAAGAAAAAGAGAAAGCCATAGTCTTATAGATCGACCAGGACGCTAGTTCAAACAGAATAAATGTTTCCATCCTTTATTGGATATCTCTAAAGCAATAATTTCTAATTTCTTGCTCATCGTTGAGAGCGTGTCCTTGGCTGTCTCATCACGCTGCAGCTGGGTCAAAGAGCGTAACCAGTACGCTCCTCTGAAAATTACCTGCATAATAGAGTTAGATTTCATTTGATTAAAAATAACATCATTACGGCATCTCCAGATAGCCCAAAACATGGCAGCCACCCCCACCCAAATCAAATTTCTAATCCTTTTATTTTGATTAGTCAGCCAACTACCAAATATGTGGCTGATTGATCTTGGTTGGGTCAAACTAGTAGCAAAAAAGATAATCCTCCAAATCATTTTGGTAAGGAGACAGTCAAGGAATAAGTGATGGATAGTTTAATTCCCATTACAGTAGATGCACTTCTGACTCCCCTTCCAATTTTTCTTAGCGAGATTGTCTTTGGTTAAGATGATACCCCTTTGCAAGAACCAAAGATTTTAATTTTTAGAGAAATTTTTATCTTCCAGATCTTCCTATGACGAAAGGTGTTTGTGTATCTATAAGATAGAGATACATAGAGCGGACAGAGAACAAACCAGATTTGGTTAAACTCCATCTGAAGTAATCCGAACCTTCCACCAATTCGATATTTGAGATCCGTGCTACTAAACTAAGCCATTCTGTAAGTTTATTATCCACCAGAGCCCTTCTAAAAGAGATGTTTAGTGGGCTAGTAGTCATCACTTTTGAGACTGTTGCATGAGGATCCTGCACTATATTATATAAAGATGGATATTTAACTTTCAGAGGCTTATTTCCTACCCATGTGTCGTCCCAAAACCTAGTGTTGGTTCCATCTTTAATATCAAATGAACCATTAGCCAGCACCTCATCTTTGATATGCATGAGGCCTCTCCAAAAATGAGAGTCATTGGGTTTGGCTGCCACTTGAGTTAGGCTCTTGGAGGTTAGGTATTTATTCCGTAAAAGAGATTGCCATATGCCTTCTGTGTTTAGCAGATGAACCAGCCATTTGGCTAGAAGGCATTTATTTTACAATTGTAAATTTAGGATACCTAATCCTCCTTGGTCCTTGGGACGGCAAAGGATGTCCCATCTGGTAAGGCGATATCTATGTTTATCTGAGGAGCCTTGCCAGAAGAACCTTGATCTATAATGATCCAGGTTTTTAATGACCCCCTTAGGGATCTCAAAGAAGGACATCATAAACATAGGTAGGCTGCTTAAGACTGAATTAAGTAGAACTAGTCTACCCCAAATGACAGGTATTTTGCTTTCCAACAAGAGAGTTTCTGTTTAAAACGATCTTTCACCTTTCTCCATTCAGAGTTCAGGAGTTGTCTTTGGTGCATTGGGATCCCTAGATATCTGAAGGGATATTCCCCTGCGTTGCATCCAAAGTGCCTAGTATAAAAGGATTCCATCTCTTTGGCTACACCATAGCAGAAGACTTCGCTCTTGTGGAAGTTGATCTTCAGCCCCGATAGCTGTTCAAAAGCACAAAGCAACAGTTTCAGATTCTGTGCTTGTTCTGGGTCGTGATCAATAAAGATAATGGTGTCATCTGCATATTGTAGTATGGACAGACCATCATCTATAAGGTGGGGGACGACACCTCTTATCTGACCATCGGCTTTTGCTCTGTTAATAAGAAGAGCTAGCATATCTGCAACGATGTTGAATAAGATTGGTGACATTGGATCTCCCTGTCTGAGACCACATTTGGTCTGGAAATAGGGACCTACGTCATTATTGACTTTGATTCCCACACTTCCTCCGGTGACCATAGTTTGAACCCATCGACACCATTTGGGGGAGAAACCTTCATTCGTAGCGTTTGTTGTAGGAAAGACCACTTCACTTTGTCGTATGCCTTTTCAAAGTCAATTTTGAAAATGACACCGTCTCTCTTTTTGGTGTGAAGTTCATGGATGGTTTCGTGTAAGATAACGACCCCTTCCATTATGTTCCTACCTGGCATAAAGGCAGTCTGCGTTGGCCTCACCACTGTTTTAGCTATCATATTAAGCCTATTTGTGGCCACTTTAGTGAATATTTTAAAACTCACATTAAGAACATAAATTGGTCTATATTGTTGAATTTTTAAGACATTATTCACTTTTGGAATTAAGGTAATAATACCAAAATTCAGACTATAGAGATCAAGAGCCTCCCTATGCAATTCAACAAATAAGGGTAGAAGATCATCCTTGATGACTCCCCAGAACACCTGACATAATTCCGCAGGAAAACCATCCGGCCCTGGAGCTTTATTATGCTCCATTTGGAAGACTGCCTCCCTCACTTCAGATTCAGTGAACGGGCTGACGAGGATGTCATTTCGCTCCAGTGATACCTGTGGGATATCCAGGTTTTGGTCTTCCCTAAGGGATATATCGATATTTTTCGGCTGGCCAAAGTGTTCTTTATAATAAGTCGTAATGTGACTTTTGAGATGATCATCACCGATCACAACACCTTGATCATTTTCAAGTTTATAAATATTTTGCTTGCGATGTTTCCCATTGGCGACTAGATGAAAGAAACTAGTATTAGCATCCCCTTCCAAGAGGGTTTTAACTTTGGCTCTCTCATACCATTTTAGTTCCTCCTCTCTCAGAAGGTTAACTAAACGTTCTTTTAGATAATGCTTCAGATTAATCTCTTGATCAGATAAGGGAGAGATCTCCGCTTTCTTATCAAGATTCTCTAAAAGAGCTAACAGAGTCTTTTTTCTTTTCGATATGACCCTGCCGTGTGTTTGGCCCAGCCCCTTAGATATTGTCGGAGTCTGCGGATCTTGAACTGCCAACGTTCAAGAGGGGTTGACCCAGAGCATGGAGATTGCCAAATATTTGCAACCATATCATAAAATCCATCTCGTATCAACCATCCCCTCTCAAATTTGAAAGGATGATTGTGAGTTTGGTGGGTTGAAGCACCTGTGTTAAGCACTAGGGGGGTGTGGTCTAAGATATTCCTATCCCTAGGTTCTACTGTTGTCAATGGGAACATGATTTTCCATTCCGTGCTAACGAGAACTCTATCTAACTTTTCAAAAGTTGGATTATCCCCTGGCCCTGCCCATGTGTATTGACGGCCTGCCATTGTAATCTCCTTAAGATCCAGAGATTCAATAACAGCATTAAAAAGATTTGGCCCTTTAGGGTCGAAGTCCCCAGAACTCTTATCTTCTGGGCTTCGCATTATGTTGAAATCTCCTCCTATCATATAAGGAAGGGTTTCTTTGGAGCATGTGTTGGCGAGTTCTACTAAGAAAGCACTCTTATTCTGGAGTTGTGCTGCCTCATAAACCGTATATAGCACAAATTTGAAGTCATTTGATTTGACTCTTAGGGTGAATTTTACATAAAAATCTTCCTCAGCAATGGCTCCAATGTCAAAAACATTCAGGTCCACACCTAGCAAGATGCCCCTAGATCTACCGTGGGGTGCCATGGTGTGCCAAATAAAATCATGTCCCCCACAAAGATTTTTGAGAACATGATCCGGGAACGAGTCCCGATCTGTTTCAGATAGAGCAATAAAATTAATTTGCTCTTCATTAACTAATTCAGCCAAAAACCTATGCTATTCTAGAAACCTAATTCAGTCAAGTCTCCTAGACCTCTACTATTCTAGAAAACTCCTTTCATTTTATAAAAATTTTTGAAGGGGTCTTTGGCTTCTTGGGAAGTTTGCCATTATATGTATTTTTGGCATTATTATATTTTTTCTTCCGTCGGAGTGGAGAGAGATCTATGATTTGATCATTCTCCTCGTCCAACAAATTCTCATTTGGATTTCCATAGACATGGCTGAGAATTGCATCAATTTGGTCATCCTGCTCATCATCACTCTCAAGATTGGGAAGTTTAGATTTAGCACAACCTTTTTTTCTATTAGCACATAAAACTAACCTATCTACCTCTAAGTTTTTGATTGAAACTACATCTGAGGTACCTAGGTTGATGCCTACCCTACCAAGGTTTGATAAAATTTTAAAATCTGGAAAGCTCGTGAAAGAGTTACTGGGAATTCAAGGTTCTTCTTTGCTGCCAACCGTTCAGCCTTGTGTAGGGTATGGACGTCCGCCATTGCCGCATTCCTGGAGCTGCGACGCGGTGCTTTGATGGATGCTGCTGTAACTGCAAGCACAAACTCCCCCACTGCCAAGGTAGAAGTGTCCATGGGTATGATCACCTTCTCTGTAAAGGTCGCAGTCGACGTCGCAGGTGGTGTAGTGGCGCCAGAAGGTGGTGTGGAGGTGACAGCGGCAAGCGGCGATGTCGGGGAAGTGCCACCTGCCGCCGGCGAAGTCGGTGCGGGCGACGAGCCGCCCATCTTCACGCCCTCGGACGCAGTAGGCGAGGGGGCCGTGAGCGACGCTCCACCCTCCTCGGCCGTAGCAGGGAGCGAGAGAGCAGTGGGCGCGCGCCCCTCCTCAGACGCAGCAGACGGGGGGGGGGGGCAGTGAGCAGCGTGCCCCCTCCTGGGACGAAGCAGCCAGCGAGAGGGTGAAGGGTAGCACGCCCCCCTCCTCCACGGCTGGTGTAGTAGCTCCGGTCGGCGGTGCGGACTCATCAACAGGAAGCGTAGATTGTGGCGGAGTGCCACCAGCAGTAGGAGGGATGATGGAGCCCTCCTCGGAAGGCGAGGCGACCCCCTTGGACGCATGCGAGGGATCAACGGGAAGAGTGCCCCCTTCCTTGGAAGACGCAGCTGGCAGAGGGGCAGTGAGCAGCATGCCCACCTCCACCACGGACGGGGGAGTGCCACCCCCCACCACGGCATGGGCAGCGGTGAACGCCACCATCAGGGTAGCAGGGGTCGATGGCGTGCTGTCCTTCTCCACCGCCTAGAAGACAGCCGAGGGGGCGCAGTGGGCAGCGTGCCCCCCATATCCTCTGGTGTAATTGGCGCTGTCGTCGATAAGCCTCCCATCATTGGAAGCGCGGAGACCTCCATAGCCACTGACAAGGCCAGGAGAGCAGCCCCACCTATACTGGGTTGGGAGGCATTTGGCGATGTAGAACCTCCCAGGCCGGATAGGATCAAGGTGTCATTCACCTCACCGTGGATGTCTGGAATGAAGTCGGTCACCGGAGCTGAAGACAGAGAAACAGAAGTTTTTGTATTAACAAGATTATAATATGTTGTCATCTCTTCCTCCGTAGGAGGGGAATACTCCTTCCTAGCTGCCCCGTCATCCGACTCAACCATGACTTTGATGCTAATCTCATTAATCAGATGTTCACATGCCCAATCCAGAGCCTCATCAACCAAAGCAGTTTGCTTCTGAGGGGGCATGTTTTTAGAAGGTGCGGGGGTCTTGTCAGATTTGCCCTCATTATCATCAGCAGTAGAGTCAGGATGTTCTGCATCTTCCATCTCCCTGTCTCCCCCATCGACATTCTTATTAGCATCATCCAACATGTCATCATCGTCCTCTGGGTCAATGGCTTGTGTCTGTACAACTTCATCAGGTGTAAAGTAAAGCCGATACACACTGCTATTCGCACAAACGTCATCCTGCTTAGGGATCTTTTTAGTATCAAGTATCGCCACTAGGATACGGACCTGACCAGTTGCCAGGAGGTGAGCCATGTCAACTTTCTGTGTGGCCCCAATGATAGAACCAACTGCCCACGAAGGAAGAAAAGAGCGAAGCACTCGAGGCACCTTAGTGACAATAACCCAAACTTGCTCCAGAATTTTAATGGGCTGGATATCATCAATGAATTCCTCAAAAATAATAGTGCACTCCTTATTTTTTGTGGTGATCGTACGGATCACAACCATCCGTACCAGCTCCTCTGTGCTAGGGAAAGGAACAACATATGATTTGGGTCCCTGTTCCTGCACCTCCCAGTCCCAACGAACCGGAATGATCCTGGCCAGTTTAGACTGAAGTAACTAAGCAGAGACTTCCCCAAACCTCTACAGTAATAAGAGCTGCCACTAATGACTGAGCGGGCATAACAATTTGACTATTCCTTGCAGCCTGAATCTGGAAGAAACCCAAACTGTCCTCAGCAGCACCGTAATAAGCCACAGTGGGTTTTGGTCCACGTAACAGGGGGCACTGATTTGTGAAATGCTCTTCAGTGCAAATGGTACACTCCCGCTTAACAGATTGATCCTTGTGCTTCCTTTTCTGATTACCTTGTTCTGCATCCAAAACTACGCCGGAGGCATCAGACTTGGCATCGTGGAAGCCTCGGCCAAGACCTCCACCTTGCGGACGTAGCTCGGCTTCACATCCCGCACCAAGAGCACCTGAGCGGGCAGGGGCGTTTGACGTGCCCCCTGTCGCAGCAGCGCCCCCATTGGAGTCCTGGGAACCGCGGCCGCGGCTGCGACGCTCACCACCGCATCACCCGGGTGGGCCGCACGACCAGCCTCTGCAGCATGGTGCTGCCCCCGAGCTCCGCGTCCACCTCCATGACCCGCCCCGTCGCGGCCTTGGGGCGCGTGAGGATGGAGACCCCGGCCACGGTGGTGATCCCTCGCGCCATGCCCATGGTTGGGGATGATCCGGCCATGCGCACGTCCATGATTGCCGGCCATGAGGACGTCGCGGTAGGAACGCGCCGGGACTAGGGCAGGGATGGCGGCGTCGGCATGGAAGGCGAAGGGATTGAACAGTCGTCGATTAGGTCGAAGAATTTGCGGCGTTGGGTCTTGGTGTACCAGGTCCTGCGCGGCCTGATTGGTGACGATCGGGCCGGGTCACAGGGACAGACTTGGTTCGGTCGCACCACAGCCAGCCCGGTCCGTCGGACGGGTGGGTCGGTGTTTTGAATTTTGAAGCACCGCCAAATTTGGATCTCGATTTCCACCCTGGACCGGACGGCCGCCGCCGCCGCCGCGAGACCAAGAGTGGAGCTCCGGCAAGAAGTCCCCAATGGTCGCCGGCGGTGTGATCCGTCGCGGGGGAAGCGGGCCTTTCCACATCCGCATCCATGGAGCTTTGGTGGCCATCGGAGGCGTTGAAGAAGAAGGCCGGGCTAGGGCCTGGGTTATCAGAGGAAGGATCGCCGAAGTACCGAGTATCGGCACCTGGTGATGGAGACCGCCGCCGCCGCCGCCTGCTAGGGGCTCAGCGTCCCCCAAATCCTCACAATCGAAATCGGAGTCGGGATCCCAGAACTTGCCAACAACCCCATGACCGGCGGGTGCCAAATCCTTCGCTGTGATGTTCCGTAGAGCCCTCCGTATCGATGCCGCGATCAAAACGGGGGACATCCTCTCACATGAGCGGAAGATATGCTGCGTTCGATTGCTGCCACAGTCTGCTCCATGTTCTCCCTCGGGTCGCGATAGATGAAGCCATAACGCGCATATGCAGCTGGATACTAAACTATTCACCACAGGTGGTCAAGTGCCATCACATCGGCGGCAAACAGTAAGTGCCCTGCAGCTCGCCGTCGTTCTCGCATGGCAGTGGCACGGATCCGAGTGCGCGTGGCCGTAGACGGCGGGCCCCGCGGACGGGGCCGACGTGGATGGAGAGGCGACGCATGCTCGATTTGCGTTGACCGGTGGACGGGGCCGGGTCGTGGCTTCCTCCCGCGTTGCTGCGGCGCGGACCGCAGCACAGCACGGCGTGCACGACGCACGCGGGTGAAACAAACCAGGCCGACCGGCCGTCGCCGCCACGTCTAGGCTCCCCCCCAACCCAACCCCGATCGAGTCGCTCCGTCGCCTCGCCCCACCCGCCATTTATTTAGCCCGCCGCAACCGCCGAGGCACTTCCAGTTCCAGAAAAACAAAACAAATCCAGGCGCGCGAGGACGAGGGGAGGGAGAGACTTCTTGTGCGGCGGAGTAGCTGCTCGCTTCGCTTCACACGGGTGAGGAGGAGCCGAGGAGCAGCTTGGGGAGGAAAAGTCAAAGGCTCGCCATCCCCCCGGCGCCTTCTCGTCACCTTCTCCTTCATCCTCGTCTGCTCCGCCTACCCCGCACGTTTCGCTTCAATCCCCCCTCTTTTAACACCGCCACCGCCACCTCCGCAGTCGAGCAGACCGCCCCTCCCTCCCTCTCTCAGTCTCTCTCTTTCGCCATCCACTTGAGGCCGTCTCGCTGAACTGTCTGCGCCGTACCGGTCGGGGAGCTGCGCTTCGTCTCCACAGGTGATTCTTGCGCTCTGATGTGTAGCTTTTGTCCATGGATTGTTGGTGCTGCTGGGCAGCTGAGGTTTCTTCTCGGATGGCTCACTAGTTTGGCTTCACTGGCGCCGTGTTTGGAGACATAGCGAGAGGTTGAGAATTACTCGTTCATTCTGCGCTCCTACTCCTATGGATTGGGAGGGATTGGGTAATTTGGGTTCGAGCAAAGGGTTTGGGCGCGCGATTGACGTACAAACCGAGAAAATTTCGTGTCCCATTCCGTATTTGTGTCGTTCAATTCTTCACTGCGTCTGCTGAATCATGTCCACGCACAACACCATGAAACCCCCTCTTTCAATTCTAACTTAGCTGCTTCGCGTTGGTTAGTTCTTTGGCTTGGGAATTGGGATTGGGTGGTTCCATAGTGATTTTTCGTTCCCCCTATGCCCTGCTTTCGATTTGGGACATACTAGTAGAAAGCAAAGTCACTTTGCCTTGTCCTGTCTCAGGTACGATTTGATTTGGGACATAGGTAGAAACCACTAGCAATTCTGCATATGTTTCTCTGCAACGGGGAAGTCATCTGCTCCTCAGTTCCTTGGGGTTCTCAAAGATTCAGGCATGCTCTCTTCTCTTTATTCTGCTTCGAAAAGGTTCACCATGAATCGGGATGCAATTTGCATCCATTCCGTCGTTGTCAGATGGTTATCACAAGCAACTAGGAGGAGTCATCGGCGTATACTATAGTTGGCTGTTTTCCACACTCCAACAGACATGATTGGCCCGCCTGTCGCGTTAGGTGCTGGATCCTTTCGGGGAAAAGAGTACATGTGGCAGTCCTTGCTTCTTCATTTCTTCAAGCTGGTGGGCGAAATCAGGGCTGACTTTGCCCTTGACTTGGCTAAAGTTTTCTGAAACCGGAGATATCTTAGCTTGGTAGTCTCACATTTTTATGGGATCTCCCTGTCTTGTGGTACTAGTACACGTAGACTTTACTGCAGTGACCTGATAAGTAAAAATGCAGTAACTAAACAACTTACTTCTCTATGCGTCTCGACATTGCCAGCGCCTTTTCTCTCAAGTGGTCCAATTGGTCAGTTTTTGATCAAGTAAATTGCTGTTTACACCAGAATTTGCCATGTGAAACCACTGGCTACTTGCCAATGCTAGCTGTGACTGTACTTTTCTTTCTTTTAAGATTCAACTACTATTCCAGTGGATCTATTGAATTGAACCCCTGTCTGATAGTCTGGTCGACATATCTTTGTTTTTTCAGAAACTGCTTCAAAGTCTCTAGTTTCTCGGTGTGGGCACATCTGCAATTGTTTGGTAAAGATGGCCTGCTGCTTCCTGTTTGGAAAGAAAGCTAAACAAGCTGTTGAAGGCGATGAAGGTTAGCAACTTCTGCTCATGTTAGCATTGCTTCTTACTTTGTACCTTCAAACAGTTTCCGATTCTTACACGTGCTTGCTTTCTTATTCCAGATCTACACAGCGTCAAAGTATTTTCTTACAACGACTTGAGAAAGGCTACACAAGATTTCAGTGACGCAAACAAGATCGGCGAGGGTGGTTTCGGTTCTGTATTCAGGGTAAATGTGCACGACATTTTTCAGCCATCAGTGTCATGTGCAGACAGTATGAAAAATCCTTGGCTTACATTTTAACCTTGGTCAAACAGGGAGTGCTTAAAGATGGGACATTAGTAGCAGCGAAAGTTCTATCCGCTACTTCAAGGCAAGGCATCCGCGAGTTTATGACTGAACTTACAGCAATATCTGATATCAAGCATGAAAATCTCGTCACTCTTATCGGTTGCTGCGCTGAAGGGTCTCACAGAATCCTTGTATACAATTACCTTGAGAACAACAGCCTTGCACAGACATTGCTAGGTGAGACATTGTTTTGCCTAATGATTTGACAAATCGTCTATATCTTCATAGTTTTCATACTTACAGATGTTTTGGCTATGCCATCGCAGGGTCCAGATATAGTAACATTCGGTTCAATTGGCGGGCTCGTGTCAAAATTGCAGTTGGCGTTGGCCGTGGACTTGCATTTCTCCATGAGGAAACCCGTCCTCCCATTATCCATAGGGACATAAAGGCAAGCAACATTCTTCTTGACAAGGACCTTACCCCAAAAATTTCCGATTTTGGGTTGGCAAGACTCCTACCACCCAACGCGACACATGTTAGCACCCGAGTAGCAGGCACATTGTAAGTGTACCCCTAATTCCTGTTTGTGAGGCCTTTCACATAATTGACGTTAGCTCTGACTTTTTATTCCATTTATGTCCAGGGGATACTTGGCTCCTGAATACGCAATTCGAGGTCAAGTGACAAAGAAGTCCGATATCTATAGTTATGGTGTTCTTCTTTTAGAAATTGTTAGTGGGAGATGCAACACCAACATAAGATTACCTAGTGAAGATCAATTCCTCCTTGAGAGGGTAAGCCCCTGTTGCCACATATCCAATAAACAACCCTGCAAAAAACAAACCTGGACAATTTTGTCTAAATTCACGCGAATCAGTGTGCCCTGAACAAAAAAAATATAAGAAACATTATAAGAAACATTACTGACCATAACAAATATGCTTCTTCTCTTTCAGACATGGGTACTCTATGAGGAAGGACGATTAGAGGACATTGTAGATATTGATATCGGTGATGACCTGGATGTTGAGGAGGCATGCCGGTTCTTGAAGATTGGCTTGCTATGCACACAAGATGCAATGGCCCGTCGTCCCAACATGACCAATGTCGTCCGGATGCTCTCAGGGGAGAAGAGAATCAATGTAGACAAGATAACTAGGCCTGCCATGATCACCGATTTTGCAGATCTCAAGATCACCAACAAGGAGCAAAGACCAGGCGAGACACGCTCTCCCACGACGGCTCCCACGACAAAATCATTCACCACCACAGAACCTTTCTCGTCGTCAGAGACGCCTACGCAGTCATCCATGTGAAAATGTGGGGCGTAAGAAGCAGATTTTTTTGTTTTCAGTTTGGATAGCGTGTGAATGTGGTAGGTGGGCTGGGTTACATGAATTTTTTGAAGAGATTGTTGTTTTTTCTTTTTTGTTATGAGGAAAGATCTCATAGGTCTCTTTTTGCATCTTTGATGCTGTAAATATTTCAAAATGAAGAGATAAGATTTGCACGATTCTCATTCTCGAACTACTTGGACTACTGAAGCTTCAGTGATCATTTGGATCAGTTCACCTTGTATCTCTTGGATTTTTTTCCCCAGGGTCACGAAGGAGAACTGCTTAACTTTGCACTACTATGTAATAAGAAGTTTTTGACATCTCTAATCTTACCCGGAAGAAATAAAAGAGCACGTCATGCCGATGTCGGCAGGAAAGATGTCTCCAAGTGTCCACATCTCAAATTCTCAACAGCACACACACAGGGACGGTCAAGTGGCTCCGAGTTTTCGCAGAGATGCTGACAGGCAGTTGAGGAAGAGCGAAGAACTGATCAAACCTGAAATGCCTGCACACGTATGCGTGAGATTTCGGACGACAAACGCGTCGCCGTCGTCATCGGCTAGCTGTATCGCTGCGAGAATTGCCCGGCGTGAACATGTATATGCTGTCGGAGTCGGTGCCCCTTCAACTGTTTTATTAAAAGCGAGATTGACCCCCTGCATTGCATTATTCAGAGATCACATATTCACGTTCACATCAGCTTGTGTTTCTTTAGTAGAGTTCCAGTTCAACGTCTGTCGCTAGCAAGTGTACCCTGCTGCCAGCCAGTCAGGAGGTTGTTCTGCAGAGGGGACAAAACCATCAGCGAAGTAAACGAAGCTGACAAACCGAACTCTTTTTTCCCCTAGAACACTGGTCAAACTTTCACAATTAAAATTTAAGTGTGAAAAGAATACTCAAAGTATAGAATAATATGAAAGTATGGCTAATATGCAGTACATAATAATCTGAAACTATTACACACAACAAAGTTCTGACTTCTGACTGTTGTTTGAGCTGACTATAAGATTTCTGAATATCAGTACGTAAGTACAGTGCATTGAAAATCGAGGCATAGGATTTGTCTCAGGACAATGGCGCAGACAAAGTTTCCAACAATGGTGAATAAAGAATACTGCATAAAATTCATACTGGACAAGAACAAAGAATTCTGAACGAGTTTAACAGAAAAAGAGTAGTTCCAGGTAAACTGAACTGAATGCTCTATGCTCTCTACAAAACATTCATCAATTGAGAGCTCCACTAATGGGGGGGTGTGTCATTTCTGAATTACAAGTCGTTATAAAGGGTAGCTAAATGGCAGCAAGAAACGGTTGGCTTGCTAAGCCAGCGGCATGTACTGAAGCAAAGGTAACTCAGCACCCCATTATTGCACAGTTGTAAACGAAGACGCCTGCACGCTCCTTCACCGAGAGAACCTCCCAGTCAGCACCATCTTCCCCACCTTCTGGGCACCAGGAATGCAGCAATATTACCTCGCCACGAGGTCCTCTATGCCCCCCGATTACCAGCAATCTATCACCGCAAGCCTTGAAAGCTAGACCCCAACCATTGGATGAGTCAGCTCTAACAGGCAATGGCTTCACTATGTTCCAGGCATTATTTACCTTGTCATACTTTTTGACTACATTTGTCGACTGATCAGCGGCATAGAGCTGGTTATTCACAACAGCAACAAGAGGAGGTGATTGAGATGCACTGGTTCCACCAGGGTACATATCAATTATTCTTCTCCAGGTCCTTGTTTCAAGGTTATATTCCTCTCCACAAGTCAATGAATCTCTCTGACTCGATACGCCCCCAATGACATAAAACTTGCCATCCATGAAGAATCCTGAAGAGAGCCGCCTGGGCAGGTTCATGTCTGAGATAGTCTCCCAGTGGCCAATCTCTGAGTTGTACAACTCAACAGATCTCAGCACCTGTCCATTCTTGTCACACCCACCAGCGACAATTGCAATCTCACCTGAGCTTCCCGAGGCAAAAAGGCAGCGGGGCAGATTCATTGGAGTGCATGGAGACCAACTGCGAGTCAGTAAGTTATACATCCAAATAGCAAGGCCAGTATATTCACGGCCAAAGACGAGCAGCTGTGTTCCGACGGCGAGTGATTCCTTGTCTGCACAGGAGAAACACTCGTCACATGGCATTCTCGGGAGCCTCATCCATCGCTTCCGTGAAGGATCAAATGCTTCCCAGGGCATCAAGCTACAAGCAAGATACACCCAATGTTCAACGATGCCATATTTCCTTCGCAGTTTGTACAGATATCCACTGTTAATTAACAAATTGAATCTTTTGTTCAGACAAGAAAGGGAAGGGTAGTCTGATCTGCTCGCCCAAGCAAGGCAGTCTTGAGACAGGTCATCATGAAGGCCTGGGAAGTAGCAATCATTTGATCTGTTGCCACTTGAATCACCTCCTGACTGAGCCTTCAGAATAGGTTTCTGCTCATTCAGTTCAAGTTCTTCACTATCCAACTCTGTAGCATATGGAAAGATCTCAAATTCTGAAATATCACAGGACACATCTGAGTGTTTCTTTGAGTCCCCAGAGAAGTAGTCATTCCTGACCAACAGAAAGTAAGCTAGTATGTACTTCTTCCACGAACTCTGATCCTGCTGGCCAAACAGCCTAAAGAGATGCAGAACCAAAGAGCCTGGAAGGGCAACCAGGCTTTTCGAGTTGCAATCTTGTAACTCTTCCATTATTTGTCTTATCTATGACAAAATCGAGGACTCAAGGTCAGAAAGTTCAGATGCCCCTTCTGGAAAAATCAAGAGACAAACTATCAGGAAATGCATAATGTTACGAATGGTGGATTAAAAGCAGAGTATATAGATAATAGATACAAGACACTTATACTTCCATGTCAGATACTAGGCCACAGCAAGACATTTAACTTCATTGCTTATCTCAAGCTTTGCCACATCCAGAATCAACAAAAAATATAAACTACAGCGCTAAAAATCTCAAAGATACTCTCCCATAGAAATTTTCTTTCAGGTAAAGCTACTCTTCTTTCGTTGTTGATGACAGTACCAGCAAGGAAGCAAGAATACTGCTGCACAGCAGACTCCTAATTCAGTCAGATCATATCAACCAACCAATAAACCACACAAGAACAAGCACTTGATGAGTCGTTATCATGACTACTAGGCTGCATTTATAACAAAACAGCTGCACAAGATTAAAAAAAATCCAACACAATGCTAATTAAATTTATTCAATGCTAATTAAATTTATTCCTGGTTTAGTAAAGATTAATGCGCCTACAGCTGCAAACAAGTTTTGCGAGAGAAATACGGAGATGGGATAGCCCTTACTGCACATTTCTGCTACCATTGTCTCAAAACTGAAGAAAAATAAAATATACGGATGTTCCCCCTCTGATTAGTTATTATTGTGTTCCAGACGCACGGCAAAAGGCCTAAAGCCTTCACTCCACGAACACGGAAGAAACTAGCAGAGATTTACCAGATGCCGTCAAAATACCACCCTGAGATGCCGTCAAAATACCACCGTATTTCAAACTCCATCAACCAGCAGCAAACAACACATACCTCCCTGTGGCTACTCTAGAACAAAATGCACTCGAAATCAGGAAGTCTCTGGCTCGAACCCACTCCACCTCCCAAAGAAGAAAGGAAACAAACACCTTTCCCCAACCAATTCACTGCCATTGTCTCCAGAGTCGAAACCTCCAACAGAAGGAACTACTACTACGCCACCAGCAAAAGCTGGAGTTTCTTTGGCAGCTCACCACTACGGTTTCGGTTTGCACACACTCTGAAACCGATAAGAGCAAAGGAAAAAAATAATAATACTAACAGACAACAACAACAACCAAGAAAAAAACGGCACCGCGCTTTGGAACGGAAACGAAAGAAGTGAGCACGAGAGAATTGAGCCTCCTCACCTCGCCGAGACGCGCCGCCGGCGAGATCCGGGCCACCGGCTGGCGCCGGCCGCCTGCATCCCGGCGCCCAGCACGCGCGGCTCGCCGGCCTCCGAGCAACCTGCGATGTACGGGCCACGAGGAAAGCGGTTACACTCCGCCTCACCGTCACCTCGCCCGAAAAAAAACAAACGAAAATGTGGCGAGCCGCCCGCGCGCCGGAGCGAGAACGGCGCCGGGCGCGCGGCGAGAGAGCTCACCGGAGTCGGCCGGATCTCTTGGCCGAGACGACAGCGGTGGAGGAGCGGGGGGAAGGAAGGAAGGAACGAACGAAAGGGGCTCGCCGACGAGCGGGGCCGGGCGGTGGGGGGCCACCGTCAGTGAGACGAGGAGGGTATGGGGAGCGAGGCCTGGAGCGGTGGGGGGGAAGGCGTACATATATATATATGGAGGGCGTGACCCATGTGCTTAGCCCGGGGGTTGGAGTGCCAAATGGCTCGCAAGTTACCTTTAACCTTTTCTACGCTTTTACTATTACCTCGGTTACCATGCTTAATCCCCACTGTTATCTCGAAAATCAGCCAGCTAGTTGCGTTAAAAAAATTGTCACCTTCCCATTGGACGCCTCCTTCTAGCTGCCTCGTATTTTGAGACCCAACAAAAAAAAAAGTTTAAACCGATTGGTTGGTTCTGGACGGTGCCTATTGACGGATCTAAGGGCCATCGTCGCAACAGGGATTCAAAACCGATATGATTTTAGACGATTTATTCAAAATGCATACATATAAATCCGGTGTCAGAAATGGGAGAATCTTGAATAAATAGTCGAGATAATAGGGTCTTGTTTAGTTCACCCAAAAATTAAAAAATTTTCACACTCTCTCCATCACATCAATCTTTTCACTCTTAAATAGAGCAAATGTAGGTAAAAAATAACTAATTATATAGTTTATTTATAAATCACGAGACGAATCATTTGAGACTAGTTAGTCCATGATTGAATACTAATTACCAAATACAAACAAAATGCTATAGTTGCAAAACTTTTCAACTTTTTGAATCTAAACAAAGCCTAGGCCTTGTTTAGATCCTAAAATTAGGGCCTTGTTTAGATCCCTAAATTGGGGCCGGAATTCCTATAGTATTTTATTTGTATTTGATAAAAATTATCTAAATTTTAACTAATTAGGCTTAAAATATTCGTCTCGTAAAGTATAAAAAAATTGTGTAATTAGTTTTTCATTTCATCTATATTTAGTACTTTATGCATGTGCTATAGTAAATTTGATGGCCAAATTGGTGAAACTAAACAAGGCCTAGGGTTGGAATTACTGTAGCGGAATTTCTGTAGCATTTCGTTTGTATTTGATAAAAATTATTTAAATTTTGACTAGTTAGGTTTAAAACGTTCGTCTCATAAAGTATAACAAAATTATGTAATTAGTTTTTAATTTCATCTATATTTAGTACTCCATACATATATTGATAGATATTTTAATATGATAGAAAATAAAAATTTTATATAGTAAATTTGATGGGCAAATTTAATGAACTAAACAGGCCCTGTATGCACTGGCGCGCACGTACGTGGATAGATCCAGCAGCTGAACACATCGCAGAGGCTTGTACTTCCCACTTTTTTTTTTTCTTCCTTCTGTTGTTATAATGGAATGTTTTTTTCACAGTGTACTTGCTGCGTGGACGTGGTGGACGACGTGGGGCGGAAAAGAATCTCCACCAAAGTGGGCGATGACCGAAAGCCAAAGGGCGTGTAGGCCAATGCAGCAGCACGACCATATTTACCCCACCGTTGAAACGCGACAGAAATGAAAAGCGACAACGCATTGCCATCGACCCAGGCCATCTCTCTCTCTCTCTGCGCGACAGTGTGTGTGTGTGTGTGTGTGTGTTTTGCTCTCTGGCTGGCAGCTAACATTATTGATTGTTGATACACATTATCTTTTCGCAATGCAATAATAATGTGGGACGCATACATAATCAGAGGTGATTTGACCTGAGGGAGTTATGGAATACTCCTACTAGTAGTAGCAGGGGCAGCATTTTTCCTTTTATATCTTGGCTCAGAAGCGAATTCTAGCAGCTTTGCAGGAAACTGAGAGTATTTTAACTCACTCCCATCAATCCGGGGGTGCCAGGCTGTCTGCTATGGATAAGGACTGCTGTCTTGTCAAGGCGGTAAAGGTACCCCCCCGGTAAACGGGAAAGCTAGTTTATTTACACGTCGCCCCCTTTCAGCGTCCTAATCCACAGAGTCCAAAACAAATCCCCAACTCCTTACGCTAATTAATCCGCCCCCGCGGTCAAAGCAGGAGCAGCCGACGACCCCTCGCGGTGGCGCTTGGCCGGGGCGGGGAATTCCGGACTAGTTTAATGAAGCGGCCGGCGGCCACGTTTCATTCGAGCGCGCGCCTTGCTTTGACCCCAGCACGAAAGCGCCCGCCGCCGGCTGGCCGGGTCCCTGGGCGAAAGTTACAGCGGCCGGCCGTTTGACCCTCCGGGGTTTTTTCTGGACCTTTTTCTGGTGTCGGATGGGCGGCAAGGAGTGCGTTCCGGTGATGTCACGTCAGGTCAGGAGGTGGCGGCGTGCGCGGTGGTGACTGGTGGTGAGTTGAGTTGTGGTACGTACAAGCGGCAGCAGGGTGGGATGCGGGCGTCCGTATGCGTGCATGGCCGGCTGGTTCACGTCAACGGCGTGACCATTTTTTTGTTTGTTCTGTCTCGCCGCGACATCCTTGTGCACTGCCGGGAACTCACTAGTCACTTCCCACCGAACGGCGAGCATCGGCGGTGGCTTTGCTGTTACTCTCGAATTCTACAGCCGCCGTACTACACCGTACCAAGAGGAGGCAGGAGTACCGGCCGGCCACGGCCAGGAGAAACAATTAATCGGACGTCCGCTCCGTCCGGCCGAAACGGGGCCGTAACAAGGATGTTATCACCAGTCGCGACCTGTCTCGTCATGTGATGCGCCCGCCCGCGGACCAAGCGACGAGCCAAAGCCAACCAAACTGCAGGCCCTCTCGAAGGAACGAACCATCGCGTCGAGGTCATGGTCGGCCGCGCGACCGACCGACCGAGAGAAAAAGCCTAGTACACCTCGTCTTCCGGTCCTCCGTTCCCGGCCGGGCGATCTGCTGCCACCGGCCGGCCGGCCGGCGACGGACGACGCGACGACGAGGGGGGCCCCGGCCCGGTAGAGCAAGTACACGCGCATCATGCATGCCAGCAGCACTGTTGCCTGGAAATGTGCAGATCTGGTTGCCGCAGCGCGACCATTCATATGCATGCATGCATGCTCGCTCCTGCGCCCATCGTTTGCTTCTTGCGTGCATCGCTTGCATGTGTGTGGCATGTTCAGTGAAAGCCAGGCGGGGCTTTACGCACCGGTTGGGGCTCAAACGAGCCTCTAGCTAGCTGGCTGCTGAATCAGCTACTACTCGCTTAGCAAACCTGGCTAAGCTACCCTGCTGCTGCACCTGGTCCCGGGAAAGACGGAGCGAGAGGACTTCGTTTGGTCGTTTCTGGCTGGCTGATTCTGGCTGCTGCTGATTTTTTGTGAGAGAAAAATACTGTTGAATGGCTGGCTGGTTTGGCTGATAAGTTTAAACGAACATGCTGTTGATGGGTACGCATCTGTTGCGGTACAATACAATGTAGGCCGGGCCGGGGCTGGGGCCGTGCTCACCACGTACACTACCTGGCTGGTACGCATGGGATCTACGTACAAAGCCAGCTACGCAAATACCACCACCACCACTACATGCATGGTGGATGTGGATTGTGGTACATACAATGGATTTGGCGTGGTGGTACACTACCCGGCCGGCATCCATCCCCAGTACAGCAAGCGCAGTACCAAAACTTTTGCACCTCGCAGATGCCCGCCATAACTGACGGATAACGACTCCCCGTCTGCTTTGCCGAACGCCCAAACCGGCTAATGAGCCATTAGCGTCTGAAAATCAAGAACTGCCTTCATTGATAATCTTCTGCGATCCTAATTTACAGTAGCCCTAGTGTGTAGTATATAGTACTACCATTCTGCAGTAGCAGCAAGCAGTGCGATTGGTAGTGGTGGCGGCTGCTGTGGGTGCTGTGGCTGAGCTGGGTGTAGGAGTAGTAGCTTTTTACGAGGGTGGTGTGCTCTCTGCCCTGTCTGCAACTGCGACTGCGAGGAGGGGAGGCGATACGATACCACAAAAGTGGAAAAAAGCAGGGGTGCGTCCAAATGGAATGGAATTGTTCCATCACATGATGCTCACATGCGTGCTTGCCCTTCCCTGATGAATGAATGGAGGCGTTGGTGGCGGTGACAGCGCCGGTGCTGGGCCCCCGTCGTCCCCTCATCTGATCTGATAGGATAGGATAGGATGGATCCACCCACCAACCCCAGCTCAGCTGCCGTCTTTTTGGGCTCCGGTTTCGGGTTTATTATTAACTTCTGGGCTTTTTGCCGGTTTCCTCCCTCGCCGCTTTGTACGGTTACGTTACGGTACCCCCGCCCCCATCCGATTATTCTACACCTGGCTATACGTACGGACATACGGCTGCTCTACCAGTCTACGATTACGCTTTCTCTCTTTTAAGAAACTGCCACGGAAAACGCGGTACGCTACTGGCACGGGGCCACTACAGGCGCACACTACTCCGTAGACCGTATAGGAAACACGAGCAGATGCTATACCGCTGCTGAGTTCGTTCTAGCACTGGCTGCTACAGCTCAAGTACTTGCCATCGCGCCCAACTCCCCCGAGATTCCGTCTTTATCTGCGCCGGCAACAAATAAACTTTCTACCACTGAGTGCCGGTCGGTCAGGAACGTTTCACCGAGCGGGCCCATGCGCTGCGGCACAGCTGCACGGAGTGCCCGGACCGGACGACGAGCGGCTTTTGCCTTTTTGGCACGGACGCACGGCGCGAGACGAGGCGGAGGACAAGCGAGCGAGGTGAAGCGCGCGTCAGCCCTGGCCGCGAAGCGAGGAAACGGAAGGGGGCCTCGCAAGGCAAGGCCAGGTGGTGTGGACTTGTGGTGGTGGCGGCGCGTGGCCATTACTCGTGTTGGTGTAGGTGCGCGGGCTGCGGGGGCCGTGCCGGTGCCGGTGCCGGTGCGGGCGGTGTGGTGGGCGACCCCCCTCGCGCGCTAATAATCCCGCCCATGTGAGCCTTGCCAGTGGCAGGTCGCGCTTAATTATTCGCGGCCCCATGCGGTCCGTAGCGTAGCATAGCAAGGAGCTAGCGCGAGACCGGCCCGAGCGATTGAGCGAGCGAGCGAGCTTTGCCCCAATTCAGCCATGGTCCTCTCCTCCTCCCCGTTTCGTTTGTTGCCTTCGTTCCTTGGCCTCGGCGGTGTACCAAGCGGCACGCCAGCAACTGCAACAACCGCAATTCAGCCGCGGGCTGGCGGCAGCACGCGCACGCGTCCGGCTCCCTGCCTGCCTAGTGTGGTTGCCGTCCACGAGAGCGAGTCCAGCTATAGCGTGCCCGCCCGTCGTCGCATCCCATCCCATCCTGAGTTATCCCATCGCCTTTAATAATGCCGCTTACTGTTGTGGCTGCCACTGTAGCCGGAGAAGGTAGGAGATGGCTGATGAGGAAGAAAAGCATCTCAATCAAACCCCCGCGTTACCCAACAACCTGAGATCTATTTCTACTAGCTAAGCTATCTAGCTATCTAGCGGCAAAGATTCGGCCGGCGCTCGCCCGCCCGCTCGCCATTAACCCACCCGAACAGTGGCCGCAAGCAGGGCCACACTGTGTTCTCGTGTGGGTTTTTAATTTTCACCGTGGCCGGCGTGCCGCCATGTGCCGCTGTTACCGCACAGTGCCGTACTTGGCTTCATTTGTTACTTGTAATAATAAATAAAACAAAGATTCCCCCCCACCACGCTGAGACAGGTACAGATAGAAGAACAGAAAGGCGCCCAAAATCGCCAGCGGGATGGACGCGTCCATGTTTCATACTACTCCTACAGGAGAAGTCTAGTAGTAGCGCTGGTATGCGCTGTGCCTGGGCAAGAGGTAGAGGTACATCGGTCTGATGCTATATACACTGGTTGCTGGGCGCCTTCAGCCTGTAGTAGTAGAGAGGAGACCACCGCTGTTCCTGGTGCTCGCTAGTGTAGTGTAGGGAAACCAGGTTAGTTAGGTCACTCCGGCTCCTCCCTGCAGATCTACTACCAATCAGCAAGCAGCTCAGCACCGTGATAAGTACCACTTCACATGCTTCTACTTTAAGTTATCGTCTCTTTGGGTACGATACCCCCCATGCTGCATCCCGGCCCTCCCTACGGCAGTTGCTCACTACCTAAGTTTGTCAACCCTGATGCAGACACTTGAATGCTGCCGCCTCCTTGCCTACAACTGAACGCCGATAAGTATGATCTGATCGATCGATACCGTCATAAGTACTACAGTACACAGTTTATTCCAGCGAAAACGATGTGTACTGTACATGTGTGCCGCGACAGCAAATAGGATCAAGGAGGGTTTTCAGCATCTGCATGTGTTTGGCAGACGGAGGAAGATCGCTGAACTGAATGCAAAGCGCCATCGGACGGACGTGTCAGAGTGTGTTAGCTACCGTCGTCAGCTTATAGAAGAATGAAATGTACTACAGCCTCTTAGTACACATTTTTTCAGTGCACTCGTCCGGGGGGCCTGGATGGGGGCTTCAGATTCGGCATGTGGCGCATTGGCATCTGCTGGCGTGGCGTTGTTGTCGCAGTCGGTGTGTCACGGATTCGAATGAACAAAATCTGCACCATGCGTCGGTCGGTCCATGCCTGCCTGCGGCCTGCGCCGGCAGATGAGCTAAAAGGCTCCAGGTAGTACCACTGATCACCTCACAGTCAATACCACTGCAGGGTCAGTTCTTCGGTTTCTAATCTTTCATCTTTGGGAGTACGGGATCGGACTGGCGGCCGGAGGCAAGAAAGCTTCCAGGCCTGGCACTTCGTTTCATGCCCACAAAAGTGTTGGACCTGCTGCCAAAGGATCAGGGCGCCCAGGCGGTACCAGAAACTCCGAATGTGGGATTGCGGCGATTGCTCATCATCCACAAATAACGAAGAACCAATTATTATTACAGAATATACTATAGTATACAACAGGGAATATACTATCGCAATCCAGCAAACTTCTTGTCCCCAAGCATGGGCGTCAGGCTCCCTCCCGGCTAGGAGCAGATGCTCTCTTTCAGAGATCAGAGTTTAGTCTTTCCCCACGGTAGCAAAGCCGCTAGCTTCGCTTTGCTTGACTGAAAACAAAGGGAAACCTGCAGACTAACACACATCTTGAGTGGCAGCATGTAAATCTCCCATGCGAACTGTTTAGTGAGATGATAGGTGCTTCACATTTTGATCAACGACTTGGAAAGCCTCACATTCAATTCTCAAAATTAGAGATATAAATTTCAATCAAACAACATCTTATTCAGTGTGAATATGCTTCTGGTTGGAAGCTAGCGGGGTTCCTGTGTTACCACCTAAATATGTACAGGCGCTTGATACCCAGTCAAGGTTAAAAGAAGCATAACTGATTGCTAAGATTCTTTTCTAAAAAAAATGAACGTTAAAGATTAAACCAAAAATAGGACAATCAGCATGGCCCTTTTTTAGGACAGCAGAGGGGTTCAGCATCTGCGTTACGCAGACGCTTCATGCACGCGCGCGGATCACTGAACTGCAAAATGCCATCGGACTAGTCAGAGTTTTAGCGTCATCGAGGTTGGATAGAATTTTACAGGCCCCTACCACAATTTTTTCAGTGTACTCGGGGCCGGGGCCTGGCCGCCCGGGTGCAGGGGCTTCGGACTCTCGGCATGTGGTGTCGCTATCTGGTGGCGCTGTTTGTTGCAGTGACAGCACTCAGCAGTGTGACTATCAGACATCCTATGCCTTTTCAGACATGCTGAAATATATACTGATCGTTATTCACAGCAAAGTCAAAGATGTCGCCGCAGGATTGTACCAAAACACACAACCCAAGTTTCAGAGTTTTCTCAATCATATTTTGTGATGCTGAGGACTTAGACACCTGTAGAACCTGGGACAATTAGACTTAACTAGCTAGTTAGCCCGTGCAATATAGTGTACATTGGTAGTTTGCTTACTATAGTATTTAGATTTATATTCTTATTTGAATACATTTCTTAAACCGTTTCATTTATTTATTTATTTATTTATTTATTTATTTATTTATTTCAGTCGTTCTTACTCGACGCGTCCTTGTTCGGTCTATTACTGTTATCTCTCTTGTCTCTTCCCATTAGTCACGCCGTTTCAATTAGGGCCAAATCAAGTAGTCTTCAACCTCATCTTTAATTTGTGAGCTCTATTATTCGTGATAAATAAAAAAAATCACTATTCAAGTCTTTATCCAGTTACTACTCTTCTATGGATTTAAGTTCGAGATGAACTTGCGTCTTTATTGTTATTGAGTATCGTTCGACTCATCACATTGTTTTTCATATCTTGGCGCTATCCCCGCTAGGAACCTGACATCAACTTGTAGTTCCACGCAATAATGATGAAATTAATAGACAATTTCTACAGTGAACTGTCTTTTTTAATTGTCTTGCAGGAAATCACAACTACGGAGCTACTTAATTTGTGTATAGAGGGATAGAGCAAAAACGAACGAACGAACGAAAGAAAGAAAGAAAGAAAAAAAGAAAAACATTAGAAGTTATTGGCATAACTCATACAATGGTGTGAGACTTGTCACATAGTCTTAAAATTTAGCTATGCCTCGCCATGCTAATTGTCTTAGAAGCGCATGTCATCATCTTATTCGACAAGTCTGGCCCATTAGTGTTAGGATTAATTAGAAATATAGTCTCTTGCCTAGGGATGGTCAATCTATATAAGGAGAAACAACAATTATAAGAAAAAAAATCTTCTCTCTTGCTCGTCCGTGAGAAAGCCCCCTGGCTCCCCTCTCTCCCTCGCAAACATAGCCGCCACATAACAAACTTCTGTTTCAAAAGGCGGCACACGGCGTCTGAAAGGAAGGATGACGGTTAGAGCGACAGGCGGTTCAGGGGGCGATGCCGTCGGGGGGCCTTCCGCGCCATCTTCGGCGAGGCGGAGCCCCCATCCACCGTCGACGGCATGGGAGCATCGACACGCGGAGGATCAGTGCCTCCGCAACGGTTACTGGAAGAAGTATCGGGTTTAGGAAGGATCCAATTTGGCGGCCATTTTGTCAGACATGGTCCAAAAGCTGGACAATGGGGGAGCGCCGGAGAATTCGGTTTCCTCCCTGTCAACCAATTCGGGGGAGGGGGAAGAAGGCGGATCTGAAGGGCGATACAAATGGGACGCTGCTGGTTGGAATTTCGGTGAGCTCCTTAACGAAACATCATATCAGTTTGGGATTAGGGATTGCAGCAGTGTCAGAGCAGTTTGAGATTGATTCAGGGGAGGGTAGATTGAGCCAATCAGTTGAAAGGGAAGGGAATGACAATCATCGATCCACCATGGAGCGCGGATGGTGCTCTGTGGCAGTTCATGGAGGTTCTGATCATGCACCACCAGCATATACTGAGGCATTTCCCACAATTACAGAGAGTTCACGGAGGCGACGAAATTCAAAGGACATTCAGATTCCTGTTGGCCCTGCTATGGCAAAGTGGTTTGGTAAATCGCAGAAGAATAATCCATTCCAATCAGTGGAACATGATCAAGTACAGCTGAAGATTTTCCCCATCCAATTGTGCTGGAAATCCATGGAGAGGGTGTGGCAGAACCTCCTAAATCATATGGCCCACATGCATGATTATTGTCTAAACAGACTCCAAATAACCATGACTGTGTTCCATACGACTTAAAAAGTCTGTCGGGTAAATCCCGAATCATCCACGATTCTCCGAGCAGGATCAATCATTGTAGAGAGACATTGCAGTATTATAACAGTTTGATATAAATAAATTACCACGGAGTAAAACAGCGAAAGACTTACAATAACATACATTTACAAAACTCTGAGTTTCAAATATTTACAATGATAGGTTTAAATTATACAAACCATAATAGTAGTGGAGTAGCAGTAGATTACAATATTACACAAAAGCTCTGCCCACGAGCTAAACATCTTACTCGTCGTCGCTTTCCTCGACGACTGTCATGCAGCAGGATGCAAAACATTCCTGCCCATGAGGCTCACGTGCAACAAGGGTTAAACAAACCCTGAGTACAAGAGTACTCAACAAGACTGACCCGATGAAATAGAAGGTATAGACTCAAGAAATACAGGCTAGAGGGACAAGGTAATGTCTGTAGGAGAGAAGAAATTTTGCGAAAAAGCTTTACAGAGAGAAAAGTTGCTTAGGCTAACTCCTATTATCAACCAACTTCATTATTGATCCTTAATTTTTGTTCAAGTTGTTACTACGATGATGAACAACGATCGAGTCTTCTTCTCCGAGAAGCAACGACGATTCGAATCCATTTTCATACCCAGCTGGGACCTAGGTGACTGAGCATACCGAAGACTTTAACTCCGAAGCACCCCAGATACACCGATATACCGGGATAACAACCTCAGCCGTATATCACCACATGATACACGTGAGCTCTGTGGCCCAGCGTACCGAGATACGTGGGAACTTAAACCCTACAGTAAAACACACTATGACACAGATGGGATCTCTGGCCCCACGCTAGGTCACTCCATGGCATACACGGCTCCAACCATCCGTATACCACTTCATGCATGTGGATTTCTAAACTCTCGATATCATCCAGTTCACCAACGAACGGGACCTAAGGCATCAACAGACGAGAACACTACAGAGGGACTCCATTCCCAGTGCAAGTTCGTCGTCCGAACTCGATTTATTACTATCATCAAGATTTCAACAAGAAACCAAACTCATCTTTTTCATTCTTTTGCCTTTGAACAATTAAATAAATAAGCAGGGCTAAGCATTACTACTTATCTTTCTGAGCAGGTAACAAGGACTAAGGAATAAGACAGGTAATGCAATTTGTGGGTTTTCACTCAACTCCTATTACTTAATGCAACATATCAGAGCTGAAGCGGTAAAACTTTTATAAATAGAATAGGGTTTAAATGCATCCAGGGCTTGCCTTGATGTTCGGGGTAGAAGTTCTCGAACTCTGGATCAACTCCTGATTCCTGAATTTGCTCGTCCTTCGGATCTGGGTGATAACGTCAATTCTCCGTTAACGGAAACTACTCGATAATTAATAGGCTTTACATGATGGAATAGTAAACATGATGCTCGATGGATGTATGATCAGATTAAAGGATCGAGTATAACTTTTCTTCATGATAAAGTTGCAAGCTAACAAAACTTCGCTTAAATAACTCATTAGGGTTAACTACGTCATTTAAGAGGTTAATTAAACACATAAAATAACGTTAATTAAGCCCTAATGATATGATTAAGATAAGCGCAAATAATTAATTAAAGTGCCAAAGGTCATTAGGGTTAATGACCTAAGGTCATCAATCAATCCCAAAGTCACACAACTCCTATAATGATTAAGTTAATTAAAAGGGGTTAATTAATTATTTAAAAGCATTAAATAAAGGTATAAAAATTAAAGTTATCAAATTAAGCCCAAAATTTTATTTTAGAAAGCTCTTAGCCTAATTAGATGGCAAAACAAATTTCAGAATTAAAAGCCAATTATTTTAATTATTAAAAATCATTGAAGGTCCATTTTTCAATTAAAAGGGCTAATTTTAACATTTGCAAAAAGTACTCAAATTTGGTATTTCATATTTTTCCTAGGTAGATAACATCATAAAGAACATTCACAAAAATTTTCAGAATTTTTGGAGCTATATATGAATTACTATGAATTTTCAAAGAAAATAGCATTTAAATTATTTTCTAAAAATAGAAAAAGGAAATTCGGCACAGTGCTCCCGGGTCAACAGTCGACCCCGCCGGAGTTGACCGGCGATTCCTCGCCGTCGGTGAGTTTTTCGGTGATGGGGTTTTCTCCTACTTGCTCATCTTGACACGGCGCATCCAACGGACAGGCTAACGCAACGGCGGAGCGAGGGCAGCATGCACGCCGGCGGCAATGGCGGCGCGACGGAGCTCGGGCACGGCGGCGTCGCTCACCGGAGTGATTTCCGGTGACGGCAAGGTCACGATTAAGTGCAGGGTATTCAAACGGACATATTTGGTAACTAGATGACATCGGCTCCGGGTTCCTAGCCAGGGCAGCAACGCGCGACGGAGCGGCATAGCCGTGCCGACGGCGAGCCACGGTGACCGGCGGCTACGGTGCAAGATTGATGAAATTGATGGCACGGATAGATGCAGGAGCTCACCACGGCGCTGATGCGCACGTTAATGGAGGTCCGGAGTGGTTGGGTTGAGCGGCGGTCGACGGCGGTGATGGCGGTGGCGGCGCTCCGACGGCACGACGGCATCACGGCAGTCTCCGGCAATGCGCTGCTCAAACCAAGGTGAGCTTCAGATGCAGGATGACACGGAGAACATGATTGCGGGGTTAAAGGTAATATATTTTCACCTCCGACGACGGTCGACGGCGAAAATGATCGCGGCGGCTCGGCGACCGGCCGCGAAGAAGATGATGGCGTACAGGCGGCTCAGGCGAGGTGAGCAAGCATGAACTGGCTCAAACGGACCGTGAGGAAGTGGCGGAGCTTTGGGCGAGAGAAATTGGATAGAGGTGGAGCGTCGGCGGCGAATTCAGGCGGCGGAGCGAGGTCGTCGGCGACGGCGGCGGGAGGAAGAAAGGAGAAGAACGGCGTCGGCCGACTGCTATTTATAGCAAGGAGCGGTGCTTTGAGTGAGTGACACGATGACGGTGAAGTTTCTCGCGTCCAAAAACGCTCTGATGGCCGGGAAGGCGCGGCGGTGGACGGCGGCGCGCGATGAGAAGCCGGCCATGGCGGGCGCCGATAGGGTTAGGTACTATTCGAGTTATTTACAGAATTGCCATTCGGTTTAAAATACAAATTACCCCAAAATTTATATAAGAACTTGAAAATCTCCAAAAATATTATTTGCATAACTTTTCAAGAGCTACACTTTTCCTTTAACTGGCATCCTCAAATTCTATCTAAATTTTGAAATTTGAATTCAGATTTGAAAAGGGGATAAACCCTAGAAACAAACATTTGAAATTACTTTTGATTTTTCAACAAAACTTGAAAATCTTCAAAACTATGAAATGTTGAGCTTGTCAAACCAAACATTTTTCATATACAAAGTTTTCTCAGATTATGCATAATTTTTGAATTATGGTTTTAAAATCAAAAGGGGATAATTGCTGGAAACTATATTTTCAAATTAATTTGAAATTCCTTTTGGAAACTTGAAAAACTTTATATACCAACTTTGTATCTCTTGTCAAGATCTACAAACATTCTTTTTAGAGTATCTCCAAATTCCTTATAGATTTTGAATTAGAGAAAAGGGGGTAAATCTAGGTTTGAAAATAAAGGGTTTTTGAAATAGAATTTAAACTCAATTTGGTTTCTAACTTAATTGGTTGGTTATTAGTGATCACAAACATCATCCAAGGACATTTTTAGGTCATTGACCCAATGACACCTTGGTTGACCAAGTTGACTTTTGAAAAACCTTTTATAGCATTTCCAATTTGAATTTAAACTTGAATAGCCAGACTTAGGAATAAGCTTGGGAATCCAAATTTAATTTCAAATATGGAAATCATTTTTTTTAGGGTTGAACTTAGACTTATACACTATGCTTGGCACTAGTGTAAACACAGTTTACACCTCAAGTACATAGAGTATAAACTAAGCATTTGCGATGACATTCGAAAATAGGGTTTTATTATTTCATGTGACAAACATTACAGAAACTCAATCAACCTATGAAATATAAACTTGTTTTAGTTAATGCACATTAAGGTTGACTTAAACATGAATGTTTTGTAGTGCATATGATGACATGGCATGTTTTAGTTAATATAACACCAGAGGTGTTACAGAGGGGGAAGGAACAGGGGAAGGTGCCTGAACAGAGTTTGAAGAGGCCCTGGTAGGGTGGTCCTACAAGTAAGAGACCCTGGTTCCGGAGACCACCCAAGGTGCAGATTGTGCCTGGTGTTTTAGGTCCAGTCCGGGAGATTGATACACGTGGTGTCTAGAGACTTGACGGTGAACAAAAGGAAGGTAACAGCGAGTACTCCCACTCTCCGGTCACCTTTTCCCCCTGCATCGATCAGCCGATCCCTGATCACAACTCTAAATTGATCCCAAGCCCCTATTCCAACTCCAGATACAAAAATATCAGTTAGTTCCTAGGTCACTTCTGGCATAAGGAGTCAAGATCTTTTGCCTCAATTGTAAGATTTGATCCGGCTCCGGTTGTGAAAGTGCAAATGAATCAAGGATATGGGAGAAGGTGGGGTGGCGGAGGTAGAGGGAACAAATGGGGAGGAGGAGGAGGTGGCGAATGGCGGAATGGTGGAGGAGGCGGGGGTCAGTGGGTCAATGGAGGAGGCAGAGGTGGTCAGTGGAATGAGGGTGGATCGCGTGGAAATTATGGGTTCCGCCAAGATCAAAGGCGCAAGTTTGCTAGTGGTTATCGTGGAGATGGTGGCTATGGACAAGACCGTGGTCAAGGATTTGGCAGGGCAAGAACCTGGGAGCGCAGAATTGAAGAGCCAGAAGGGAGCAAAGCTGCTGAAGAGCGCCAGATCTCTGAACAAAAGAAGGCTGAGGTGAGAGTGGAAGAATTAGGAGAGAAAGATCAAGGGAAGAAGACTCAAGAAACTGCCACCACACAGAATGTGCTTTCAGGTGGAAGTCAAGATACTACTGATCAAGGTAATGATGCTAAAGCTCAAATCTCTAGGAAGCTCATTGCTCAAATCACTACTAAACCTAAGAACAGTGGTTAGAATGCTATGCCTGGTGGGGATAGGAAAGCTTGTGAGATCTGTGGTCTGTTTAATCATTTGACCAAAGATTGTAGGAGAAGGTTCTGTGAACTGTGTGGTTTCAATGATCACACAACTTATTAGTGCAGGAAGTGTGTACCATGGCATACAGGGCCTGAACTTTGTGCAGCCCAGGTTGAAGACTAAAGTTTCTTTTACATTGATGAATGTATTGATCCAAAGGTTTCTAGAGAGAAGGAATGCATTGGTATCATCAACATTCTTCAAGGAAAAGTAACTGATAGGGATGTGGAGAAGGAATTCAGGTTCTTAGCTGGATCAAGTACCTAGAAATGGAATGCTAGACAAGTGAGTGATAGCAGATTTGTGATGAGATTTCCAAGTCCTGAAGTTCTGCAAGAATGGCGCCGTGTCAAGGCTCTGGCTATTAATGAAGTTGAAGCTTTCATGAAAGTTGAGCCCTGGTCTAGCAAGAGTGGGTCCAAGGAGACACTGCAACAAGCTTGGTTCAGGGTTAGAAACATTCCACCGGACCAGAGGTCCATTGTGACTATTGCTAAAGTTGCAGGACTGGTAGGAAAAGCCATTGAGATTGATGAAAAAACAAGGCTCAAAGCTGAATATGTGAGAGTTAAAATAGCCTGTAGAGATGTTTCAAGGGTACCAAGGGTGGCTGATGCTACACTGGGACTTGATGAATATGACTTCACCTTTGAAAGAGAGGCCCCTGATGAACAAGCTATTAAAACTCTCACAAGTGGAATTAAGGTTGGTGGGGAACCACCGAACAAAAAAACAAAAGCTGATATTACCAACCAGCAGGATAGAGTTGATCCCTCTAATCAAGCTGAGAACAACAAGGTGAGTCTGCTGGCAAAGGAACAAGTAACAATGGTAAAGGAGTGAGCTCTGCTCCACCAAAGCCAAGTGGGAAAGAGTATGGTGAAGGATCTACCTAGAATCAGAGAATTCTTATAGATGACAGGATGATTCAAGTGGAGGAAACTGGTTTTGGGATTCCTATTGCAAATGGGGCCCTCAACAATGATAGTGAACCTCCAGCTGAGCTTGATGCTGTAAATTACGACAGTGACTCTCTAAGTGAAAAACTTAGAAATATTGGAGCTTATGGCACTCATAATTTGAAGGAATCGCAGGGTAAAGGAGGTGAACATCAGTTTGTGGGGAGAATGGAATTTGATGGGAAAATACTAGAGGCTAACATAAGTGTGCTGGAAGCTATGAAGGCAAATAGAGAGAAGGAAAGGAATTCTACTGAACAATCATCTGAGATACTGGTTGATGACACTTTTGAGACCTCACTGTCTCAAATTACCCAGGCTGGTGGAACTGGAGATAGAATTCTTACTCAAGAAAGCGGCACTGCTTAGAATGTGTTGTCTGAAAATGTGGAGAATATGAAAAAGCAATTTGAGGGGGTGTCACAGAAAGTTGCAACTCAGTTTGAGAGAAGGAGAAGTGAAAGAATCAAGAAGGATGCTTGGTTATCTACCCAGGAGAAGAATGAAGTTATGGCAAAAAAGAGATCATTGGAAGGTAATCAAAAAACTCAAAGTAATCTTTCTGTTATGAGTAATTCTGCTTTACATGATACTACTAAATTAATGGGTGTTACTGTTTTACCTGAACACTATGGAACTTTTGATATTATGAGAGATTTAGATAATGCTAGGAAGACTCTTTCTGTTAAACATAGTAATTTCATTGCTGTTCCTACTGATGAGAATAGGGATGAATTTAACATTAATAGCTGTGTGGAGGAGGAGGATGATACGAATGTGTACGATGAGTATGAAGAGATGATAATTTCTAATTCTAGAATAAAAAGTGCTGATAAGAGAAAAATAAAGTTGGTTAAATTTTCTCCAAGGGGAAACAAGCAAGGCCAGGAAGCTCCTGAATTGCATGATTCAAGGGTCAAAATTGTACCCAAGAATCTGGGGAAAAAGAAAAATTCAAAGAAAAAATGACATCTATCATGGGTTTAATCTGAAACTGCAGGGGTCTAAAGAAAAAAGGGTGTACTACTTTTTTAAAGAATTTGATTTTTGAGAAGAAATTTGACTTCATTGGGTTGTAAGAGACTATGGTTACAGATTGCTCTGAAAATTTGATCAAAAAATTTGACTCTGAGAAAGATTTTTTGTGGTTGTTTAATTCTTCAAGAGGCAAATCTAGAGGTATTTTAGCTGGTGTCAAAATAGAAAGATTTGATGTAGGCAGTTTCAAACAAGGTGAATTTATGCTCCAAATGAACCTGTGGGATAAATTACTTAAGATAAAGTGGAATTTTTTGGTGGTTTATGGTTCTGCCCATGAGGAGAACAAACTAAAATTTTTAGCTGAATTATCTCATTTCTGTGCTTCTAGCTCAGAACCTCTTTTTGTGGGTGGAGATTTCAATTTAATAAGATACTCTTATGAAAAAAAACATTTTGGATGGGGTCCATAGATGTACTCCTACTTTCAACTCCTTAATACATTTCTATGAGTTAAAGGAAATCATGATGACTGGAGGAATTTTTACTTGGTCTAATAATCAGGATCCACCTACTTTAGAGAAGCTTGATAGAATTTTAGTTACCAAACATTAGGAAGCTTTGTTCCCCCAAGCAATAGTGAGCAAGTTACCAAGAGAAATTTCTGATCATAACCCTCTGATAATATCTGCTAGATCTTGTGATAAGTTACCACACATTTAGTTTAGGTTTGATTTAAATTGGCTTCAAAATCATAAGTTTTTTGAAAATGTTGAAAGAATTTGGAATAAACCTTGTAGAGCCAGGTCTGCTTTAGATAAGGTATCACAAAAAATCAAGCTCATTAAATAGTTCTTTAAGGGTTGGGGTTTCAATCTGCAAGGTGAACTGAGAAAGAAAAGAAAGTTATTCCAGAATGAACTTGCTGATTTAGAAAATTGTGAAGAAAATTCTTTGCTAACACAGGAGCAAATTGATAGAAAAGTATTCTTGCTGGGTGAAAATTTTAAGAGCTTAGAATTGGAAGAAACTTATTGGCATGAAAGGAGTCATCAAATCTGGTTATTAAAAGGGGATACCAACACTGCCTTTTTTCACATGTGTGCCAATGGTAGAAAAAGAAAAAAAATACCATTATCAGTTTAGAAAATGAGGGGACAATGGTTGAAGGGGATGAAAATATTCTTAGAGTAGCAACTGATTACTATTCTGATCTTTTTGGTCCTCCTGTAGATTATAATTTAGAAATTGATGAAGGGGTTTGGAATAGTATTCCCCAGGTTAGTCAAGTAGACAATGATTTCTTGTGTAGACCTTTGGAAGAAGAAGAAATTAAAAATGCTCTGGATCAAATGGAAAAGAATAAAGCTGCTGATCCAGACAAAATCCCCATAGAGTTTTTTCAAAGTTGTTGGCTGATAGTTAAAAAGGATGTGTGTCATTTGTTTGATGATTTTTACCATTTGAGAGCTGACATCAATAGATTAAATTATGGGATAATTACTCTTTTGCCGAAGATTAAAGAAGCATCCAAGATTCAATAATACAGACCAATTTGCTTGCTGATTTGTTTATACAAGCTGATCACAAAAACTTTAACCATTAGGCTAGAAAAGGTGGCTGAAAGCTTAATTCATAACACCCAAACTGCTTTCATAAAAAACAGAAATATTATGACTGGAGTGATGTGTTTGCATGAAATTTTGCATGAAACAAAGAGGAAAAAAGAGGTGGGGGTGGTTCTAAAAATTGATTTTGAAAAAGCGTATGACAAAGTTAACTAGAAACTTCTGTTTGCTTGTTTGGAAAAGAGAGGCTTTAATGAGAAATAGTGTACATGGATCAAGCAAGTTGTGTCCACTGTGAGTGTCAAGGTGAATAACAGTATAGGCCCTTACATCAAGAGTTTTAGAGGTGTAAGGCAGGGTGACCCCCTTTCCCCCATTCTTTTCAATTTTACGGTAGATGTTTTAGCAAGAATGATTCATACAACAACCAACAACCAAGCCTGTCAGTCCCAAGCAAGTTGGGGTAGGCTAGATTTGAGACCCAACAAACCACCCTCGGTCACGGTTCAGGCACGTCGATAGCCAATTTCCAAGCACTCCTATTCAGACACAGATCTCTAGGTATATCCCATTCTTTCAAATCTCTTTTTATTGCCTCCTCCCATGTCAACTTTGGCCTTCCTCTGCCTCTCCTCACATTATTATCTTGACTTAGAACTCCATAATGCACTGGTGTCTTTGGAGGTCTCCTTTGGACATGGCCAAACCACCTCAACCGATGCTGGACAAGCTTCTCTTCGATAGGTGCTACCCCTAGGCGATCACGAATATCATCATTCCGCACTCGGTCTATCCTCGTGTGACCACAAATCCAACGCAACATACGCATTTCTGAAACACTCAGTTGTTGAACATGTCTTCTCTTTGTGGGCTAGCATTCTGCTCCGTACAGCATAGCGGGTCTAATCGTTGTTCTATAAAACTTGCCTTTTAGCTTTTGTGGTATCCTCTTGTCACAGAGAATGCCAGAAGCAAGAATGATTCATAATGCTCAGAATAACAATCTAGTAACAGGGATGATCAGTCATATTAAACCACATGGTGTAGCTGTTTTACAATATGCAGACGATACCATAATATGTTTAAAGCATGATTTTGATTCTGCCAATCATATGAAGATCCTTTTATATCTTTTTGAGATGCTTGCTGGTTTGAAAAATAACTTTAACAAGAGTGAGATATATATGATACATGATGATGGTGAGTTGGGCTTGAAATATGCTGATATTTTTAATTGTCAAGTTGGAGTGTTTCCAATCAAGTACTTAGGGGGTCCCAGTCAGTCCAAGTAGACTTAAAGTTAGGGACTGGACTGCTTTGGTTGAAAAAGGTTACAAAATATTAGATGTGTGGAAAGGAGGTCTCTTATCGATGGCAGGGAGAACTACTTTAATTACTGCAAGTTTAAACAATTCTCCTATGTATCATATGTCCATTTACATGTTACCTAAATCTATTATTGCTAGTCTGGACAAAATCAGGAGAACTTTTTTCTGACAAGGTGGTACTCATAGGAAGAAATATCATTTGCTTAAATGGGAAATCATTTGTAAAAGTAAGAAAAAAGGTGGACTTGGTATCAAGGATCTAGGAAAATTAAACTTGAGCCTGTTATGTAAATGGTGGTGGAAATTAGAAACTGAAAATAGGCTTTGGCAGCAAATAATCAAATACAAATATTTGAAAAAGGATAATATTCATGATGTATCTCATAAATTAGGTGATTCTCACATCTGGTCAGATTTGCTAAAAGTCAAAGAAATTTATTTGCTTGGCAGAGGTGTGAAATTGCAGAAAGGGGACCTTACCCAGATTCTGGTTCGATCCCTGGTTATATGATGAGCCTCTATCAAAGTTAGCACCCTATTTATTTGCACTTACTAATGAAAAAAACATCACTGTGTATGAGGTACGAAATGGTGCTTAAATATCTTTTAAGAGATGGTTATACAGAGAACTGAGAGAGGAGTGGGAGGTGATATATAAAAATGCAATGTCTGTTTGCTTAAGTGATCAGGATGATTATGTACAGTGGATGCTAGGTAACAAAAAGATGTTCTCTGTCAAATCAGGATATGAATCTTTAACTAGTGCTAACTCTCGTGTATATTATAAAAGAATCTGGAAAAGTAGAATTCCTGAAAAGATCAAGATTTTTCTTTGGTTATTGTCTAACAATGCTATTTTGACCAAGAACAACTTAAGGAGTAGGAACTGGAATGGAAACCCCACCTGTGAATTCTGTGATTGCATTGAGACACCCTCACATTTATTCTTTCAGTGTCCTACTGTTAAAGTAATATGGATGATTGTTGCTATATGCTTTGGAGCCAATAATGTACCTGAAACTTTAGATCAATGCTGGTCTTGGTGTGAGGCTTGGCTTCCTTTTGGAAAAAAATTTCATGCTCGGGGAATTGGTGCTATATGTTAGGCTGTGTGGAAATGCAGAAATAAAGCGGTTTTTGACAAGAAACTGTTAAAAAGTCCTTTAGAGATTATTTGTCATGCTGTTTCATTAATGAAATATTGGGCAGGACTTTATGGTGAAATGGAGAAAGAACAACCGGAAGAGGGAGCTAATACCATGCTCATAGTCGCCAAGGAAGTGCTGGCAGAGCAGACTGATCGTCAAGCCAACATGTTGCTGCTGCAAGCTGGCGAGGAGCAGGAAGATACAGAAGACTGAAGCCCAGAGATGAGCTAACTGTTTCAACTCATGATCTGTTGTGGTGAAAGGAAGGTTCTGGTGGTCTGTCTCTTCTTTGATGTCTTCAGACTGCTATCGGCGGTGTTTGATTTTTTAGTCTGGTTTTGGTTCTTAGTTGCTGGTTGTTATGGCTATGAGTGTTAGCGGGGTTTCACACATTTTCGCCTGCGGTTTGATAGAAACTTTTATCTCTGACGTTGTGGAAAAGCGACGCTAGTTTACCCCTCTTTTAGCCTCATCTAGGCTTTATCTTCTGGAACACTGTCTTGTAATCTCTAAACTCTCTTGTATTTCCGTTTTGCAATATAAATGGAAATGGGATGCCCGTTTGGAAAAAACAAACTTCTGTTTCCTCTCCTCTCTTTTCCTCCACGTCATCAAATCAAATTACTATAGGAATATACTTGCTATTAGCAAAATTACAACGAGAACAGATAGAGACGTTCAAAACCGTTTTCTCATTGTCACTGAACTGATGTTTGTCTAAATCGTATTCTCGTCAGTGTCGTTGCCCGGCCTCACAGGTGTCTAACCCTGCGGTGTGTCCAACGACCAGCAGAACAAGTATGATGACATGGGATTCCCTCAGCGTAATCGAGCCTCAGGTAACAAAAAAGGATCATCCCAATTCACCATGTCGAATGTCTTGGCAAACTCCAAGCTTGAACACCAGGGATATGGGATCCTCCTCTTACGGAACCAACTTAATCTCGTATACGAGACTGTCAGAGATGCATCTCCCTTGCAGCCTTGCAGATCCTGTTTGGTTCAAGTCAATAACTCCGAGATCTCACATTGTAGTTGTCGTCGTCTAGTAATTAAGAGCTTTGGCCAGGATCTTTGGACTGCAGTTCTATTTTTTAAATCGGCCTAGAAGCATGCATACACAAGCCCACGACTTTCGTCTTGATTGTGGCCCACGAGCCGCCAGAAAAACTTGGCCAAGCCCATCAGGCCCGTGTGCGCTATGACTATTTGGAGTGCCCTCTCCGTATCCTCATCGAAAAAAATAATATGGATGACAATCCACAATTCCAAGGACTGCAAAATTTGTTAGGTAGAAAAAAAAAACCAGAGCAATTTTCTGCAACAATCCTTCCTTTGTACAAAAGTTACTTGTACCAATAATCACCAAGACATTCCACCTATTCGTTGTGTGGGTTTCTACCCTATGGCTAACAAACGGCAGAGATCACGTGAGCTAACCAGATCAAGTCACACAAAACAAAAGAAGATAAGCGAGCAAACTGCTCGCTATTCACTACACACGACACGCCTGCCACGCACACGTTAGCTCAGCCGTGTGCCGCGTCATCCAGTCATCCAGAGCTTAGAAACAGGTTCCACGTCTGCTGCGACTGCGACGACGACATCACGCCGCCCTGCTGCTGTGCGTAGGCCGCCTCCGTCCATCCCTCCTGCAGGTGGAGCTCCGTCGTCTCCCGAACGGCGGCGGCGTCGCTGCCTTCCACCATGCTGCTCAGCAGGTCCCGGAAGCTCGACAGGCTACTCTTGTTGCTGAACGGCTGCGCCGCCGCCGGCAGGTGGTGCGCGTCCGCGAGGCCGGAGTCTTGGTGGTAGTAGTAGCCACCGGCCGCCGGTGTGTTATCGAAGGACAGGTAGGCGTCGTCGGCAGGGGCCATTTGCGGCATCGGCAGGCCGATCAGCTCGCCGGATAGCGACCTGACCTCGTCGGGTCCCGCTGGTCTTGTGGTGGTAGTTCGGCTCTTGTAGAACACCCTGCACAGGACCCAATCCCCCTGCAATAGAGTACAAAAATTCAGATAGTGAGATACACTGACGGTGCCCACGCGTGTGCAGCCGGTTTGACAAGTTCAGACTTCAGAGCACGTGAATGAGACATTGATCGGATCAAACATGGGTAGCCTCACGTGTGAACTTTCTGGAGTCTAGAGTCTGCGTCTGCTAATAGTAAACGCAGCTCGTTGCTTGATCGATCATCAGTAAGTTTGTAGCACGTACAATAGAATACACGCTGGAGCATCCACTACAAGTCATGTCGACGAAAACAAAGGCCAACTTGGCGTGTAAAGAACAGGCGGTCAAAACTTTTTCAAATGTTTTGCACGTACTACACTGCTGTTACTTTAGTGATGATGCTGATGCACCATGCGTGGCGATTGAAAGAAACCACTGAACTACCTTGGAACGGATTGGGCGATGTGTTGTGTACCATGTTTGGACTGGACTGAGTCAGCTCCAATGATTGCCATTTGGCCAAGTGGCTCGACTAGTTTATCACATATTCACACATCAGAATGTTGAGAGCAGGCCGGATCCATTGCTAGCCTCAGAGAAAACGAAAAAGATTGCGTTTTTGTTGTTTGTCTGACAGAAACATGAGGTGCGGGCAGAGAGCAGCTACTCCTCCAAGCTGTCAGTTAACAGAGACGTGTGTGATGGGAAAAAGTATTTTCAACACCTACCGAGACGTTTCATTCGTTCGTTCCCTGCATTAGCGACATTAACTAATTCAGGTGTTTTTACACGCTTTCTGTTCTGACCAAGTGCGCGGTTAATACTACTAGTCAATACTAAATCACACGAAACAGATGCAGACAGATGAGAGACGAGCGAGCGAGAGGGGCACCCATGTAACGGGCGTGTACACGTACCTGCAGGAGAGGTGAGCCGGGGCGGTCGGCAACGGCGGGGCCGTCCACGCGGAACTCGTGCATGACCCACTCGGTCTTGGTCCCGCGGGGAGCCCTGCCCTGGTAGAACACCAGCGTCTTGCGCATCCCGACCAGCCCGCCGGCGCCGGCGCCGGCGCCGCTTCCTCGGCGGCGGCCGGAAATGGAGATGGGGCGATCCTTGCCCGTGGCCTTCCAGTAGCCGGAGCGCGTGGCGCGGTTGGTCCGCTGCCCCGTCGCGTACTTGCGGTCGTGCAGGCTGAAGAAGTACCACTCGCGCCCGCCCACGCACGCCTCGTCTGATCGTGGCCATATATGCACAAGAGAGACTTCATATGTTATTTCGATCTCTAGATGATCGCAAGTTTGAAACTAGGACGTATTCATCGTTGAAAATAAATGAAACCTCTGGTCGTACAGGACCAGCTATAGCAATGTAAAGGAATCGCGAAGAAAACGGACAGAGTTTGGTTAGCATCACATGTGGATGGAAATGATGAATTACCTTGTGTCGTGGTGTAGTTGGTTATCACGTCAGTCCAACACACTGAAGGTCTCCGGTTCGAACCTGGGCGACGCCAAATTAATATTTTTTGTCTATTTTTTTTAGCAGGTTCACCTCTGGCGCAACGCTTGATCCGGCCGGGCAGGCCAAGCATAATCGAATGCCCTATTCCGTCACAATTTTTTTTCCTGCTTATTTTAATCCCCTTTTGTTTATGCAACTATATGTCCCGCTGTGATTAATTGCAACCAAATTTCCTACGGTGCTAGACTCGGTGCAAGTGTGTGCACGCGCAGCATAGAACCACAGAACCTGAAGCAAATCGACACATGGCAGTAGGTGCACAAAGTTGGACCTGACAAGTACCTGGAAGCTCCCACGGCTCGCACTTGTTGAGGTCGACGTCGACCATGGCGATGCCGCCGTACGCGCCGCCGCCGCCGCCTTTTCCAGAGAGCTTGCGGCAGAGGTAGTCCAGCACGAGCTCGTCGTCCCTTGGGTGGAACCGGAACCCCGGCGGCAGCCGCGCCTCCATGATGCTGATCAAGCTCATGATTATGGCTTTTCTGATCCAGTAAGTAGCAGGCTACTGCTACACACACACGCCCTGTCGACGACGCTTGCCGCTTGGGCCGAGAGGGAGAGAGGCAGAAGAACAGGGAAGAAGATGCTGGCGTCTTCAGCAGTTTCAGTCTTTCAGAGCGCAGGATGGGGCTGGGTATAAATAGGGAAATCTTGGCAAGGGCCCCGTTCCGAGCATGTCGCAAAGTGTTGGCACTGTTGATATCTGGTACTAGTACTAGCCCAAGTCACACGACAGGGAGACGGCGGTGTGCGGTGTGCCCAACGGCCATGTCCCTCGGTTAATCCTCGTGAAGAAAAAAAAAAGAAGAAGAAGAAGCCACGTCATCCCATGCAAAATCCCTGTTGCAATTCCAACACGGCTGTACATGTATGAGCCTATCGTAGCTATGATGATGGCCTATGGGGGTGGGTGTGCATTGTGCCTGCATACGTATAGAGGCATCTCTCCTCCCTCCTGCAGCGTGCCGTAACGTCTGGGATACGTACAGACTCACTAGACTGCGTCGTCCTTGCGCTGTTCATGCGTCGCTTGTTCAGTTGACAGTTCAGTCTAATAAGGAAAAACTAATGCGACGGAACATAGTACATATGCGTTAGCAAATTGAAGTCGTCGTAGAAATCCACGGTTGCAGGATGTCGGATGCCGGAAAGGACGACGACGCGTTCGATCAAAACGTCATTCATATAACAGCAACTGGTAATGCTTGCCAGCCATCATGATTCAGAGGTAACATCGTGCTCGCGTTCCAATCCAGCTTTCGAATTTCAATGGACCACCCTACCCGTCATGTCAGATGTAAGTGTAACCGTGCCCGAGAACGACGGCAGCTGGTATGGCCGTCGTCGCGCGCGGTGGCACGGAGCCAGCATGCGAACGCCGCCATGCCGCCGCCACCGGGAGACGTGGAAGTCGTGCTCCAGGGCCGGCATCCCTGTCCTGCTGTACTCTTTGCATTCCACATCTATCCCTGATGGTTACATGGCAGGGGAGACGTCTCTCTTTTCGACGACCGGGTGCGCGCACGAGATGATGGGCTCAGGGCTCAAGCGACGATGCTCATCTCTTGCTACAGGCCGGCGAGCGGTCACAGGCGCAGAGCGCTCCTATCTTGAATGATTGATTCTACCACGCTGCCCCCAAGAGCCAAGAGGCTATGAAACTGATGACTCACTGACGAGTTCACGATGACAAGCATACGCCGTGGCAAATTTCTGGCTGTATAGCTCATCATCAAGTTAGGCATGGAATGATGCGTGGTCGGTTTGGCCTATCCATTGTTTTTCCCCGGGACGAAAATCGATATTCGACGGGGGCAAAAACTCTATGAAATCGTCATGGAACATCAGATCGTCGACTGAGATGTCTCGGTCGATCAGAATATGAGCTTCCTCAAGCAGAGAGTTATTCCAAATCTGCCCAACTAACACTGTCTTCTGACAGCGCCGAGATGCCGTCGACGATGTCTGCAACATCCGCATGTTTCAGGGCATCAGCCGATGTCGATGTACTTACTACTCGTAGGCCTCGAGAAAACTTTCACAGTTTACTGTTGACCTGTTGGACCATGTCAATCACTTTTACGTTCAGCAACTTCCAACCGCGGGAGGGAGTTTGATTCGGAGTGGTTTCTATTTACGGTCCAGAGGGAAATGCTTTAAAACGGCCCTTGAAAAGGAGAGGAGCAGTTATTCAGATGATATCGATGGCAATGATGTATGCGAATCACAAATGCGATCGACAAGAGAATTCCAAAACGGATTTATGCTTTAATGTATTTATTATAATCAGCTTTTGGTTGATTCTGAATATTTCAAATACTACGTTTTCAGAGGTCTGGAATCCGGAGTAGGGCAGTTGACAAGGCCCTACCTTCTACTACTTAGTTGAAATTAGCAGCATCACTACATCAGCAGCTACCCTTTTTTCAGTGGGAAGTAGTTAAAACCTGTAAAGTAGAATGGCAACTTGTCATAGTTGATAATACTGGGTTTGTTATCACAACTTGTTACTTAATTTATGTAATAACATTCAGAAATCTTAAGGCTGCCTCAGATGATTGGAGGTAACAGGATGACAACTTGGGCTGTTATCACAACTTGTTACTTAATGTAACAATCATATTTCTTATATATGTAGCTGCTTCAGGTACCAGGATGACAACTTGCTGTAGCTGTTACTAGATGTCCAGATCTGTTATATCAACTTGTTACCTATATCTATATGTTTGAAAGTTCAGAATTCAGAAGGCTGATTTAGCAACAAATATACAAAGATGCTATTGTGAGGAGGGCAGCAATAATCCATCTCACTGAAGCTGAAGTTTGAACGCCAAAGCCTGAAAATTAGACCTATGGGAAAGTCTACTCCCCAATCAAACCAACAGCGGCTTTCTCCATCGGATTCGGTAGCGCGCACACGGGCGGAGCAGACTTATCCTACGAAAAAAATCAAACAAGTTCATGTGGAAAATCGCATGTACCGTACTTGGTCTCGTCAGGACTTTCTGAGCTCCTGATCACCTGGTACTGATAAGCAGTTAGGTTTGTCCGGCCTCCTCCACGGCTCCACCTCGAGAGATAGTCATGTCGGTCTTTTTCAGGGAAGGAAAATTCTGAGGGGCGGATTTCACCAAGAAGCCCTATCCAAGTCCAAGGGCACTACTCAGCCGAAGTCAAAATTTAGAGGTGCAAATGCAGCTGGAGCAGGTTTGGGCAGCACATTGTGATAGGTACACCTGAACTGATCCATGTCATCTGTGGTGGTACCATTAACGCTGTCAAACACGTAAGCAAGATCTCTCACTGATGCGTTTCTGGTTTGCTTCTCTGAAATGTTATGACTTGAAACAGCTTCAGGAAGACCAGATATCATTGCCATCATGCGGTTGTGTAAGCTTTGACGAACGCAGTGAGGCAAGGCTCCTAGGCTGGTTTCCTGCTATAGGCAGCTACTAGCCTACTAGCATCTCCGCAGCCGGTTGTTTTCAATGGAAAACAGCAGTCAGCAGGACGAACATCCTTCCTGAACTTCTTCATGCTGATGCTTCTTGGTGATATAATGTTGTGCACGATATGATACACGATCTGACGATCAAGTGAGCAAGTCTGAATTTTGTGAAGCACATGCTTCTGAAGGGGGTGGAGATAGATGGATCAAGCTTCAGTCTCCAAGATGCTGATTGCTGAAATTAAAGCACATCAGGAATCAGAGCATTTCGCCACTTCCGTCAGGACATTGGACATTTTTTCACTGTTACTGCCCCCTCTCTAAAGTCATTAAGCGTGAGGCCTCGAGGAAACTTCTCCCTTGAATTTCAGATAAGACTGTGATCACAAATTTAGCACATGCTGAAATACCGTGTGACCAGATCGATGTTCTCTGAATCTGGTCAAAATCTGCAGGTTTGGCAGCATCTGTCCAGTTGTCAAATTCTTCCTTCAAGTAACGTCACACGTGCACATCCTACCAATATTTTTTGCACTTGCTGATTATCCAAACGGTCAGCTAACCTCCAGGAAGGCGAGTTGACCACCCGGATTGCTTATAAAAATGATTTCACGGAGAAGTTTTACCAATCAGTAGGTTCAAAACACTATTTCATGGCTTGGAACCTACTATTAGTATGCAGCTGTATCAGTTGCTTGCCTTGTATGGAATGCCCATCTCAGCTCTCCGTGCTTATTGAGACCATACTTGCACTTGCGCTGACCGTATGCCTCAAGTTTTACTGCAAACACCGAAACGACGAGTGTTTGGACATGTTATACATGACTAATTGCTGGTTGAGTCTAAAAGTTAACCAAAATAGATGTTGTTGGCTAAAAATTAGTTGAATACTTGGCTAAAAATTTATCCGTCCTATTAGCTGTCCTATATTTAGATGCATTAGAGTTCATTTTAATTAGTTTTAAGCTAGTTAGCAATTATCCTTCGTATGAAACAAGCTCTTTGTCTAGCCATGGTGGTTTGGTGAACGAATGATTTTTAGGAAGATGAATTAATGCATAAGAGCTTTTCATTGGGGACTTGGGTGTTGCCTATAATAACAATGCCATAAATGAAGGTAACTAGCATCAAGAGAGAAACTATAATAACAGAAACATGGTGGGGCCATTGCATCTTTTTTTTTTTTGAGGAAGCCATTGCATTTTTTTTTTTGAGTAACTGGTGGGCTACTGCATAGCATTGGATCATCTAGGCCCAACTATGTACTTGGGCCACATGTCACGGCCCTATAGACACCACTCCCCCCCGATCGGCTCGAACACCCAAAAGCTTATTTGTCTCTGCACCTTCAGAAGCCCGATCAAATTTATGTCTAAAATGTTGTGTTTTGTTTATAGCCAAGCTAAATTTTGGTTGTTTTGTCAAAAAAAACAAATTTGGTTGAAAGAGGTTATTGATGATAATTATGTCAATTATTTATACTATGAGATTTAAAAGTGGACAAAAGTGTAGGTGACCTGGATCTTGATTTCTAGATTTGACTACCGGGAATGCAATGCTTCAAGCGAATTTACAGGAGCATTCACGGTTTATCAAGTATTTTGATTTTGAAAGTGATAGTTCAAATAAGCAACACATTTAATACCACCAAGGAGGAGCAGCTATTCGTTCCCATTAAGAACTGTTTGAAACGCAAAAAGTTTACAAATATTATATAGAAAATTCACATGAATTAATTTATTTTAAAAATAGAAACAGATAAAATTTCCAGCGTTCCAAACATTCTCAAATAGGAGAGCCTAGGGCTGCTCAAACTGCCCCGGTGCGATTTGGCGGCGCCAGATCGAAACGAAAGTGAAATCGAAATCGAAATCGAAATCCCCAATTGCATCCTCCACCTCTCCGCTCGTATGGGTCGCGGCCGCGGGCGTAAAGGCCGCGCCGGCCGGCGCTCTACGGTGGCGGCGAAGCCTGCCGAAGACTCGCCGTCGCCGCCCGACTCCCCTTCCGGTCCATCCACCGACCCCGCCGTCTCCCACTACGAATCCCCTTTCTCTGAGTTTCAACCGCAGCAGGACGACGGCGATGAGGCCTGGACTCAATCGGACAAGAGGGCCATGAGGCGGAGGCTGCTGGACATGATCCACCGCTTCTACCTCGACGCCATCTCGCGGCTGCCCCCCGCCGAGTTCAGGAGGACCACCGGCCTCGCGCGGGGCCTCTTCGTCGGCGGCCACTGCTTCGGTCCACTCCACCCCGTCCACAACATCGTCGTTAACTCCATCTGGTACGCCGTCGCCTTTCCTGCCCGCCGGCCCGCCGGCAGCGACGACGAAGATGAGGCCAACGCGCTGCTCAGCACCGACGGCATCGCCCGTATCTGCCACCGCTCTCTCGACGGGCTCCTGGCCGCCCTCCGCGGCCTGTGCCCCTCCCTCTCCAACGGTGATGCTCTGTGGCGGCTCTTCTCCTCTGGCGCTGACCTCACCGCTGCCCTCGCACTGGCATACGGGATCAGCAAATCAAGCGCGCTGCGTGGCGTCGCGTCTCAGGGCCATGCCGCTTTCCTTCTGGCCGCACTGGTTGCGCAACACCCGGATCCCGCAGCCTTTGCTCACTTCGCATCATCAGCGTTACTTTCTATCAATGAGCAACACAGTATTGTTCAGCTCTTGATCATGAGGCCTGCGCTCGCATCTCGGCACATCAACTACCTCTCCAAAGTGCTGGTGCCGTCATCACCACAAGAACCTCCTTCTGTGTCGCCTCTCATGCTAAGCGCACAAGTCCTCGAATGCGTTGCATCTCAGAAGCAGCAATTCAAGGGCATAGGAAAACAAGTGGTTAATGTTGTCAATATGGCACTGCAAGAATACACTCAACGGTCCGGTGAACAGCTCAAGCTTCATTCTGTGTGTAGTGCTAGTCTGCTAAAGGAGGAGGGACTAGAGAACTGTTACCACATCAATTTCCTGGCGTACCAAGAGGACTCTGGTTCCAGAATAGGCGCACCTGTACTTTTCTTCACTGAGGCAATTATTCTTTCTTGTGATGAGACTGATATCCGCCTTTGTGTGCCAGTTGATCCGGTCACAGACATCAGTATGTCCCCTCCTCGGTGAAACAATTCAATTTTTTTATTCAGGTGTACATGAATGAAACACGATGCTGAATCTTTTAGTTACTGCCTGACTGGGGTGACAGTTTATATTTTTCTAAAGCATGGCTAGTAACTACCAGCATGAACTTGATTTATTTATATTCTTCTTTTAGTTACTGTTATGCTCGAATAAGTATTCATTATCCTTACCAAAGTTGAAAGCAAACCATTCAGATACGAGAACTGCCACATAACTATGGGATGCTCCATCTGTGGCTTCTTTAATTGTCATTCTGTCACCATAATGCAATTTCAGTCATCACCTTATTTGGATGGTAGTTTCTGTACAAGTTGCTCCCTTATTGATTTTGCATAGGGATAAATATGATTCTTGGTGTTTCTCTGCTGCCTTAAATATTTGGTGTTCCTTTTATTTTACGTACCCATATCACTACTATGCCCGCTCCAGTCATAATGTTTTGGAGAATACATTCTCGAGAACCTAGCATTGACCAATAATTCTTTTGGAATAAGTCTGTAAAAAAGAGAGCGTGAAAACTATTTTGAGGACTTAAGTATACATAACGTTTTGTGCTAGACATTTAATTTTCCAGAGTTTTGACTGGACATTGTCTAAAGCATCAAGTGTTTGTATCTGCCTGACTGGGGTGACAGTTTATATTTTTCTTTATTGGGTATGCCTTATTCAAGTTTTTACTTTCAAGGAGCATTTGCTGTTGGTACAAAAGTTGATGTTATTGGTCCTCTTTATCGTTAGCGGAAATCACAATTAGCCAAGGTGCATCTATTTTACAGATAAAGTATTTCTTTGTCCAGCGTGTCCACAGTGAAGTGCTGTCTTCTTGCTTTACTGAACAACCGAAATTTTTCTGGTCCAAGTATTCACTCACCAATTAGCATATTTTCTGGTGTGTTCCTGCCATATTAAAGGCTTGATTTGAAGCAGCTGAGTTAAATGCTCTGCTGTCAACTGATTGACTCGTTCCACTAGTGACTTCCAGTACCATCATTTTCTACTCCCCTGTCCTCATTTGAATTGAATTATTCCACATTGCAAGGTCACCTAAATGTTGCCGTATGGTAATAGTATTCCCTTCCTTAGGCCCTTCAGTTTTGTGTTCCTGTAGAATTGATTTGATTATGAACTTGTTGATAGTTCACATGGCTACTTGATTGTTTATCAGATTCTGATATCATTTCTTCATTTCAAAGTGACATGTTCATATCAGCAACACGCTTTATTCTTATCCATGTGCAAATATGGTTCGGTGATACTCCCTCTTTTCCAAATTATAAATTATTTTGGCTTTTCTAGGTGCAATAGTTTTTCCTACGAACCTAAGATACACGCTATTTCTAGATGCACAGTAAAATCTATATATGTATAAAAAAAATATCAAAACGACTTACAATTTGGTCTTTCCTGCTTTAGTCCATGCTTGATAAGTTGTAACCACATAACAATTACTGACCTTTCTTGAACATTCTTAGGGTGCTGCTTTGCTTGTGAGAGCAACAGGAAGAAGGTTGTGCACCCCTTTTATGATGAATACCTTGGTGGCCGTGAATTTCAAGAGGATGAAGTCCACTATGGCAATGATTTTCAAAGTCCCTTGGATGTGGACTATATCTTTTTTGATGCTGGTACAGACAGGGCTTTTGCAAATTACTTGTGGAGGGAGGGCACGGATCCTTGAGGTTGTCTGTCAGGAGTGGTGTCGTGCTGTTAATCTTTGGACCTGGAAGACAAACCGTAGGGACCGGTTAGGTGTCTTTGTGGGTTGTTTTTTAAAACAGAGTTGAACACTGAAGAAGGACGGCCCTGGTGCAAGCGGTAGAGCTTTACCGTCTGTGACCAAGAGGTTCAGGGTTCAAGCCCCAGCCTCTGTATATTTATATAGAGATGGCTGCTGGCTATTTTCTCTTTTCTAGACCCCGCAGTGCGGAAGCCTACGGCACTGGGTACGTCCCCCTTAGTAGAACACTGAAGCTACCGTGGTGCTTCTCTATCTGTTGTCATGACTAGGTTGATTATGCAGACTATTTCTCCGATCATGATAGTAACAAGTAGTGTTTGGTTCTTCGGCCAGTTTTCTGTTACCCTTGTTTTGGGCCTACTTATTACCGTAAACAAACTTGCTACATTTCCGAGCATGAGGTTGGTAGGCGCATGGAAATGTTGTGTTCCTTGTGATATTCGAATGAAACATTAATAGTACATTCGGCTATTCTTGTACTTTGGCCAAACTGAAGCATTCCTCTCGTAATTAAAAACCATTTTCTGACGCTATTTTTAAAATCCTTTTTCTCGTTTGATTCTCAAATAAACGACGACACTGGTTTGTCTTGTAATGTTCAGTTATCCTGCAATTGGTATTGTGAGATTTTAGATGCACTTCAAGTAATTTGACTGTTGGAGCAGTAGTGACGGGTTGCTTTGGCTACAAATGCAGTTTTTTCTTTTCTCAGGTTGTCTGGCACTTGACTTGTGCAGTTCCAGGGAGCCATCTCACAAAAAATCGTCGGACGGTTTGTTTCGTGGATTTTATCAATTCATTTCTTCGGCATACTCGGCTAGAACCTATTGATACAATGGATAGATGGGTCGATCTAATCGTCACATAATAAGTTGATCATAATAACTTGCAAGTATTCTATGTTTAAATGATCAAAGAATATCATATTTTGAAAGTAAAACTATGCTTTACTTGCAGAGTTAGCCTCTCCATTTCCGGTACATGAATTGATCATCTATTGATTAATCAATTTAGCTTTCACCAAAAATCATCTTCTCTCATGGAGGCACAGCCAACTTGCTCCTGGCCTGTGAGGCTATCCTCTCTCTGCTATTTCCCCTCGGTAAGAAAGATCAAAGCTAAAAAATATTGCTATAGTTTTTTTTACAACACTTATCTAAGATTTATCATGTTTTAATTTCATCATATATCTAAAAAAATAGATATAGATAGATCCATGTTTGAATCTGACGGTCGAATTGGCATATGCCTAAGAACTAAGGAAAACAAACCAAGCGTATGGTTTTTCCACACATGTGTTTTAGGCAGGCTTTTAACTTTCTATGTCTATGAAGAGTTTGGCAAAATAATCTACATATTTAGTATTTATCCTTCACATTGAAATTTCTTCTCTAAATCTTGTGGCAACATGCAAGGAATTTACCTAATATACACTATGTTTAGATAAAATGTATTTTTTCGATAATAGTAGAATAAACATCATGCTTCATGCTCGTTCTCAAATGAGGAATCAGATCACATTATTATAGAAAAGTTCTCGCACTCTTGTTAAATCAGACTCACAAAAAAAAAAAGACAAAAAACAGTTTCCAATCCCAAAAATAATGGGCCATCCATAACAAAGAGGAAATTTGTCAAAGCTTGATGTCTTCAGGTTCGCTGAGATTGACCCTAAAACTAGAACCAATGTGCTCGCCTAAATAAAAACTGAAAAAAATGATTTTCGGTTGACCTTGTCAGAAACACTATTATTTCTAGTAGCTATAAAGACCAACAAAAGACAGTTGCCCATGTTAGTAATATGAAGCTTGAATCTTTTCTGCGCTGCTTATACCAATTCCAAAATGGTGTGCTACGATATGCGGTGGGATAATACCAAACACCGTATGCAACACATGCCAAAAATAAATTAGCATATTTACACTAAAAAATTGTTGTAGTCTCAAAACTACTGCAGAAGCAAGAATATTTGCTTCCTTATCATTTCTTTTAGCTAGGTTTTCTTTATTATTTAGTATTGCACCCTTGAAACCAAAGAAATATCTTAGTTCTAAATGGCAACTTTACATGCCACATTTCCTATATTACCTTGATGTTATTAGCAATTAGGTATTTGTTCATCGACCTAATAAAAAAATTACCATTTTGACCTAAGGTCCATATGATAGTATCCCTATTTCTAGATTTACATTTGCAACAGGTTGGCATGCTAAACCCCATTTTATAAATCTAGAGTTTGAATTTCCAACCCCCTTTCCCCCTAGGTTAGCATACTAAACCCCCTTTTATAAGTCTATATTTTTTTATTATGATCATTTTACTAGAAGAACCTTTTATAATATTCTATTTTTCTTGAGAACCCCTCTAAGTACTTTGAAGAAAGAGAACATAAACATAAGTAATCTGAATAACAATGGATTGATTAGGACAAGCCTGCCATTGACTGATAGAAACTTACTCTTCTAATTACGAAGTATTTTCTCAATTCTTTCTTCAATGTTCATCCAATACTTATTATTCAGTTTTCTAAATTGCATAAGTATATTCCAAGATGTCTAAAGGGATATGATCCTACTTTATAGCAAAAAAGTTATCACCACGCATCTTTACATTCTTTTGCTTGCCCAATGCAGTAAATCTCGCTCTTATGAAAGTTTATCTTAGACCCGATAATTGTTCAAAATTACGAGTTTGTTTTTAGACTCAGGCCTTGTTTAGATTTCTAAATTCACCCCTAAATTTTACTATGCAGAATTTCTATTCCCCATTACATCAAAATGCCGGCAAATGCATGAAGTACTAAATGTAGATAAAATCAAAAACTAATTACATAGTTTTGTTATACTTTGCAAGACAAATATTTTAAACCTAATTAATCAATATTTAGACAATTATTAACAAATAAAAATAAAAATGCTACAGTGCTGCGCACTGTTCAAAGTCCCGAATCTGGCCGTCGATTCGGGAATCTAAACGAGGCCTCGATAATTGTTCAAAAATACAACGGATCAACTCCATATTTTTTTTGCTTGTTCAATATTGTGGTCCATAAAGTTAATTTTGTCATCTGCATGTTGCAAGATTGATCTATGAGGTGAGACACTATCCCTTTTATCTAATCATCCTCTTTAGCTTTCACAATAATGATTGCTAATATGTCTGCCACTATATATTAAATTAAACAATAAGTCAAATAAGTCGTAGGAGTGGATCCATTCATGCTACTCTTGGCACATGGAGGTTGTAAAATAAATTATCACATAACCTATAAAATCTAAAATCTAAAATTAACTTTGAAGCCAAGGCCGGGTTTAGAGCCAAGATCGGATCGGACCATTCCCAAGTGGCAACGGTGTTTCATGTTTGGTCGCCGTCAATCTGCCGCCTGCAGCGGCAGAGAAACCAACAAACAGCAAATAGTTGTTGTTGTAAAAAAAAAGGAAAATAGTTTGGGCTCTTCAAATAGCGAACCAAACATGAAACACCGTCGTATCAAAATATCGGTATATGCATGGAGTACTAAATATAGATGAAATAAAAAATTAATTGCACAGTTTTGTTGTACTTTACGAGACGAACATTTTAAGCTTAATTAATCAATATTTAGATAATTATTACCAAATAAAAATAAAATTGCTACAGTGTAACATGACTCTCACTGTGCAAATTTTAAATGTATCTAAACAAGGGCGAAATTGAATTGGACTGCCATCGAGCGTAGCGGAGTCGGACTAGGCTTTTGGGCCTGGCCGCCTGGGCATATATTAAATAAAATATACTCTCCATCCCATCCCATCCCACGTATATATCTTTTCTTTTCGCTACTCACCACTATTTCATACACTAGACATTTATTTTTCATCTAAGAGATGAATCTCAACAACCATACATCTCGATCTGTAGCAGATACGAGTAAGGCAAATAAGAGTAGGTCCTATAGGGGCAATGACCAAATTGACCGCCAATTCAGAAAACCTAGGAGTGATAGGCCCTAATCCCTTAATGACTTTTGCTAATTCATAGGTTGCGTGCGGCAAAGCCACGCGAGGTTTTTAATTAATAATACTAAAACAATATTAGATAGTTTAGATTAGATTCAAAGATCAGAGCTAGGAATCATCAATAACTAAGGATTGTTAATAACTCAGGGGAGGAGAAGGTCGTTTTTCTTACTTTTCATGACCATAACCTAAAAATGAAGAATGAGAAGGAGCTTAATGATCTGAACAACAAATTCAAGAAATCTCTTCTTGAACAAAAGGTAATGTGCTAGTTGCGAAAATGTGTATTTCCTTCACAACTTCCATCCCTGAGACGATTCTTTTAACAGTAGTTGTGGCAACAAGAAGTGTTAGTGCTACTTTAACTAGGCGATACATCAATTAGTAGGAAAATGCTTTCTTGAATCCACCATCAATGTGGAAAGATCACTTATGATTCCCAAGTTTGCAAAGTTTATCATGAATTACATTATCTATGTACAACCTAAGCTCATGCTCAAGAGTGGCCACATCCCTGTGATTAAAATTTTTAGGATAAAATTTAGCCAAGGTCATCAACTTCTTGCACCTGGTGGCCGACGTTGACCAGTTCTGCTGCCACGGTGTCGTGACAGAGGGGGTGTGGGCTCTTGTCATGGCTAAGTTGCTTGGAGCAGCACAACTTGGCTGCAAGCCGCCCGCTGCGCTGAATGGTCGAACAAAATCAATTGCCTACAATTTAGAAAATTAGATGGGTGATAGACTAGTAGTCGAATAAGATCAATTGCCTACAATTTAGAAATTTTGATGCCTATTATTCGCTTTTTTTGTTCCGTAGCAATGCATAGGCTTAAACTTAGTGTTACAATGCAAATGATGGGAAAAATAATAATTTATGTTTTATGTTTTTTGTTAAAAATCAGCATAGATATGGCTATGCTAATGCTAAAATGTGATATGAGGAAGGATGAAGATGACATGCAATACAAGGTTTAATAGCATTAAATTAATATATTATTATTATTGCTACTACTATTATATTAATATTATTATTATTATTATTATTTTACTTATGTTTTCTTATGCAGCATTACTTAAACCATTTAGGCCTTGTTTAGATTCCCAAATTCACCCTTAAATTCTACTATACAGAATTTCTATTCCCCATCACATCAAAATATCGACAAATGCATGAAGTACTAAATGTAGATAAAATCAAAAACTAATTACACAGTTTTATTGTACTTTACAAGACGAGCATTTTAAATCTAATTAATTAATATTTAAATAATTATTAGCAAATAAAAATAAAAATGCTAGAAGGCCTGAATCGGGCATCTAAACCAGGCCTGAATTGGACTGCCATCGAGCGTAGCGGAGTCGGACTAGGCTTTTGGGCCTGGCCGCCTGGGCATATATTAAATAAAATATACTCTCCATCCCATCCCAACCCAATCCCCAATCCCCCACCTCCGGCAAAGCAATACAGAGAGCTAGGGCATGGCTGGCCGGGGTAAGGGTAACCGTGGCCGCCGCCGCCGCGCTAAGCTAGATTCGGAGGCATCCGAATCCTCCTCTCCGCATCCGCAGAAGTCCAAACCCTCAGTCCAGCGCAAAATCCCTCTTCCGCGAGATGCTCGCGATGTGCGGCCGTTCCTGCTGGGTGTCATCCGCGGCTACTACATCGACGCCATCTCCCGGCTGCCCGCCGCCGAGCTCAGGACCACCCTCGCGTGCGGTCTCCTTGTTGGCGGGCACTGCTACGGTCCACTCCACCCCGTCCACAATATCATCCTCAACTCCGTCTGGTACGCCGCCGCCTTCCCCTTCCGCGCCGACCCCATCGACGTCGACGTCATCACCAGCGACGGCATAAGCCGCCTTGCCCACCGCTCTCTCGATGGGTTGGTTGCCTACCTCTGCCACCAATGCCCTGATCTTTCCCACGATGACGCCCTGTGGCACCTAGCCCTCTCCCTTGCCGCCCCCGCCTCCGCACGCGGCGCTGTGCCGTTCGGCCGCAAAAAATTGGAATCCGTTCCATTCCAGGTGGCTGCGCAGGCTGCGCGGCATCCAAAACCTTCCGCCCTCACGAGCTTCGTCATCTCGGTGCTGCCACCTATGGAACGCGATGTGCTCTCGCTGCTTGCTGGCAGGCGTAAACTCTCTTCGGATGACATCCCGCGCCTCTCTGCCATGCTGCAGCCTCTCCCGCTGCCAGATGCACTGGCACAGCAGCCGTGTTCTCAAGAGCTGAGTATAAGAATCGGCCGAATCATTGCCGAGAGGAGGAGGTGCTGGAGGATTGCGTACCAAACGTATATTGACATTGCAGCTGCGGCATTGCAGAAGTTTGCTCGTCAAACTAGGGAACGATATAACCTTCATACTATCTATGGCCAAAGCATCGTGGAGGCTGGGGATTGGTGTGGCCAGGACCGATATTTTCACATCAATTTCATGGCCTGCCCTGAGGGTAAACAAACCCAAAACCAGATTCCAGTTTGCTTCTTTGCTGAAGCTCATAATCCAGCAACCAGAAACTGTTCTGAAGAAGACATCACCTCCTGTTGCATGCTTGGATGCGCACAACCATCACCAAGTCATGTTGGTACGCCTTTTTTTTAATCTCAGATCCCTTTTTCACCATACATTACTAAAAATCTGAGCGCCACTTGGACCTGAGGCAACATATCATGCTTGCTTGTTTGTCTGCCTTGCAAATGCAATAGCACGGCAACTCCTGTTATTAACGTTCATATGGTTAAGATTGGGTGTGTTCTGTGCATACACCAGTTAAACCTGGTAACCAATTTCTATGAGTTCCCTATTTGTTGCATCTGTTTCTCTGTTAGATGGGGTGTGTTCTGTGCATATACCTGGTAACCAAGAAGTTTCTATGAGTTCCCTATTTGTTGCATCTGTTTTCTCTGTTCCTCGTTTGATTAGTTCCACAAATAAGACTCATTGTTGGTTGGTAGTTGGT
>CM041642.1:7615097-7655053 GCA_023333625.1 Bothriochloa decipiens
GGAGAATTCACTGAAACTAATTTGATGTTGTAGATGTTGGTGCATTTTTCTATAAATTTGACCGAAGTATAATACTATAATTTGAAATAGACAGAGTAGATGAAATCTTCTTATGGATCTTGCTTAATGCCAGAACAAACAATGGTTCTGCATTAAAAGAACCAATTGATTTAGGCTGATTTATATGAACCTGCTAGTACAATGCCCAGTTTGCAATATGATGTTTGATTGATGTTAAGTTCCTTTTTTCTTGGCATATTTCAGTGGCAGATTCTGTCTCTAATCCTGCTTGTGAACAATCGCAGATAATTGTTATGGCTGTGCGAGGATCAAGAGAAAAATTGACCATCCAAATGGTGAGGAGCACTTCGGAGGACATCCCCACAAGACAGATGAAACTGAGGATGACCGTGATTGCCTAACCACCATTGACGTGGACTACAGGTTTTTCGATCCTGACAGAGATATTGACCTTGTGAAGTGCTATGCTGATACGATAAATGGTGCTGAAGCTATTTATTCCAAGCTGGGCTTGAAAAACAGCAGCACAAGTGATGAAGATGAAGATATAGATGTAGCCAAGGAAGATATCGAAGTCTATTGCAGGCGACGTGTCTGATGGGTAAACTAAGATGAATTGGGGACCGCCAGGGCTTCCCAAACTAAGCTCGTCTTGTATTATTACTATATGTATTTCGTCGTGGTGTTGTGTGCGGATTGCCTCCACCCATTCGTCCAACTGAGTTTCCAATCCCAATGGAGGAACCATTCGAGTCTTACACTTTCAGCTGGACTAGCATGAATCGTAACCAGAAAGAATACTGTACTATTCTAGGTTCATTTATGAATTCTGTATTAAGGAACTTGTGTATTGTGTCTGAGGCGTGAGATCCTTTGGGCCATGTGCGTGCATATTATTATTATATAGGAAGAATTGGCCACAGGACATGCAAAATGACCCTAATTTGCTGGTTAACATCGAAAATAATTAGATTGCTAAAAGACACTTTGTTCTCATCAAATTTGTTGGTGAAATGCGCGGATTAAAAATTCTTTTCTTGCCTATGAGTAGAGAGAATGGTCGTGAAATGTCCTTTTTGCCGTGAAAGGAACATCTCCATGGCGACCTTGTCCGGTCATTCCCATCCACGGCGACCTCGCCTCTAGCCGCGGCAGCCTAGCATATTGTAAGTGTAGGAGAAGACATCGTATTGTAAGGGGAAAATTGCTTATTTGGCCCTGAAAAACAGTCCGGTTACTTATTTGTCACAATGTTTTTGAAGTTGTTTATTTGGTCTTAAAATGAAATTTTATTATTTATTTAGACCTTCTGTTACTTTAAAGGTCTTAATGGTCTTGAGTGGCATGTAAAAGATCATTTTGCCCTTGGGCTAAAAAAAAATAAAAAAGGGTCTTGTTTGTTTAATGTATATGTCGAGTATATATGTTAGAGCACAGTCACGGCATTAGGCTCTAAATAATTGCCGCCATGCACAAAGCACTGCCGCCATGCACAGTCACTAATAATTCCCATTAAATTTCTTCTGAAACCATACAAAGAGATAATACTCCTAGATTGTCGCCATGCACAAGTTACGCTGGGGAGAGTTGCATTTTTCCATTAAAGAATTGGGTTTGCCAAATTCCGATGCACTGGACTCCGATGGCCACCAGCACTGAAATGATAAATCGACTCAAAAAAATTTCAGCGGAATGGCATGTAGTCACTTCCAAAGCAAAATATGGTTTTTATTAACCGAGACAACATACCAACACTTTTGCTAGTAAAATTAAAATGTCTAAATTTTCCAGTATCCTGACAATCGGACTCAGATAACTACGGCCCATGACCCACGGCCCACGGCCTGAAATTTCAGGGCTCCCAGAATTACGGCCCATTTACAGCGCGCTTTGCTCCATTACGGGCTTACGGCCACCCCGCCCCGCCGCACCCCAAATCCAAACTCCGTATCACCGGCCGCCCCCGCCGCCGCCGTCGCACGGCGATTGCTGCAGAGGGCACACCACTACCCTAGCCCATCCCTCCATTCCTAGTGCCCTCCGTCCGCATCACCGGCCGCCTTCACCGAAGGGCGATCGCTCCGGAGGCCACTCGGCGTCCAGGTACACCTGAATGCTTCGTGATTGATCTACGCATTTTCTCTAGGCGTTTGCTTTCTCTCGGGCACCCGCCCACACCATGCTCCTTCGCGGGCTGTGTAAAGTTAATGCATATGCTTCGCTCACCTTGGCCCCGTATAGCCTATGCTCATGGTGTAGGAGCCAGGCTCCTGCCTCCTTGGTCTCAGTGTCTTCACCCAAATACGTTGATTGAGAGTGAATGGAGTACCTTAGAGGAGAATGTCTGGGAATTGTTTAGGATTCTGTTGTGTTGTTTAGAAGGTTGAGAATTGTGTAGGATTCTGTTGTGTTGTTTAGAAGGTTAAGGATGAGAGACTCCGTGTTGCGATTTGTCACTGACCCACAAGTTCACTCAACAGTTGGACACTCGATAGCACATTAAAGGGTTCTGGAAGGTTATAGATACATTCCATTTCTGGTCAACAAAATACTTAGTACTAGTCAATACCCCGTGCGTTGCCGTGGGCAAACACACGGCAATTGTTGCAATGTAGGCATATAATTTCTGAGGTAATGCTTGTGGGAAGCTACAAAGGATTAAGTTTGCAGTATTGGAGAGTTAAGGTTTGTCCTTTGGCTGGAACCCAACAACAACTGTTGGCATTTTTGAGCAAATAATAACAATAATTTTCATATGGGAGTTCATATTGCATAAATAAAGGAATAATATCTCATGAATTGCAGAACCAATAATATTGCCTCACTTTGTGCTCATCTAACAGGATGGAAGAGATAGAGGTAGACGACACTACGAAGAAGACCATGATGTGTCCTCATTGTGATCTTCCACTCTTTCCAAAGGACAAGAAGGACAAGTTTTTTTTTATTTTGTTGTCAGTCGTGTGACCATGAGGTAATATCTCATCGTACATGTTTATAATGTAGTTTTATTAGATTGTTGTTTGTTAATAATACAATAATTTATTTTTATTGTTTGATTTGTGATATAGATGCAACTAGACTATGAATTCTCTTGGGAGACATGTAAAATCAGCAACCAGTCTATCCTCCCTAATGTGAAGCGTCAACTCAAGAATACGTTGCACTCGTCACCTATTATAGCCTTTCATATAGCTGTCATTTATATTTCTGTTAAAAACTTGAAATATTCTGTGTTTTAGGCACATGTGATCCCCATGCCATTGTGACAGCGGTTGAAGGTAGCATAAGATTTGATTATGCAATACAAAACAAGGCCTTTGAGGAATCTCTCTCTATTGATGACTTGGTTAGCCAATATGAGAAGGGAATGGGACCTGATTTTTCATGGGATGGTAATGAGAGAAAGCCGAGAACAAAAATTCTCAATGAATTGATGGAGACAAATGGAGTACTGAGTGACAAGGACTTCAAATCAGGAATACAGGTTAGTGGTGGAAATCGCTCCCTCTCTTAAGTATTTATTGCAAATACATATAGCTTTTGTTTCAGATAGAGTATGAAGTAAAATAGTTTTTGGTCAATAAAGTCACTTTCGTTTTTTCCTTTTTTTGACCGGAACGGGAGGGAAGCTCCCCTACCTATTTTTTTGTATTTTCAAAGAATGGAGTTTATACAATAACTGAAGCTAAGAAAGAAAGGAAAAAAGTACAAGGCTTCTAGGCCCAAAAGAAAAAATTATCTATTGAAAAGTCTATCTCTCCAAGCAACTAGAAGTGCAGCCTTCTCTGGTTTGGCATTTGTACAAACAAAGCCAAATTCTTTTCGAAATCTTCCTTTCCATGCAGCCATAGAGACTTGTCCATGATAAAAAATGATACTGTTTCTGGTAAGCCAAATGGCCCAGCAGCCAGTGATGAAGATCTCTCTGAAAATTTTACTGTTGAAATCTAGTCTTGCCTGAATCACCATGTCCAAGGGTTCTAGGCTCTGATCCCAATTTATGGATAGGAAGTTCCAGCATAACAGGCTGAAGGGGCAGTCGAAAAAAAGATGAAAGCAGGTTTCAACTTGATCACAGTTACAGAGTACACATGTGTAGTCATCCAAATGCATGTTCTTTCTATTGAGCAGGTCTCTAGTGTTCAGCCTGTCCCTGATTAGAAGCCATAAAAAGAATTTGTGGGTACCTGGGTTACTTGCTGTCCAGACCCACTTGAATAGGGGTGAAGCTGGAGTGTGATCTGATAGCTGTCTGTATGCTCTCTTACTGCTATACTTTCCTGACCAGCAGTAGGTGGCCTGATCATTGAGGCTTTCTTCCAAATTCAGATTCTGAATTATATCTTCCAGTTGCTCAAGCTGGTCTGCAGCAACTTGGGATAAAGGTAGACTGAATAGCCTATCTGTCTCTTGAGTGTTGTGGTACAGGACTCAGCATTTCTTTGCGGGGGCTATGTATGATAATTTGTAATTATTATACTGTTGGTAATAAACCTTGTGGCCATTAGTTGTCCATGTCAGCATAGAACTAGTCTAGGTTTCTAAGCATTTTAGCTGGCAGAATTTTTAGTGATAGATTGATTATGATAATGATTGGTTAATTATGGTAATAATGACTGCTTTAACTAGATTTTTTTTTCTCAGTCTTGGAGTGTGAACGAAAAGGGTATGTCCTTTAATTGTAGAGATATCTGATTCTATTTAATGCAGTTAATGCATTATTCTATTTCAACTGCTTTAATGCATTGTTCTTGTTTTTCAGACCGGTATAAGGTACAGAGCCAAATCACACAAGGCGCCTCCTAAATTTGATAAGTCATGCAAAAAGATACTGAAAGGGAAACTTCTCCACACAAGTGTGTTGATCAGCGAGAACTTTAACAGCTTGGGTGGTGACGAGATCTACATTCCTGACATGTCTAAAGCCGTATATGACATGCAGGGTTTTTTCATGTCTCACGCCATCGTGCTGGTGGGGTTTGGCATGAAGAACAATGTGCACTTCTTTAGGTTCATGAATAGCCATGGAACACGTTTTGGAAAGAAGGGGTTTGGTAGCGTTGATGCTAAAGAAATCAGCGATGTCACTTCATTTAAGCCCTTGATGCAATAGGTAAAAAAGACTTTGATGACTTTTTTTTTTGAGAAAGCTACTATTTATTATCATCTTTGCTACTAGTTAACAGTTGAAGATGTGGTAGTTTGAGGAATAAGCGAAATGTCCGACTAACCATAAGTATAAAAACGGTCTCTCTTGTGAACCGTTATTCAAAATATGTCTGCTTATAATAAATGTGAGTTTGTAATATGTTTTTTGCCTAGTTATGGTCTGCTCTTAAATACTGCAGCTATCTTCTTATTTGTTATGAATGAAACATATTCATTAAGCTAAGCATACTCTTCTAGTATTTAATGAGTTGATATCAATTGAAATCTTTTTAGATTTTGGCGAAGGTTTTATTTATGTCTAATCCATACTGAGTAGGCCATTTAATTCTTGTGTTATGAGAGGACTTGTATCACCACAAACAGATATCAAAGCAAATGTTGGATTTAAAGCTGGTGGTTCCAATTATACAATAAAAATATTTGGTAAACATCTGACAATTGTTTTTACGCTACGAAATTGTTGCACTCTTTCTAGTTTTTGCCAAATTAAGACCTCTTGGTACTTTCCTGATTGAAACATATATAAAGTAAAATACTAAATTTGTAGGATTTGCAGATTGAAGACTGTAACTGGTCTTGACTTCAAGGTAGAAACACTGTAAATGGCGAATCCATCTTCTTCCTTAATAATGACTTGTCATCTGCTCTATTGGCTTTGGCAGTTATATCTCGAAGTGTGTTTTCTTTTGTTATGTAGCCTGTGAATAGATCTTGGACTTGTCTAATAACCTGTTTATTTATTTATTTATTTGTAAGTATGTATGTGCCAGCTGGTGGCCAGCTTCTGGAGCTGCAATGCCTGTTCCCTCCTCTTCCGAGAAAGCAGTGATGCGCAGTATTGTGTTTTCACGTCTTGTGCTTTGCTACTGTGTAACAATCCTGATGATGGGCCAGTAGAATTGGGAAACCGTAGTTATTTTTAGTGCACAAGACAGAAGAGAACCACACGTTCACAATCAGCACTTCTTGCATTGTGTTTTCACGTCTTGTGCTTTGCTACTGTGTAACAATCCTAATGATGGCCCAGTAGAATTTGGAAAAAATTAGGCTAACTCAGATCCTGATGAGGTGGAGCTGCCGCAACAAGACACGTCTTGCGGGCCGAAGGGCCGCACGTGCGTGAGCGAGGAGAGGTGGGCGCAGCCCTGCCACCGTCGCCGCCATCTACGGAGATCGTTGCATCCGTAAGACAGATTAGAAAAATAGAATAAATAACATAGAAAACGGATGATCCGCATGATCTCTCTTCGCTTAGAGGCTAAGCAACCCCCGGTCTATAAATACAAGGAGAATTGTAACAATAGAAAGGAGTAATTCCCATCTATCTTCAGCTCTTGGCTCTTGGCTCTCTTCCTCCTCCAAACCCTAGCCGCCGCCCATCACCTGGCCTACGCCAGCGCCGCCGCTGCCAGCAGTGCGTAGGGCGTGCGCCCTAGCGCCCGCCTCCTCTGCTACCGCTCGTCCCTCCATGTGTCAATCGGTCTTAGGCCCCTTATATATTATTTCTTCTGAGTTTTTTTTATATAGAAATACTTTCCACTACTCAAACTTGCTGTCAAATAGTTGGCAACCAGTTTATGAATACAATTTGGAATGATGTCCATTACGGGAACAGGACCCACACTCATACTTGCCCCAATGGCGGTGAGGCTGTCAGCTACCATATTACATGAGCGGAGGATATGATTTACAACAAAGGAAGAAAAATTACTAGCTAGCAAATCTTTCATCTACCATACTACAGAGGAGCGATCATAGTCCAGTGACATCACCGCTTGCACTACCATGGATGAATCTGTTTCCAGGATCACGTTTTGAACTCCCAAGTCAGCCGCCCTTTGTATGGCCTGTAAACAAGCTATGATCTCAGCATAAAAAGCATCTCCCACATTTTCCAGCTTTCTCGATAATCAGTGCTAATTACTCCACCATCCCACTTACGAATCACAAAACCCCAGCCTCCATTACTTGCATTTGCAGAAAAGGCTCCATCGCAATTGTGCTTGACAAAAAATTTCGGTGGTGGCCTCCAGAATTTCCGAGCTGGTAGCAGGTTAGCTTTCTCCTTGGTCTGTTTATGATGCGACCATTCTTCTGCACATGAGAGTGATCACCCGGCTTTGTATATCAGGTTTCAATTTCAGGATGGTTCCCAAAACCTCCCTCACTGACAGTAGTTCAGACAACTCCTGTCTCACTCCTTCAGTTGCAGCTGTGCCCACACAAATTTACATTTCAAACACAAATGTGCTCCATCTTCATCAAATCGCCCGCACATAACACACATCCTGCATCAAATTCTCATCCCACACCTTTTCAGGTTGGTTCGAAGCTAGCGCCAAACTATTGTGCCCCATCCGCCACAAAAGGTGAGTCATCTCATTTCGACAGGTTGACGAGGAACGCGCGCGTCCACCACCGATCCACCAAGACTTTGACTGAGGCGCACACACTCCATAGAGTAAAATGCATCAGCTTGTGTCATCTAGGTCCTCGGATTATCAAAATGCACATATAGCACCACTAACTTGGCATATGGTACACTGCAGGTCCAAACGGCCGGGTCTGCCATACCCGGTTTGTCAACGTGGCAGTCCACGCAAGCCATGCCCATGCTTGGCCGCCGCATCCATATGCACCCGCAAGCGACGTATCCCAAACGTCCCGCACTCGCGCGCCAGGTCTCGCTACACCTTGCCTGTCGGCTGCCGTGGCCGGACGCGACAGCGCCGCGACCACGCGTGCAATGGCGCACGGACTCCTCCATTGCCCGCTCACAGTCACCAGCAAGCTGCGCAAGTTCGGCCATGGCGAGCGCCCACGGACCAGGGCAATTGCTGCCTCCACCATTACACCTCCGTCTCATCATCGGATTGCATGCCTTGAGCAGGCACAACCGTACGCCCTAGTGCGAGCCTGCGAGGTCGAGCGAGGGAGACAAATGGGATGCGATGGCGAGAACTGGGAAGAAACCCCGTGCGAGATCCGGCGGAGCAGGCATGGTGCGGTGGGATCCATACGAGCGATGGGTTAGCGCAGCTGCACGTGGCGCATAATGCGTGGCAGCATGAGCGAGGCTCCCGGGTGCGAGGTACGAGAGCGTCGTCCGACGCTGCCGTTGAGTGTGCCACGAAGACCGGTTGCGAAATGAAACATATCCCACACATAGCCTATTTTTAGCCTGGGCTAATGAGCACACGGTGCATCCATGCAGGTAGCATGCGTGCGTTCGAGGCTGCGAGGCACGACGCGTGCAGGCGCAGGGGGGAGGCGGCGCCGCCGTCTCCCCGCATGCTGCCATCGGTGTCCATACGCTTACGCGCGCTCCTTCCCTTTGCGTTACACCTCGGACGCCATCACCTCGCCTAGGAGCGAGCCCATGACGGCGCGATGGTCGCCCCGGCCGCTTGCCTGTCAGGATGCTGGCCACGCCACCGGCGCATAGCGTCCATGAACACAAACGCGCACTGGCAGAGGGAGGCGAGCACAAAGCAGAACTGGTACGAGTCTAGGTTGAGGACCATCGCCATGCACCAGATGAGGCGGAGTGCGCAGGTGAGGATGCCGAAGTTTGGCTGTGTCTTTGGACGAGTGGCCGTGGCCAGCCAGCAGCTCCTGGCGGTGGGCCTCATCCTCCGCTGCACGGAGATGGCGGTCGCCGGGGAGAAGCTCCTATACAGAGTGCCCGTCGAGCGTCGCGGTGAGGGTGGCGCCGAGGGCACGCCTTTGCTCCACCGGCTTTGCATCCGACGACGTCGTGGGTGCCCAATGCGGCAACGAGGTCGGTCTCAGCATGACAGTCTCACGGCGTACGTGGCGTCGGTCAGGGCGTGGTCTACCGCGGTGGGCGCATGAGCAAGGCGCAACGACAGTGAGTGGGGCAGAGGTAAAGGTGTCGTGGCGCAATTCGTCAAACACCTTGAGGACGTCGTCTGCCCTCTCCTTTGTCCTTTCCTTGCTGCTTTGGACCCAATAGTAATCCAACCGCCAGCATGGACTGCCACGTCGGCAAGCGGGTCTGGCCACCCGTTTGGGACCTATGATGAAGCGCAAGCCGAGTTTAGCTAGATGTGCATTTGAGAGTTCAAAGATCTAGATGACATGGGCTGACAAGTTCATGGATTGCTAGTGCATTTTACTCGATTGACTCCATATTACCCACGCTTTAGACGGAGGCGCACACACGTTTTTTTTTTGTCTGGACGAAACCAGTCATATGTTTTAATTAGTAACAGAAACAGATAATATGCGGCTTAATATAACACGGCATTTTAAATTACACTTTGACCTTTACTTATTTTGCATTATATTGTTTATATTTGCAAGCCTATTTAATTGAATCTAATCATATCAAGTTTATATTGTAATAGTTAAAATTGTTATCGAGAGTTGCTATATTTCTTTCGCAAGAAATATAGTCAACTTTTCTTGCGACGTCTAGAGCCATTGGATCACCATCCAAGGGTTAGACCTGTTACCTGCTTTGATAATAGATTTCAATATGTTTTATCATAGATCACAAAAGATAATTTTTTTCTATAAAAAGACAAGGACAAATAAAATATTTATATTGGCACAAATCACAAATAACAAATCTCAACATGTTTTAGCACAGATCACAAGAAAAAAATTTCTAGCTGTTGCAAAAGAGAGGAGACTGATTTCTCACAATAGAAGGTTAGGAAAAGTGTTTTAAATATAGGTGTGTGTTTTATAAAAGAGTCTACAGTATATCACAATGCATCGTCTCATAGGCCGTAGCCGTGGCCCGTGGGGCCGAGACGACACGCGGGGCGCGACGGCAAGGGCACTCCTAGTTCCTCCGCCTTGGACCGTGGCGACATAGGGCAGGTGCTGCTTGATTTGCAGGTGTGGTCCACGCGAGCGGTGACGAGCTTCGACTCGGCCGGTGACTCGATGAGGAAACGCCATCTCAGCCAGCGCGAATTGTATGGGCACAACGCTGGCGAGGGACAGGTCAATAATGTTTAGCCAACGCCATTGCGCGGGTTCCTCGGGATGGAAACGCCTTCTCGCCCCAATGCAAAACGGGCGGTCGTTTTCGTCTCTCTCTCTCTTTTAAAAAAACAGACGGCATTTTCATTAGCTCCAAAGATATAGGGAAGCACACAGCCAGCCAGTTAATAAGTGATCTGGTGCCATGGATGATGAGGAATATAAAAAGGTATTACTATGCTACTAGAGAGACTACTGTAGGCAGTCGATGAAATTCATTTTCATCAGAGGCAAGCTGGGAACTGAAGTACACTGCCACAGTGGCATACGGAGTATATTCTAGTTGACAACCTGTGCACGCCTGCCTACTAGTAACTAAGCTAACACTAGCATACTACTAGCATACTGGTTCTTCGACCAAATCGAGGTACTACAGATTAAATACACACGTGGTAAACTGCATACTAGCAGTAATAACGAAGTTCTCTAACTTAAATAGATTATTTAGTAGTCCAAATAGTAGTGGGGCCGACTGGTCGGGGATACAACCTGCTTCTGCTGCTAGCTTGCTACCATGCTACGGTACAGCCTTCTGGTCAAGTTTCAGTTTCCTCGCTCTCCCGCCTAGGACCTGTCAAGTTTCAGTTTCCTCCCGCCCAGGACCGTCCCGATACCAATGAAATGCCAGGACAGCCTGATTTGGCGACAGATGAGGATCCTCTCGTAGTGGCGGGCGCAGGTGGGCGGCGTGAGACCCATCACCACGATGGTCATCCTCTTCACCTTCTTGCGCCCGGCCTTTACCCCTTCCACCTTCGTCACCGAGCCAAAGGTTGACATGGTGCCGATGATGAGCAGCAGGTTCTCATCGGCCTGCACCGGCGGCAGTGGATCGTAAACTTCTCCGTTGTAGGGGTCACGCATCCTGGGAATGAGAACGACATCCATCTGCACGTACAGCATATATATATATATATATATATATATATATATATATATATATATATATAAAATATGTGTAGCCACATATATACGTATATATATGCACTAATAATCACACAGATTGGAGCCGGGTAGCTACGTACCTTGAGACCATCGTATACATCTGGTAAGCTGCCTGGATCACCAAGCACATGCCCCCCCGTGCCCCCCTTGCCCCCGAGGACAGCAACCAGCCGATCATGGACAATCGTGGCGCTTGCTCGCAACGCCACCAGCCCGTCCCATTCTGCTTCTTCCCCATCCTCTGAGTTGTGCCCAACCGCCGACACCGACACAACCTTGAGCTTTATAGGGTAGGAGACGAGCTTCCCGTGGTCGCCCGTCGTCACGATCCCCGGCCGGACCTCAACTTCATCTCCTGCTGACACAATCCCCTGCAGTGCACGTACACATGCATTATTGCAATAATATTCATTAAAAGACAACTACACTTAAAATGGATTCGATCGATCGATCAATCTAATAAACAACTATTCATGCATGTGTATATATCATAAGTGAAATTCGCTTGCTTTTGCTTGCACACGCAAAGCACGTACCTGCATCACACGTCCGATTATTGTGGCAAACGTTATTGCGTCACCGGCCGCTGCGGTGACCTCCTCCTCTCCCACCGGATCGACCACACTACTGCGCGCGATGAGCATAAACGCTGCCGGAGGCCCGGAAGAGGAGGACGAAGCACCTAGTTGAGGCATCATGTGGCCTATCACCTCTTTGCACACGGCTCCGATGCCCTTCAGTGCAGATGATTTATGAACCTCCACTGGGGGTAGTAGTACATCCTTCGGAGAAATATTCAGCTGCGTGCAGTGCAGGGCCGTGGCAACAAAAAGGTCAAGGAAAACGCCAAATCCATGTCAGTTCATTTATTTCTTTATTATAGATAAAAAAGCTATAAGTTTTCTTTTCAAAAAGAAACTGAATTTTTTATTATTAGATGATGGGATGATAAATAAAAACTTGAAAAGTAAAGCATCATTAAGGACGTACGTACGTACATGTCCCAAACAGTCGCGGATTTCATTCACGTGTCTTCCAATCGCCTTCTTATCTTCAGCGCTCTTAATGATTTGAACTATAGCAATACTCTTTCCCATCAAATGAGCAGCTGCCAATGCGTCTACGTACGGTAGGGGAACCCTCAAAGCCATATGTTGGCTGCGAAAGAATCAGGACCCCATCTGACAGCATGATGCCCTTAAGCATCGTGGAAACATAATAAAGGTCACCCTGCATGCATAATTAATAGAGTATAATTTAAGCATACTTACAATATGACAGTATTACAGTACTAACTAGTATATATAATTTTTTTGACTGAGCAGTACTATATACATAATTATTACTCTGCTCGTCGTCAATAAGCAAACATGCATTCATCCAAGTATACTTATATAAAACTTTCTTCACTAACCCAAAGAGAGTACATATTTAGTTATTCGGTACCATGTATAAATGTTAGTGTTTTTTTTTTTACTGAGCAGTACAATGTACATAATTATTATTGCTCTGCTCGTCGCCAATAAGCAACAATGCATTCATCCAAGCACGCATTCATCCAAGTACATAATTTTTATGCATGTGCAAGCGTTACGTACCGGGCAGTCCACGAAGGCGGCACGTCCCGAAAGGCTGAAGCGCTCTCGCTGATGCTCAGGCGTGTCGCAGGCAATGGCTCCCATGTCCGCCAGCTGGCCGCTCGACCTAATAATAGAAAGAAAGCACGTGCACGTTTTGTCAAAACAAAAAGTCAAAAGAAAACAAGCTAGTACACACGCACACACAGCACAACATTGGCACATAAATGTACAGTATAGGAGGTACCTGTAGCATGTTACACGAGTAGTGTCAGCGGAGCTACACTTAAAGATGTTGGCGTGCTCAAACTCCAAATCCTTGGTTGAGTCTTGTGCACCACTTTCCAGGTCAAACTTAATTTGACCAATGTGCAAGCCATGGACGCGAACCGACGGTCGACAGGCATATGCAGACGAAGAAATTAGTCGTGATTTTGTGTAGGATTACATGTACATTCATGAACGGATAAAACGTACAATACCTGACTATAATGTGCATGCTCCTCTATTCCAAATTAATTATAGTTCATTTTTCGTCTTAAGTAAAACCCCTCTCTTAAATTTGAGTTTGGCCAAGTTTTTAGAAACATATATGTATACTAACATCTACAAGTTCAAATAAGTACGTGCACTACCAAAACATATATATTTATAAAGAATCTATAATGAAACTAACTTGATGTTGTAGAGATGATATACATATTTCTCATTGAACTCGTCGAAATTAAAGAACTTTACTTATAATAAAGACAAAGTGAACTAGCTATAACAGTCTGAATCAGGAGAAGTATATATTTGTCTATCTATGTACCTACTGGCCAAACCATGTCATTTGGAGACTAGCTTAATAGTCCATTTATACAACAGTAAGTCTGTTCACTGTATGGGTCCCACCCCACCACCATATCTCCTGTCTTCCTCCCAAAAAAAAAAAAAAAAAAAAGCTGCTACTCCAACTTCTCGTCGCCGCAACGACGACGCTCTTGCCGGCGTCGCGCACTGGGCCAGCGGAAGGCTCGCGCATGCGAACGGGCGGCGTGCGGAGGCCATTTGCTCTTCTCGCCGCGGCCACAGCTTCCCCAGGCAGAGCGACGGCATGCATGGGGCATGGCCACGGATAGCGCGCGGGATCAGCGGCCATGGCGCGCCCAGACAGCGCGTGGCGGGCGAGCTCGCGCTGGCAAAACGTGGAGGCGCGGCTGCGGCGCGCGCGAACACGACCAGAACATCGGGGGCGGCGAGGCGGTCTATCTGCGGCGGCGACGAGCTCGCCGGGTCGCCGCGCGGAGGCCGGCTGCGGTGGCGCAGCGGCGTCGAGCTCGCCGGGTCAGCGCGCGGAAGCCGAGCTGCGGCGGCTAGAACTAGTTGCTGTAGTCTGTGTACGTGAGCTGAAGGACAAAAGGCAAGGACGCAACGCAAGTTTGATGGGAGCTCATCAAAGTACTAGTGGAGAAGTGCTAGGCGAGCGTGCAATCGATCGGCGTTGCATGTTGCTCCAAGCTGATGTTTTCTCGCCCTTTCTCTCCCCCCTCTTCTAATTATTAGGAATTTAGGATTGTGCCGAAATGTTTAGCTATAAGCCAAGTTACGTGATCACCTGCTCTAATATCTAGAGTCAATCAACCTTCAACCGGAGTAGTGCTGAGTATATATAAAATAAAGCATGCTTGATTATTGTATGACTTCAAGCTAGTACGCTATGCATAAGTGTCTATACCGGCCAGTGAGAGAGAGTGTGAGCGTATAGAGACGGATCTATCAAATTTGGTACCACTGCGTGCTATATACTAGCTAGTATGTAGTATGGCTGGCAACAGATATAGAGACGGATCTATCAAATTTGTGCATTTATACTAGTACTAGTAACTAGCTTACAAAAACATATATATATATATATATATATATATATATAGGAGAGCCTTCAGAAGTGCTGATTTCCCGACACCTTCTGCACCGACAAGACCTATATAATATATGTGTATACATCAGTACACCAGCATAATAAGAGTACATGATGGTGGAAGGACATCACAAAAACGAGGAACGGATCGAGCTCGCAACTCACTCACCTAAACATATCTTTGGCGCCGGTGCCGCCATTGCAGCCGCCGCTCGATCGAGATACCTAGCAAAGTTAGCAGCAGCTAATTGCTTGGTGTGCAAAAGATGATGTGAAGTGAAGGAGCTCGCTCGGGCTGGGCGGTGTTGATGGCAGGCTGCTGCGCGCGCACACGTCTATATATAGAGAGAGAGAGCAGTGGCGCTGAGCTGCCCATGAGTCATTTGTATTTCGTATACGGTATATACTAGTATATGGTGATGAAGACCCAAGCTGGCAGAGAGGCATGCATGCAATGCGTTGGCTTTGGACTGATTCGACGCTCGACGATAAAGATTCACTTGCCTTTACACTCCTGCAGGCAATGATGCACGAACAGGCTACGTACCAAGTTGGTGAAAAATCATTTGAATGCTGGCTTGTTTCTTTTCTGTGTGTGCGTACGTTGAACCAGCGTTTCTCGGCTCCAAGAGGCAGAGGCAGTCATGCGTAGGCTTTGAATTGATTCGACGCTCGACGGTAAGGATTCCTCTTACTTTCCCCTGCCACGGGCAAGGCCGCACGAACAGGCTACCAAGTCGGTGAAAAATCATTTGAATGCTGGCGTGTTTCTTTTTTGTGAGTAAATTGTTGTGGAGTGGCTAGCTAGCTGCCTAGCTCTGCCTATAGCTTGAGTGATGGCTGTCTTTTTACTACACATAAATGCTATGGGTGAAAGCAAACTGGAGCATAAAAGCAAAAACATGACCCAAATATAACAAGGGTCCTTTAATTTGGTAAGAGGTGTAATCTAGCTTCCTCTACTTTCAAAAAAACCATTTTGTAGGTTCATGGATAGAAATAGAATTTTAGGAGTGTAGAGGGACCTAAATGACACTCCTTGTCAAGTGAAAAATGTATCCAACGCCATCATGACTTTGCTTTGTCTCAATGCAAGCTTGAAAACGGTGCCACACGTCCACTAGCTAGCCCAACACTTCTGCTTTTGACACCCTAATTAACTAGTCAATCCCAAACTACCATACTGATTTTGCTCATTTTAGATGAACTGCCAAACCCTTATGCACGCCTTGCTAATTAAGCATGACTCACTGCTGTCACCACATATGTCCAAACTCCATGACCTAGCTCGGACCAGCAGTCCATCAAGTTCTGGAGAGTGGAGATGCTTCGCCTTCCCATCATTCATGTGCCCAATGCGACCCGTGCTCAGTCCTTGGCCTTTTGGTCCTACTGGTCCAATTAGCTCGTGTCTACACCCTTCGTTGCCTTCGGTCAGTCACGCATAGACTCCTCACTGAACCTTCTATTGCCTATCAACCACTTTGGCACACCTAACAGCTACACATTCACAAACCATTGCACAAACAACACTCCAGCTAGCCATTTGCATAAACAAGCACATACAAATATGAACTATAACAAAAAAAAAAAGCCTCAAGCTCTCAACTTTCATGTCAATCATTCATCATACATGGATTGAATTAAGACACTTCGCAACTAAGTCTCTCCATCTCCCCTTATGGAAACATGCACTATAGCTACAGTAAAGTACATAGAAGAATACCTAAAATAAAAAGTAAATAAAGAGAAAAACTTGCCCAAAAGCCAACGTCCGAAAGGATCATTCATGAAGACTACAACTAAGAGCTTTCGGTTCATTCCAGAATAGATAAAAGCTATTTTTTTTTAACCTCATTCTAGTCCTCTATACAGGACAAAAGCTAAATACAACATAAGACTACCCGCACTCACGTTCCTCTATATTCATCCTTTAAAAGAAATATTTCAATCTGGTCATCAAGATTCTCTCATCTATACTGTTTTTTTTTCCGTACCCATCCATTTTTTATATCATCCTTTATCATTTATAGGGCCTATATGTCAGCAATATTTTATTTTTTCTCTCTCCCTTTTTTCCTCTCTCTCCCTTGGTCCCTCCACCTGCTCCTCTCTCTCCCCCTTCTTCTCCTCTCTCCCTCCGCCGACTCTCTCTCTTCCCTCCTTCCTCCCAGCAGGCTCCTCTCCGTCCCCAAGCTCGCCGTCTCCTCGTGCCCAAGCTCGCCGCGGCGTTGTGAAGGCGTTCGTCTCCCTGTGCCCAAGCTCCTCTCCGTCCCCTTCTTCCTCCCAGTAGCAGGGGGCTCGCCCGCGCGGCCCGCGGTGGAGCTCCCTGCGCGCGGCTCGGCGGTGGGGCTCACCCATGCTGCCCGCAGCGGAGCTCCCTGCGCGCCGCCCGGCAATGGGGCTCGCCCGCGCTGCCCATGGCGGAGCTCCCTACGCCCGGCCCACGGCGGAGCTCGCCCGCGCTCCCGGCGGCCGCCGCGCCACGGCTCCGGCGGAGCTCGCCATGCTCCTCGTCTTCCTTCTGCTTTCCCTGCAGCCGGAGGAGGAGCACCGGCCGCCATGGCACAGCTGCCGCTGGAGGGAGACGCGGCTGGGGCGCGCGGCTCGTCAGGGAGAGCGGGCGCCGGGGCGCGTGGCTCGCCGGGGTCATCGCGGTGCTGGTATTAGCGCTGCTGGAGTGGGCCCGCTGGCCATGGACCTCCGGCGGCGGCGGCGGCCATGGCGACCCTAATCTCCGTCTCTGCTCCACCACCGGCTCCATCCCATTCTCTCTCATCCACGGAGGATGCGGGCTCCACCAAGGCGCGTACCGGAGCATCCCGTACGTCCGGGGCAGACAACGGACGGGAGCACATCTTGTAGGTTACAGGACTCTTCCCAGGAGACCACTGCAGCCTCTTTTCCGGTAAACGCGTCCTGGAGGATGCATTTCTAGGACCCGCTGCAGTTGGTCTAAGAGGCGAATAAAAGAGACGAGTTTTGTCGTGCAATTCCAAAAGCACTAAATTAAACGCCATTTTATTAATTGCCCACTTTGCTGGTATGTTTTTGGTTGTTGGTACTTATTCATACGTAGTACACTAGTACTAGCTTATGTCACGTACTCGATCATATATCATCTGTACAGATAAAAAGAGAGATGGTCAGAACTTGCATTGTGGTACATGTACCAATGAATGAATGAATTCATGCACAGACCATATATGCAACCTCTACCTGATCTTTGCGTGCAGTGCGAAGTGAAGTTTTAAATACACGCAGTGCAGTGTGCTGCATCATGTACAGTGGAGCGTGTGAGAGCTGACCTGCTTGCTCGATATACGACATATCCGGCAAAGATTTGTATTTCCTTTCGATGGCCGCAGGTCACGCAGGCAACAAACAGATGCATGCTATTGCTGTCGTCCTAGCTAGGGGCAGTCTATCAATCCCTGTAGCATCTAGCAGTACAATGGACCATTGAGCAATATAGATTGTCATTCTTGCTAGTTTGTTATAAGGAATACGATTCGGATCTGAGTGGACCTTATACATTGGTTGCTGATTGATTTCTAAGCATATCTAGTCAATGCTTGTCCGCTAAGTAGTCAATGCTTGTCAATCGCTCGATCCATTGGTCATGCAATCAATATACATTCGCTCATCATATGGCACGTTAATGTTAAAGGTAAGGACGTAGGGTCCCGGAGAATCTGGGCCGCATCACCTTCTTTGCGCCACATATTCCGACTTGATCAAAATGATTCAAATCTTTTATGGCAAACTTATGCATCGATATTATGTATACGCTACTGAAAACATGTATGCTGATCTGGCAACTAGTGCGGCGGCATGGCTTGCATACTCTCTCCATCATAAAAAAATGCCATTATCATTTTCCAAGAAATTAAAATGTTTTCAATTTTACCTAAATATGTATATATAATAATAATAAAAATTACTATTTATGATGCATAATTAGTTTCATTAGATAAATTGATTAAAAAATCTTTTCATAAAACCTTATTTAGCTATATGAATATTGCTAACATTTTTTCTGCAGACCTAATAAAAAAATTAACCAACACGAACTTGACACTATCTTTTTTTTTTTTTTTTTGCGAATAGAACTTGACACTATCTTGTGACAGAGGAAGTGTGCATGTATACATGTGCACTAGCACTTGTGTATATACTTGGTCATCATCTCTACTCTTTTATTTTTAGACCAAAGGCACGATGTGCCCAGCTTATATTGAAAGCTGTAAAACGGAGTCTTGCTGGGGATACCAGCTACAAAAGCAAGCTCTAGACAACATCCTGGTAAGAGAAAACCCCCCTCTCCGACTCCCAAAGCCAAAGAGTAAAACTAAACTGCGTTCAAAACATCACTAACATAAATGACTTTGAATAAATGGCGCTCGTTTAGACTTGTATCACCGTCTCCTCAGCTCCGCTTCCAGCTTCTCCAGCCACGCCTCCTTGCTCCTTCTTCTCCAGCAGAAGCCAGTGCTTCAAGTCCCCCAGAATCATCATCTCTACTCCGTACTCTGCAGATAAAAAAGAGAGACGTTAGAACCAGAGCTGTTGTGCGAATGAATCCATGCACATGCGTTGCGACCTTTGATCTGATCTTTGCGTGCAGTGTGAAATAAAGTTTTAAATACACGCAGTGCATGCGGTGTGCTACGTACATAGTGGAGCGCGTGACGTGCTCACTTGATATGATTCAGGCGCCGGCCGCGGTAAGGATCCGTTCTACTTTTGATGGCCGCAGGTCACGCAGGCAACAAACAGGTGCAAGCTATTGATGTCCCGGGAGCAGAGCAGCAGTCTATCAAAGCCCAGCTAGTAGACGTAGTACACTGTACAGTCTGTGTGGATCATTGAACGTAGTTGATGCATGCGGCATGTCCGTGTCGTTACTCCATCTGTGAGTCTGTGTGATGCATGGTCGATGACCCGGTCCACCGATGTGATAATGTGATCTGGCCGGCATTTCAGCCTTGTTAGATCCCTAAATTGATTATTAAATTTACTACGTAGAATTCCTATTTTCCGTCATATTAAAATATTGACACATGTATAGAGTACACAGTTTTGTTGTACTTTACGAGACGAATATTTTAAGCCTAATTAATCAGAATTTAGATAATTTTTATCAAATACAAACAAAATACTACAATATCCTGATTTGACGTGGCACTGTACAGAATGTCAATTCCGCCTCCGTCTAAACAAGGCCTTCGTTTGATTGTTCACTACCACACGGAGGAATGGGATGTACGTAATCCTATGACATGCATCAATTGTGTCGACTATAAATAAACACAATCAAAAACCTAGTGCATGCATCTCCATGAATTTTTCTAAATCTCACTCTCTAAATCATCATTTGAAGAACCATTAGCGTAAATTTGCTTTGTATATCTTGTCACTCTCTAACAGTTTTTCTATATCTGTTTGCACTCAGGAAAGTCGTTCTCGTTTACAAAAAAAAAAAAGATGGGGTTATATTTGGATAACAAATTAAAGAAGTTGTTGGAGGCAATAGTTCTTCCACCAAAACATTTTCTCTAGCAGTTAGAAAAAGGATATAGAGAATCTCTCTTGGAGTTGCTGTTAGTGGTTGAAGCCATCATCCCAGTTATTTTCAACTTGGTATTTAGAAACATAGATCTACGTAATTAATCCTTGGTTATTTTAAACATCTTCATGGGGTGCCACATCAATTAGCTAAGCAAGCCTCTCGAAATCAACTACCGGATTTGTATTGGTACTTCTAAATGACCACGAGCTGCTCATTTTTTGTCAATAGAACGTTTACCATCCCTTATTACCTCACTTGAGGTGATATGCGATATATATATTTATTTAACTTTTTATTATATGTGGGCATATATAGCTTGAGGGAAATTAGACTTGAAAAAAGATTCATTTTTTCATCATTGGAAAGTAGACTCGAACAAAGGATTGGGAGAGTATCGTTACAAAGAGCTTGTCGAGAGAATTAAAATATACTATATATTATTCAAATATTTTGAAGATCAAATTAGAAAGATTAGAACGATATAAGTTTTTTCACAAATAAAACTAATTCCGTCAAGCTATATATGCCCACATATAATATTTCTTTGTGCATTTTTTGAAGATCTATCCTATTGGTCTTATTTATCAATCTACTCTCTTTGTTCTAATTTATAGTTTGTTTGACTTTTTTGACCTTAAGTTTAACCATTTGTCTTATTCAAAAAGTTATACAAAATATCATTTCTTTGGTTGTGGTTTGCTTTATTAATAAAAATTCTTAAAGAATGACTTCAATTTGATTATATTTGTATAAATTTTTTGAATAAGATAATTGGTCAAATTTGGATAAAAAAATAAAACGAGCTACAATTTGGAATGAAGTAGATTGTAATGACCTAAATCTATCAAAACATAACTTTCCATGGTATAATAATAACAAGAAAACCCGCACAACAGTTATGGTAAGGATTACAGCATACGAACACAAATGTATTGGCACTTCCACAGAAAAAAAAATTGAAGCACATTGAATCTCCATGCCACTCGTTCCCTTGCCATGTTCTACACCTCACACCCTTTGTATGTCCTCTCCCCGTTGTTGCAAAGTGTGTGTCCCAGGATCCGGTATGATTGGCTTCATGCTAGTGACTTGTACTCGGCTCATCAATTCATCCGACGAACCCAGCAGCCTATGCCATGCTCCACGCGCAGGAGACAAGTGCGGGCTATCCGGCTATGCAGGCCCCACCTGCACACTTGCCGGCTGCGAAGCTCAGCACGCCGGTCACACGGGCCCAGCGGCAGAGCCGCACAGCGCCCAGTAGCATCTCCGGAGCGAGTTGTTTTCCATGGAAGCACGATCAGCAGGAGGAACATGCTGCATAAATTTATTCATGCTGCTGCTTGGTGATGTATGAAACACGATCAGCAGAATCAAGTGAGCAATTCTGAATTTTGTGAAGATGGAACAAGTTTCAGTCTCCAGGATGCCGAAAGCTCATCAGGATTCAGAGCTGCTTCTTCCCCTTTCGCCTCTTCCATCAAGACACTGGACATTCTTTCACTGTTTTTTTTGAGAAAGAGACATTCTTTCACTGTTACTGCCCCTTTTTCAAGTCATTAAGTTAAGCGTGAGGCTTCGTAGCAACTTCTCCCGTGAATTTCAGATAAGCCTGAGCACAAATATTACCTGATGTTCTCTGAATCCGGTCAAAAATCTGCGGTTTGGCAGCATCTGTCCAGTTGCCAAATTCTACCTTCATGTAACATCACACGTGCACATCCTGCCAATTTTTGTACATCCTGATTATCCAAACAGTCAGCTAATCTCCACGAAGACGAGAGTAATTCGACGAGCACTTTTTGTCCATCGACTTTAAAACCGGACAAAACACATCCCTCAACTTTTAAAACAGTGCAGATTATGTCCCTCGAAGATTTTGGATGACAGTTTTGCTACATTAATTGAGGTTCGAGCCGATGTTTCCATAAGTCTAGCAGCTAGTGGTCTTTATATTCAAGAGAACCCAAAAATCAGGGGAGGGGGTACAATTAAGTGTAGAGAGAGATTTGGTACGGGTTAGCTTGGTGCAAATTCTAAAATTATTGGCTCGTTACTGATGGAGTCTTCCTCTCGTCAGAGAGGAGGAAGGTTGAAAGGTCCTTTTTTTGGTTTTGGTAATTGAGTGACAACATTGGGTGGACTAATACGTGGTTGAGTGAGATTTTATAAATTATTAGTCGGGAAATTAGGCATTAGGCCCTAGAAAAAACTTGGCTTAGGTATTAGGCTTTTTTTTAATTTAGTTGGAAAGCCTCTAAACAAAATTTTCTTAGTTATTAGGCCTTTGTCCCATTCTAGCACTTGACGGTGCTAAGTAGGGGTAAAAAGAAAATTTTTCCCCCGAGGCAAGAAAATATAACTCGTGTGTTCATAAAGAAATCCGATAATGGATTCTGCATCATCTCAATTTATGTTGATGAATTGAACATCACCGGGAATGCAAAGGACATCGAGGAAGCAATGATTTACCTTGAAACAGAGTTTGAGATGAAAGACTTGGGCGAAACCAAGTTCTCTTTGGGTTTGCACCTCGAACACCTCCCTAAAGGAGTGTTGGTACACCAGTCCACCTATACGAAGAGGGTACTTGAGAAGTTCAATACGAGCGAGTGCCACCCTCTAAAAACCCCATGGTTGTTCGATCACTGGAAATCAAGAAGGACCCATTTCAATCCAAGGAAGAGGATGAGGAAACTTTGGGACCTGAAGTTCCATACCTTAGTGCCATTGGAGCGCAGATGTACCTTAACCATTGCCCATGGCCAGACATTGCATTTGCAGTTAACTTGTTGGCTAGGTACAGTGCTGCACCTACCAGGAGACATTGGGTTGGCGTAAAGATTATCCTCAGATATTTGAAGGGCACTCAAGAGCTTGGGTTATGGTTTCCTAAAACGGGGACTTAACTATGGTGGGATATGTTGATGCTAGCTATATATCCGACCCCCATAATGCCAGTTCACAAACTGGTTTTGTATTTCTTTGTGGTGGTGCATCTATCATTTGGCGGTCTGTGAAGCAGACTTTGGTTGCCACGTCAACCAACCACTCAGAAAATAATTGCATTATATGAAGCCGCATGTGAATTTATTTGGCCACGATGAATGATCAATCACATGCAGAAGTCATGTGAAATGACCTCCACCATTAAATACGAAGATAATGTGGTTTGTGTTGCATAGATGCATATGGGCTATGTTAAAAGCAATCTCACAAGCATATTTCTCCGAAATTCTTTACCCCCATGAACTCTAGAAGAGTGGGAGATAAATATCCTGCGAGCATGATCATGTGAAAATCTGGCAGACTTATTTACAGAATCTCTATCAGCCTCTAGCTTCTATAAATGCGTTAGAGGGACTGGCATGAGACGGCTCAGAGAGATGCAAGGTTCGGGGGTGATAAGCCCTGAAGCCATAGCCCATGACCTTGAAGATCATAAGTTGGACCTGAAGATTTGGTTCAAACATCAACTGTTATACTATTTTTCCCTTGATGAGTTTTTATCCCACTAGGTTTTCTTATGCAATGTTTTTAACGAGACAACAGGTGCAGTATAAGCTGATGCATGTGATGCAATCTTTTATCCTACCCTTTTTTCCCACTGGATTTTTAGGGGGAGTTTTTAACGAGGCATATACATAGCAAACATTTAGCCAAGGGGGAGTGTTGTAATCTCTTATAGAGATTTGGCCAAATGATGAAAGCCCTTGTAGGGATATACAAATGATTAAAAGCTAAAAAGAGGAGATCTAGGAACGGGGCACGAAATCCAAGGATGGAACATGAAATACAGGAATAAGATTTTCTTGGTTTCACCGCCCCTGCCTGCCTCATCCTCCTATAAACAGGAGCCCATTTATAATTATAATAACATAAGTTTTTTTTCTCGAATACGCAAAAGACTTACGCATCTTTATATTTAAGGAGAGAAGTTTTACAGCCGCGCTTCCGTGCGTTTTGAGAGTTAAAATATTATATGAAGCGCCGCTCCCACACCTTTCATCCTAAGCGGATTACTCATAAATTAAGGTTGCGCGCACCGGCTTCGATCCATGGGTCGATGGTGGCGCTCAAGCGCGGCCGCCGTGTCGCCCGCGATGCCGTTGTGAACGTGCACCGTCAGGGAAGAGCTCCCGCATAGAAGTGAATAATACAAAAGCTCTCATTCTCCTCCCATTGTGTGTTTGTGTTCACGAGTGTCCAAGAGCTGATTTCTAACAACGAGCAATATTGTATAAAATTGGGCACAGACGTCATGGTCCAGGCCGCTATATTCCACAGGCTTGGCAACTAATGTCCATGCCACTTTGCATTTTCCATCGGCGAGAGATAATATCTTCAATCATCTGTTTTTTTGGTGCCCAAGGTTAGTGGTATGCCCAGTATGAAATTGGAAAGTTAACCTTCTTCCCCGCAAAGTTCAACAGGGATATGATCAAGTTTTAACTTCCCACACTTTTTTTTTGAGAACAGTCTAACTTCCCACACTTGATCGGTGGCACTGCATTTCTCGAGAATTTGAGGCCGGCGTTTAAACCAAATTGCTCAAGGATTCCAAATAGGTCACTTCTTCCTGTAATCGCCCGGCCCCCAACCCATGGGCCGTCCGCTTTCTGCAGAGAACCCAAATCGGCCCAGTAGCGCGCACGGCGGAGGAAGGAGGAAGACTTGCGTTGCGTTCACACTTGTTTCCTTGTCCCGTTCACCTCGCCATCGCGAGCGCGACAACGACACCAGCTGGGGCGACCGCCGCCGCCGCTCCCTACGCTACGCCCAGCTGCCAACCACACCTTTGCCGGCGACGACGACGACGAGAACCGACCACACCGCCAGGTATGCCCGCCCCTTCCCTTCCTTTCCTTTCCTTTCCCTTCCCTTCCCTTCCTTTCCTTTCCCTTCCCTTCCCTTCCCTTCCCTTCCTGCCGTGCAAAATTTCGCACCCCAACCCTAAATGGTGCTATTTGGCTGCTCGTATGTGTGCCGATCTGACCGAATCGCAAGTGTATACATGTATTGTTATGCATACTGACTTCGATTTGGTGTACATGTGCACACCCATGTTCTTTATTGGTTCCGCACTTCACGTCTTTCTTTATTTGTATATATGCATTTCGCCATGCGTTGATTTATATGTGAATAGAATATAGAGCACAAGGGATATAAATGTGACTTCCTTCTTGTCCTTTTCTGCCTTGGCCAGTTCAGCCTGCGCCTGTTGTATTGTAAGAAAGCAATGCAGAATTGATTTATTATATAATTTTGGATTTTTCATAAATGTTGGCCATGTAGGAGAATCTGTTTCATCTACAGGGTCTATATATTTTATTCAAGGAAGAGACAAAAGAAAGGAGGATGCTTTTTAGCAAAGGGCTCCTTATTTAATACACTAGTAACTGTTATGTTCCCCCTCAGCCTGTTCGTTTGAACTTATCAGCCAAACCAGCCAGCCATTCAACAGTATTTTTTTCTCACAAAAAATCAGCAGCAGCCAGAACCAGCCAGCCAGAAACGACCAAACGAACAGGGCCTCACTGATCAGTGGAGTGATGGCCTCTTCATCCAATCCAACTGTAGTGTTTTTTGGAGGCATCTCTCCCCATTTCCCTCATAATTATCTACTTCCATATTTGAAAAACCGTGTAAACTCACAAACAAACTTTGTTTAGGCAGCAATAACAACCTATGGGCCAGTAAGTAGCTTTTTAGTAAAAACAGAAGCTGCTTCCATAGCACATTTGATATATTTGATGCATGGTTTTTAAGGGGGAATGTCGCCTTATTGATTCATTTTCTGGAACCTAGAGAATTATCGGTTATTGCTTGAAACCTTGCCTTTTTCAGTTTTTCTAGATAAAACATTTCGCCATTCCGTGCGAGTACTGCATGAGAAACCAGTTTATTGCCATAACTACATGTACATGAGTAGCAACTGCATGGAACAAGGATGTGCCCTTATGTGCATGGACAGTTTTGAGAGAGAAACAAAACTGAACATCCTAATCCTCTGCAGCGACATCGATTATTTTGTCCTACTTTAGACAGACTTCAGATTTTCAAATATTGATACTTTGACCTTTGTTTTCTTTTTCTCAAACACGCAAAAGAACTTTGTGTCACTGTAATATCGTGTGTTTGGTTAGGTCGAGGTGGAATCCTATTTTGGGGATGGGATCGTCTCAGCAAGTGTTTGGTTTATACGGATGGATCCATCCTTGTTTTTTTGTTTGGTTGGAGTGATTGAGCGAAAAGGGGATGGATGGAGGTTTTAACACCATCGGCTACAGTTTCCATATACCCCGGCTGTCATTAATGGGCCGGCCCAACCTATCATCCTCGCCCACGCCTCTTCTCTACTGCTCGTCCCTCTCTGCAGCGGCGGCGGCTGCGGCGCTGCCTCCCTATCGCACTGTGCTGGAGAACTGTCCCCCACGCCTAAGCCACAACCACGCCGCCTCCCATCGCGAAGCCACACCGCTTGCACCTCCACGCTGAAGCACCCCTCCCCATCGCAGATCCACGCGTGTCGGCGCATGAAGGAACAGAAGGCGGCGATGTTTAACAAGGACCAAGAGGTATGTCCCCGTGCCCTTGATTTGAAGGGCTGGCTCCATCCCTCATCTACGAGGCCAACTGAGGTGATCCCATCCTCATCCAAACACCATCAATTTTTGGATCTACCCATCCCATCCTCTTCCATCCTTGAAACCAAATACATACTTAAAAGTAGACAACGGTCTAATGACATGTCGATTCCCGCACCTCTTTTTTAATCTTAACTGTTGTCTTGTGATGGTGAGAAGTAATCAGTCTGATTACATGCTGATTCCATGGCTCTGTTTTTTACCTTAAATGTTTGCTTGTGAAAGTTTTCCAGTCCGGTTACATGGATCAGTTTGTTGACCTTAAATGATGGCGTGTGATAGTTGAGAAGTAACCAGTCCGATTACATGCTGTTTCTATGGCTCGTTTTTTATCTTATTACATGGTAGCTTGTGATAGTTGAGAAGTAACAGCACATTCAGGACTAGCCATTTTATTTGCCGGTTCTCACATGTACTTGTCTTTTTCTTGACAGATGCAGGAAGTTTTTGATCCACCAGAAACAGAAAGGAAAGCCGAAACAAAAATTGGTACAACCATTAAGAAGGATGTGATTTTCGAGCAAGATTCATGTTCTTCATATCAATTATGTATGTGTTCTGGTAGTTTCCAAAGAAACCAAATTCTATTAGTGAGGTTCTGTTGGGTTTGTGCTTATTTGCCACCCAATTTTTCTTTCATTCTGTAGGGGGCAGTATGAAATTTGAAGGAGATGGCCATTTGCTGTCTCAGTCAAAGAGGGAGCTGTCACATTTGGTACAGGCTTTCTCTTGATTATATCTATCCTTTCCTTTTTTTCTGTTACAATACTTGCATCCTTTATGACATCTTGCCTAACCATACGAAATTACGAATTATAAACTGACTAACCAATTCAAGGTTTAAATATGAAATAATTCAGCAGAAATGCTGAATAAAACATTTACCACATAGTTCTGTATGGGTTCAAACACTTCAGCTTGTTCACATAAGCTCAGAAGATCAGCTTGGTTTTAGGAAAAAGATAAACAGTTACATTCACATCTGAGCGATTTCTTGAATTCTTGGTGCGCTTCTTATGTTTGCTTGTTGAATATCATTCCCTACTAGTTGCATTTTCTCTGTCATATGTCCAAAGTTCAGTCTACTTCACCAATATCTGTGGTCTAGATAGATCACTGAATAAAATTGTTACTCAAGAGCTATGTACCATGACGTGTATGTTTTAAATTCAACCATTCAATTTGTGGATAAAGTCCTTGGGATCTGTATTAAACTCTTGTTTACTCTCTACTTGAACAAATCCTCCCTTCTCAGGATTATCAAGAACAGCCTGTTGACACCAAACATGTTACGGAACTTGGGTCATATTCATGTTCAAAGGATCCATTGGCACTGGGAAGAGATTATCATAGGCAGAAGCCACACTTTCCTAGTTCAGTCTGTTCTTGGGAGAAGTCTTCTGCATTAGAAGCAGCATCAAGTAGCCCAGATGCATTAAGGCATGCATCGGGGACAATGAGAACCAGAACCAACACCCTCAGTGCAAGGCCAGATTATCTTGCTTTGTATCCTACTAGTGCTCCTCACATGCGGGAGTGTCGAGGAGCAGTTGAACTTGATTATGGTTTAGATCATTCAGAACATTGCTACAGAAGATCAGACCGATTTACTTCCTTTCCAAGCCGTAATGGTCGATCTGTAGAACATTGCAAAGAGGTATACCTGTTGATCATTCTGACTGTACTAAAATGGCTACTTATGCCTATGTTTTTATCTGACGCAAGTATAACAATTAACCTTTTTCTGTGTAAACAGATGGTTGAATATGCTAGAGGGTTCCGCTATGCAGATGAGATCAATCCTGTTCCATGTCAATGGTGCTTTGAGGATTCTTTATCTAGAAAGAAGTATTATGAGGCACCTTCAGTACCAAGAGGCCTGCAGTATGGTGATGAGATTCCTTCTTTATCTAGAAAGAAGTATGACGAGGCACCTTCACGCTCAAGTCAGTGGCACTATGGTCCTCGAACTGCACTGTCCTCAGGGAGACTTGACTATGGTGATGAGATCCCTTCACTGTCTCTTCACCATGGTTACCGAGATAGGATCCCTTTGCGTTCTGGTCATTGGTGCCATGATACTGAGCCACGTGTACTGTCAAGACACCAGCAAGGTACTTCTCATGGCAATAACCACTCAAGGCAAAATTTTGCCAGGATTAATACCAATGAGCAAGCCAAAGTTATCACAAGCAAACATACTTTTGCAAAACCTAGGGTGGTTAATCGCTGGAGAAACTCTGAGGATTTAAGGGACCAAGTTCGTGGGCCAAGGGCAAATAAATTGAACAATGCTTCAGTATCATCTACTGTGAAAGATATCACAAGTCCATTGATCCGTAGAAATCAGTATAATAGATCGGATTTTTTAGTTCAGTATAAACAGGCCAAGTTTTTTATGATAAAGTCATATAGTGAAGATGACATTCATAAAGGTATCAAATATAACGTTTGGGCAAGTACACCAAATGGGAACAATAAGCTGGATGCTGCATACCATGAAGCTCAAAATTTAATGAAGGACAATGGTGAAAGGCGTCCTGTCTTCCTATTCTTCTCGGTCAGTAAGGCTCAAATGTTTTCTTCAAATTATTTATTACCTTTTTGCCTGTTTTTAGGGTTTAACAGTTGTAAATGACAGTTTATAGCAGCAAAGGCTACTCTGCCTTGTATTTTTTAGAGGCCAGTGGTCCTAATATCTTGTAAAATCAATGTTTGAGAAGATACTTAAGGCATCACTGCTTCTTTGAGAGGGGATTCTATGACTGGTTTTGTCTTAGGTTACAAAGTTTTAGATGATTGGTTGTTGTCTCTACTCATTAGTGGCCCACTACGATGCTACATAAGTATAAAACAATATTAAAGAAAATTGTAGTGTTTGGCAATCATGAATCTAGATTCTATAGACAACCTGCTTCATTTTTTCCTTTTTGAATCTGTACCCTATTGAAGGTTTCTTAGGATAATTGTTTAGTTTTTTTCTCACATAAACATAGCACTCAAAAGGTTGAATAAACTTATGATCATACACGCTTGTTTAACTAAGACATGTATGAGGTTTCTCAAAAAAAAAAAAGAGATGTATCATGTATTGCTTCATTACCTGTGCAATTTGAGGACTAATTAAAGAAAAAAAGGACTGTTGTTGGCTTGTTGCTACTTATGAGCATGAAAAGATTGCTTCATGCTACTTTTTAATGATATTTGTTGCTATCTATTGTGGCCATTATTTCAAACTTTAGTTGATTTTCTTAGCGGACCACTTTAACCTGATTCTTGCCCAGACTGTCCTGCCATTAGAATAAGTGAAGCAGTTCCATGACTATTTTATTAATTTGTAAATTTCAATACATTTATGCTCTTCATGTTTCCTTTTTTTTCAGGTCAACACCAGCGGACAGTTTGTAGGTTTGGCTGAAATGTTAGGTCCTGTTGATTTCAAGAAGACCATGGACTTTTGGGAAGAAGATAAATGGAATGGCTTTTTTCCTATAAAATGGCATATTATAAAGGATGTTCCAAATCGGTTGTTCAAACATATAATTCTTGAAAACAATGACAACAGGCAGGTTACTTTTAGCAGGGACACGCAGGAGGTATCAAGCTTCTAGCTTATTGTTCTGAATTTCTGATACCCGTATGTTCTAAAAAAAAATAAATATTGCAAATGAGGTTATTTTCTGGTATTAACACATTGGGAACTTGGGAGAACATAGAAGCTAAAAAGAATCTGTTTTATGCAAAGTAATGAATTATTTGGTGATGTTAGAGTAAAAAAACTTTAACTTATATTATTTCAAGCAGGATAGTAGAAGATTTTATAGAAATGCTCTAAGGTTTTCCCATTTGATTATGAATGCTCCAATAGATATCAAAAGCTTTCTCATCATACGTTTTTTAGTGCATAATTTTGTACCATTTGGGCACTACCTTCTTTTTTTTGTTTTTTTAATGTAGATTGGGCTGCCGCAAGGTGTGCAAATGTTGAAAATTTTCAAGGACCATCCTCAGGGAACATCTATTCTGGATGATTTTGATTTTTATGAAGAAAAAGCTAATGCACGCCGTGCTGAAAAGAGAGGAAATTCAGAGTCGACTTATGAAACTGGATTCTCTGATGACTTGAAACCTGTGGTATGTAAATTTGTTGTTTAGAGCTGTGAAGCTATGACAAAGGGCACCTTCTGTTACCTGATCTTTATAATAGAACTGGATGCATTCTGCAAAGGATGTGCATTGCATAGCATCTGTGAATATGAAATAGATTATTTCCACACACCCCTTTTCTTAGAAAGACATAGCTCATATGCAGCCGCTGGCATTGTATCCAAAATCCAAAATAAAGAAAATAAGCATGCAGGTTCAAATTCTTTTAGAAACCATCTGGGCCAGGTCCCAGGAATCTGAAGTCTGTTGTCTGTATTACCCTCATCCTGTGTGTGTAGCACCTACTCTAAAATTTTTGCTGTATGTTATTTTCTGATATATTCCTAATTTGCAGGAAAATTTGGAGGCAAGGATGTAGAGTTGGGATTTGTTTGAGAATCAGGAGTAATACAAAATGTAGATGACTGCACAACTGGAATAAAGATCAAGATGAGTCGGTGAACTAGTTGAAGGCACTGACACTCCGTCACAGAACAATTTGCATCTGACATGTATCTATATATGGGGTCAACTTAAACTGCTTATAATTGTTATATAGTGTTTGCGTAGAAGCATAGATGTGCTGGTAAATACAGCCCATGCGATTTGAACACCAGATGTTTCCTGATATCCAGTAACTGTAATATAGTTCGAATTCCAGAGTTTGTCTTTTTGGTCATCCATGCTAGAGTCAATCTTAGAGCGAGCCTGTTAGAAACAGGAACCCGAGAATAGCTATGTTGCTGCAGAACGAAACGGTAGCCTGGTGAGGCAAACAATGAGGGCGATATAATCTTAAAGAATGTTGCTCAAAATAATGTCAGAGCAAGCAAGGTAACCATTGTTTTCACCTCGTTGCGTTGCGGATACATGTGTATTATATACAAAAAAAAATGTACCCCTTTTTGCAAAACAAATTTAATTTCAAAGATTGTACTACGGGCAGCCGCCGATCTGCCAAGACAATGGTCATAATTGAAATACAACGGTGTACATACAAGTCAGGTTTCTTAAGAAGAATGTTGAAACTCTTTACTTGCAGTGCACCACAAGATCAAATGCACATTAGCTAGCTCCCTTTTGAGGCAATAAACTTTAACTTTGTTCATTCATCAAGTGGATACTCATCGTCAGGTACCATGGCTGTCAAGAGTGAATACTTCACCCGCAGCGATATCTTGCCCCTCTCCAGCTGCAGCTTGGCACCAGAGACCACCCAGTATCCCGGCGTGTCCTGCGCTCCGCGCACCATCTTTGCTGTGTCCACATACTTGAGAAGCTTTGGTGCCTGCGCTGGCGCTGGCGGACCGCCAGGGTACACACTACACATTGATGTTCACATCTGCAGGGCGAGGGGCAGGCTTCTGAGCCGCCGTAGAGAAATGTGTGCTGATGAGCGTCGAGATGAGATCAGATTTCTGCCCCAGATTCGGCGACCCTTCCCACTCGGGGTTCTTGACAAGTGCAGCATTGCTAACTTTGGAGAAATTGAGGCGTAGGAAGAGGACCTTCCTCAACCCATGACTGCTCACATGTAGCTGTGCCCCGGTCACAATTGAGGAGTCATCATCTGACTCCACTAGCGCCGTGTAAACATGAGAGAAACGCTTCCAGGATCCAAATGGTTCCAGGTACTTGTGGTCATATGACTCTGTAGTTCGGTGGTTGTATGGATCCACCTCGCGACCATTGAAGACATGCCTAGTTCGTTGAAACGAACATAATACATGCATGAGTACCTGTCTTAAAACGAACATAATACATGCATGAGCCACAACCTACCTATAACCAATTCAGCATAACCAGCCCAGCGCGGTAAGTGTGTCCAAATATAAATAGCAACGCACAATACAGAAAAGTAGCACACACTATTACATAATATCAGGTCCAACACATTATTACATAATATCAGGTCCAACACACTATCATATATATCAGGTCCAACTAAGCATAACTTAGGGTGACGACATCATCACCGAAACAGACATAGCTATGGCAATGGGGTATTATGCAAATCAGTCCATCACTGACCAAGAAAGCTTCACATGCAACTTGGTTGCACCAACAGCAAGTGGGCGTTCATCTCTGGCGTTGATCCTTGGACTAAATACTATGCGCTCACCTTTACCATCACTGGTCTGCGCATCAATTGCCAGCAAATCCTTGATAGAGACAGCAACAACAGGTCGCATAAGCTCGAGAACTCCATAATCATCAACCGCACCAGCCTCTTCGCTATCATAAAGCACAATCATGTACCGCTTGTTGCCAGTGTTGGCAGTGATTTTACCATGAAAGCCTCCCTGCAGAACTTCAACTGCAATAGTTGCCTCCAGTGCTTGATACACGACTGTATAATTCACACCCACAGTACTGAGCCTGGTAGCAAGAGATTTGGTCTGAAAAACGTATCCCGACGCCGTTGGACCAGTTGATGTGCTCCTGATGCCTATGACTCCTTTACTAAGTTCTCTGTCCTGTACTCGATCATCCTTCATCTTGAGATCAATCTCAACATAGATATCGCTACACAATATGAGGCCACGTTTCGGCCCAGTCAAGATCAATGATTCATCCTACAGCAGTGTTTATTTATTACAGGAGATACGTCAGTGACACATCAATTATGTCCACGAATAAATAGCGCTGATGAAAAATCATAGCCACGATATATATCTAATTATTATTATGCTGCTATACTGGTATGCATATAGCTAGCAGGATGAAAATGCCAATGGTGTGGGACCCGAAGCAAGATGTGTGGGTCGATCCTCCAGATAGATGCAACAGCGCTATATACATAATAACAACATGTAAATAAATACAGGATCATACTATTTGTGTAAGCAGCGTTAACACACAAAAGTGTAACCAGACAAGAAGTATGGATTTTTATTGGAAAGCAAGCATTATGGTGCCTGCACTGTCCAGCATGCAAAATTGGAATTGGTTACAGTTCAGGCCAGTAGTATATCATTCTTTTTCTCTTTTCTCCATACGAGTGAAAAACAAGGTACTAATGCACAAACTAGAAAAGGAGATGCTGAATGTTGGTTGTACCTCGGAATCGATGAGTTGGCAATTGTCATTGTCGCGGCGGAAGTGATAAACACACTTAAAATCGTCGATGTTGTCCCTGGCAATGATAGTGCCGTAGACGCGGATTGGGAAGTCGACATCCGAAGACGCGATCTTGACAGACAGGAAGTTTACAGCCGTAGACAGCGAGAGATAGTCTTCCTCGCTTTTGAAGCGGGATGGTTTATCGATAAACCTCATCGGACCAATGGATGCTGTCATGCATGCGGAAATACAAAGGAAATCATCAGTTGCATCTATATCATCATGCTTAATTGGAATTGAACTTTAGATTGGTACAAACTAATGCTGCGGAGGGAGGGAGCTCAATCCACACAGCCAGAACCAGAAGGCATACAGAAGTGAGTGAACCATACAGGGGTGAAAATTTAGCTCCAATTGACCCAAAACCCAGACACATACATAAGAATCGCAAGAATTGAACTGAAACGGGTGGGTGGCGGGACATGCGAAAGGATGGAATCGCAAGGAAGGGAGCAAGGATCGACTTACACTCCTCATCGAGGTCGAATCCAATGTAGGGGTTGAGTCCGTATCGGCTGTAGTAGCGCCCCCCCTGCTTGGGATCGAAGTCGATGAGGCGAGCATAGAACTCCATCGCCTCACCCCTTTCGTCGCCCTCTCGCGCAAGGCGGCGCGCATAGGCCACCTCGTCGCTCCTCAGCCTCTCCGCCGTCTCCGCTCGCTGCGCCCCGGTGATGCCTGAGAAATTCGGCTTCGACGACACCTCCATCTTCTGCTTTCGCAAGAAAAGCGTGCTCTTCCTTGAGCTTGGCCGCCTCCGCCTCTGACAAATCCTTGGCCTCCATCAACCTCCTGGAGATGGAATACAGCTTCTTAGAGATCGACTCCTGGTAGTAGTCGGCCTCTCGACACTCTTGGTACCACGCCAACGCCTTCTCCACCGCCATAGCCTCCGCCTCCGCCTCCGAGCAAGCCGATCTAGGGTTAGGGTTAGGGTTTGCAAGTGCCGTGCCAATCAATGAATCACGAGACTGCCTATCACCCCACGAGGGGGCATCTTCTCCGTCGTCTTATTTCGCGATGATGGGCTGTCGGCCTCCCTTTTCTCTACCGACATCAGCCTGGCCCACCAGTCCATGCCCGCCAAGCCCAACTCTTCCTAGATTGTGCCAATGAAATGTCTACAGCCCAGCCCATGACCCAATCCGGCCTCCACTATCTGGTCCGTTTTGGCTGGCACAGAGCTGGTCCGTTTTGGCTGGTGAGGAGCTGGTCCGTTTTGTCTCCGGTTAAGGCTATTGAATCCGGTTAAGGCTATTGAATCCGGTTAAGGGATTGAAGCGGGTTAAGAGAATTGAAGCCGGTTAAGGCATTGTCTCCGGTTAAGGAAATTGAAGCCGGTTAAGGCATTGTATCCGGTTAAGGATTGGCTGGCACAGAGCTGGTCCGTTTTGGCTGGTGAGGAGCTGGTCCGTTTTGTCTCCGGTTAAGACTATTGAATCCGGTTAAGGGATTGAAGCGGGTTAAGGGATTAAAGCGGGTTAAGGGAATTGAAGCCGGTTAAGGCATTGTCTCCGGTTAAGGGAATTGAAGCCGGTTAAGACATTGTATCCGGTTAAGGATATTGAATACGGTTAAGGGCATTGTCTCCGGTTAAGGGAATTGAAGCTGGTTAAGGCTATTGAAGCTGGTTAACCGCCAAGACCCATTTGGCCCCCACTCCACCACCTCTCTCTCTAGAGCACTGTACTCCCTCCATTTGCTACTACTGACTGCTGCTCCTCTTGCTCTCCCTCCGCGTCGCCGCCGGGCGATCTCTCCGGCCGTTTCCGCCCCGGCGACATCGATTCCACCCACCGCTTTCGGGGTTGCCATCTCGCGGCGGTGGCGCGACCATGCCGTCTCTGCAGCTGACGGACCGCGGCCGGTAGGGCTCGGGTCACTCACAACCAGGAGGACGGTGCCGGCGCCGGATTGGCTGCAGCGAAGCAGAAAAGGAGTGGCCTCAAATCTCTGCGCTGCTATCCTACTCAACAAGCTTGGTCCCGGTTACCTTCTCGGCTTGGTATTAACAGCGGTATGTTCTGCCATTTTTCTCTCAAGTAATGTACTACTTGTTTCAGAGATTTCTACTCTCCGGAGCTTTTGATGACTAGTACATCTGTGTTTACTCATTGTAATTTCTTAACGAGTCAGTCCGTTTAATAATCACATGCTTATGAAGAAAGTTAGCACAAACAATTTTTCAGTGAAAAAATAAACAATATAAGTCTAGTGCATTTCCATATCTTTCACCAGCTAAAATTTAAAGGCCTAAAAAAAGTGCATGGTGATGGTTTAATAAATGATGCTACTGTCGCTACAGACTTCGGTAATACCGCCTCGTGCTTTTCTGCAGCTGCTATGAACAGCTGCGGGGGCATAGATTAGCAAGAGTTCAAGGTTTTTTTTTTTTTTGAAGAAGCATTCCTTCGGCGCGTCCCAACATTTACACGCTTGATCATAGAAAATCTTATGTTGTGTTTCCTCCAATCCACATTGCATCCGACCTCAAAATACTTAACAGGCTCTTTAAGTCTGCGTTTCAAGAAAAATTGAACTGATATCACCCATGCTGATTTACTTTGAGGTACATATGTCGCAGTTTTGCTTTTGCCTCAATTTCATTTTGTCTTCCTTCCTAGCGCACGCAGTTCTTAATTGTGTCGTTTCCTCAGAATGATGCCATCAACAGCATTGTAAAATAAAACTCCAAGAAAAGTTATTCCCTAAGTTTCTATCTACCAATGCACTAATTTCGTTCTTGTTGGTGTTATGTTATAGATAGTGATTATTTATAAGACTGCATGTGACCATTGCAGCAAAGGTTTACATGCGAGAAAACACTAAAGCTGTTTATATAGTAGGAAAAAAAAATGCATAAAATACAGCAGGCAGGGGATTCTGTTTCATCGCCTACTCTTCTGCTAGATTTATTTAAGATGAATTCCATTTCTATGATAGTCAATTACAGTATTAGATTGGTTGTGCCCAAACGTGCATATTATTTTTCCTAACTGGAATCAGCATGCCGTTTTCCAGTATTTTTTCCCCACTCTTTATAGTGTCCTCATTTTCTTTATGCTAGTTGAATTTTCCCACCGCTATTTTAGTTCGTGCCAGCATTAATTTCTCAGTAAGGCTGTGAAGTTTATGTTGTTTTCAGTCTTAGCAGCCAGATTGTTTTCTTCTCCCACATGTTTTCTTATGAGATTGCAGTTGCTTAAACTCGCGCTTTCACTTTTAACACAAATCTGGAGGTAACTTTTTTCATTATTAATGGTTCTCCTTTTCAAGTATAATCTTAACAAGACATCCCACACTCTTGTTTACTATAGAATATGGTTTACTACAAGATCTCACATGTGGATGATCAGATATCAAATCCGGAGCAAAGGATTGCTAGTGATGTCCCAAAGTTCTCTTCTGAACTTAGTGAACTTGTACAGGATGATCTGGCTGCAGTGCAGAAGGGTTAATATACACCTGGCGTCTCTGTTCTTATGCTAGTCCAAAATACATGTTGTGGATTATGGTAAATTCTTGTTACAAAATTTCTGCAGTGGTACTTCATTTACACATATAATATGCGATAGCCGATGATACCTCTATCGAAGCTGTTTCCTTAGTGCTTTTATAATGTATCATGACAACAAGTTTCTCGCCCACTAACTACTATGTATTAATAATTGTAAATGCTTTCAGGCATATGTACTAGTTGCCGTTGCCGGTGGGGTGATCAGGAACTTTTCTTCTGCTTTTGGGAAGCTGAAATCTGCGGAACAGCAACTAGGAGACTATCGTCAACTTCATTCATGATTAAGAACACATGCTGAGAGTATGGCCTTTTATGGTGGTGAGAACAGAGAAGCGTCTCATATCATGCAGCGGTTTGAGGCTCTTGTTGAGCACCTGAATCTTGTGCGTCATGAAAACTGGTGGTTTGGCATGATTCAACATTTGTTTCTGAAGTATTTTGGTGCCATTGTGGCAGTTGTCCTTATTATAGAACCTTTCTTCTCCGGCAACCTTAGACCTGATTCATGTACCCTTGGAAGGGCTCAAATGTTGAGCAATCTTCGGTATCTGTCTCTTGGGATCCTTTCTATCAGCACATGACGTTTAAATATCCTGAGGTACAGTTCTCCACCTGTTTAGAAATTGCTACCCTATAGATCTGAATTGTTGAAGGTGACACTTGACTTAAAAAGTTACTGGATTATGCTGCATGTCATCAAATTAAGTTTGGTTTTGTTTTGTGCTCTTGCAATTGGCAATGTGACACTTCTTGCTCCATTATTTCTGACAAATGAAGAAGGAACAGTCTCACTTCTATTTTTTTTGTTTGATGGTTTAATATTGTTTCAAGAAGAAGACATATTTTGCCACTTTGTGTTGTGCTTTTACGCAGACTGGAAATCATTAAAATCCTCTACCTGATATGTTACCCACCTGCGCTTTTAGTTTTCAAATTCTGCCACTAATGACATTATTTTCTATATGATTTGACCTGTTGCATGCTGTGTCAGGTGTCTTTTCTACATTCTAGTATACGAGAATTGTAGTGTCATTAAAGTTTTGCACTGATGTCCATCACACATTTATGATTGTTTTGGTAGGAACCATACTTGATTTATGTTTATTTTGGTAGAAACCATACTTTAGCCATAGCACAGCTGTATAATGTTGACTTACATGCCAAACACATTGTAGCTTTGATTTTCTTTGGAATACTTTGGTGGAGTCTTGTGCTCCTTTTGTGTTCCGGATGTGTTTTCTGCTCAAGTGCTTTTGAGCTTTATACTTTGTACCGTCATGATTGTGATGCGTATGGAAATGTAATTTCACAGTGGCTATGCAGATCGGATCCGTAAGTTATTGGATGTTTCACATGACCTGTCTGGGGTTCATGATAGATCACTGAGTCACAATTCTCCTGGAAATTATTCATTGAAGCAAACCATATATAATTCTCAGATGCTAAGGTAGTAACATGCTGGTGGAGACAAATTCATTTTTATTTGCTATGTATTTCCTACTTCTGATGTCAAATGGTTGCAGGTAGTCACACCTGCAGGTAATGTTCTGGTTGATGATTTGACTCTCCCGGTAGAAACTGGTTCTAATCTTTTGATCACTAGTAATCTTCTATAAAGCATTTGCTATTCTGAATTTAGATTTCCGACTTAACTATCACGTTGGTTTCCGTGATGAAACTTGAATGGACTTATGGGCTGATATGCAAATTTATGCAACTATGTATCCTTAGCTTGATGTTCATTTCTATTTAACATGTTGTAGACCATTTGGGAATCATCTAAAGCTATTTGATTGTGTGATAATGAAGTAGCAATGTTGGATATGATGTGATGGAAGTCTTTGCATCTCTTGCATCCTCTTGGAGGATAGTGTTTACATCTTTGCACAAAATGTCTGTTTGAAAATCTTATGTCCCATTGTGCTAACAATTGTACAAATTTACACTTCTTCCAGGTCTGAATGGTAGCGGAAAAAGCTCCCTTTTCTGGGTCCTTGGAGCTCCATGGCCACTGGTATCTGGCCACATTGTTAAACCTGGAGTTGGTTCAGATCTTAATAAGGAGATCTTTATGTTCCGCAAAGACCATACACAGCTGTTGGAACTCTACGTGAACAGCTAATCTATCCTATTACGACAGATCAGGATTTTGCATTTACCTATGATGGAATGGTGGACCTTCTAAAGAATATAATGCTATTCAGGTTGCATTTTACATTTGATAATGTGGCTTCTTGAACTATATATAACTTTTGAGGATATGAACCTACTGAAATTTCTAACCATGCTCCTTTTGCAGGTTGACCTGGAATATTTTCTT
>CM041642.1:7695053-7709111 GCA_023333625.1 Bothriochloa decipiens
TCAACTACCTCTCCAAAGTGCTGGTGCCGTCATCACCACAAGAACCTTCTGTGTCGCCTCTCATGCTAAGCGCCCAAGTCTTCGAATGCATTGCATCTCAGAAGCAGCAATTCAAGGGCATAGGAAAACAAGTGGTTAATGTTGTCAACATGGCACTGCAAGAATACACTCAATGGTCTGGTGAACAGCTGAAGCTTCATTCTGTGTGTGGTGCTAGTCTGCTAAAGGAGGAGGGACTAGAGAACTGTTACCACATCAATTTCCTGGCGTACCAAGAGGGCTCTGGTTCCGCAATAGGCGCCTCTGTGCTCTTCTTCACTGAGGCAATTATTCTTTCTTGTGATGAGCCTGATATCCGCCTATGTGTGCCAGTTGATCTGGTCACTGACATTGGTAATGCCCCCCACCCCACCCCCCCAACACACACACACTGTTGAATTTATCATTTGTGTGAATCATGGCTTGCAGCTGTTTGTTACTCTTATGCCTGAAGAAAAATTCATTATTTCAATCAGAGTTGAAAGGCTACCATTCAGATATGAAAACTGTCACATAACTATGCAATGCTCAAAATCTGGGGCTTCTTTGTCAGTCTATTGAAAGTATCACCATAATGTAATTGCGGTCATAACCTTATTTAGGTGATAGTTTGTCTGCAAGTTGCCCACTTGTTATTCTCGCAAAGGGATGAATAAGATTCTGCTTGTTTCTCTGCTGCCTTAAAATGTTTGGTCTTCTTTTATTGTAGACATACACACATCAAAAATTCATATATACCGCCTCTGTCCTCTGGTCATAAAATGTTTTGGGCAACACAGTATCTGAAACATAGCATTGATCATCTCTTAGAATACATCTATAACGAAAAATGGCTTGATCCTAATAAACACCCAACTGCCCACAGAATGAGAAACTTGCGCTGTGGACATGGAGACCACAAGACCACAAGGTGTCCAAACTCATTCTCCCTTGTGATCTACATTCCTTGTGGTCTCCATGTCCACAGGCTCAACTTGTTAGTCTTCCCTTCCTAAGGTCCTTCTTGGTGTGCCTGTTTGGATTGATTTTATTATGCACTTGTTGATAGTTCACACAGCCACTTGAGTGCTTATCGGAATCTGGTATCATTCTTCATTTGATTGCTTTCACATATTCATATCAGCAACACACTTTACCCTTATGTGTGCAAATATGATTTGAGGATACTTTGCAAGTTCCTTTCTTGCTTTAGCCTATGCCTGAGAAGCAGTAATAAAACAACAGTTACTAACCTTTCTTTAAAACTATGCTTCAGGCTGCTGCTTTGCTTGTGAGAGAAACAGGAAGAAGGTGGTGCACCCCTTTTATCATGAATACCTTGGTGGCCGTGAATTTCAAGAGGATGAAATCGACTGTAGCAGTAATTTTCCGAGCCCCTTGGATGTGGACTATATCTTTTTTGATGCTGACAGAGACAGGGCCTTTGCAAACTGCTTGTGGAGGGAGAGCATGGATCATGAGGTTGGCTGTGAGGCATTGTCTCATGCTGTAAGTCTTTGCAGCCTGGAAGACAAGCCATAGGGACTGGTTGGGTGCCTTTCTGAAGCAAGTGGGATGGTAGACCTACCCTTTTTTTTTCAAAATAGAACAATGAAGCTAGCTTGGTACTTATATCTGGTTGTCATGAGTAGGTTGATTATGCAGACTCTTGGGTGGATCTTCGAAATAGAACACCGCAGTTAGCACCTTCGTACCACTTTTGGTCAAAGCATCGTGCAGGTTGAGAATTGCTTCCTAGACAGATGCTCCCTCTGTCCCTGGAAGAATGTATTTCTAGCAAGTTCAGAACATATTAAAAAACAAGACAAGATCTTCCTACTTATTAAGCTTGTTAACCTTAACTGAACTACCCATGAGTTACCGAGATGGCGAGATAGAGTAGTGTTTTCGCACCCACTACTTCAACCATTGGATTCCCGTCAAAAAAAAACATCAACCATTGGAGCATGGCATTTGGAGGAATAAATGGATATGCTAACTCATAGAAAATAAATTAGTATGATGGATAGTCAAGGCCTAAGTTGATTTAGTATTTTAGAACAAATTTTCAGCGTAAAAATCTATTACTTCTGGGATCAAGGGAGTATTTCACATTAGTTTCATGGCATGGCCAAAGAGTATGAAAAAACCGACTCAGGTGCCTAAACTCTAACTTTCTCTTAGGCGACAGCTAACAACCTCCAATAGCGCAACAACACAGCCGCAATGAACAAGGCATCATCGCCTGAAGCAAACATAATTTTAAAGCGACTGTGCTACAGGAACTGTGAAAAAACATAACTTACAATTTTTTAAGGATTTGTGTGATCAGATGGATGTCTTATTGTACAACGGATTAGTATTTTTCGGGCTCGTTGCAACGTATGAATCTAGAAAAAAATGTGGGAATTGAAGATATCAATGCAGTATTTACAAAAATATGGGAATTCAAATATGCAGTTGAACCATCTATATATATTTATTTTATATAAAAAAATTTGAATTGTATTTTTAATCAGACACTTGCGGTTTTATGGGCGCGTGTGTCAGTTGCATAGGCATGGTGTGCATGGCTGGTGTGGATCCGGAGTGGTCGCACAACATGACACATCCGCTGGCACTGGACACACGGACGTAATCAAGAGAGGATGTTTTCCTGGTCTGGGGTTGACCGACGAGGACGTCGGTCTCCTAAGGGGGTGAGTATGTAACACCCGGCCCAGGACTTAATAGGATTAATAGAATACTCGTACCAATAAATTATAACTTTTTTTCGGAAGCTCATCACTAAAGAACTCCAAGGTTAAGCATGCTTGGCTTGGAGCAATTTAGGGATGGGTGACCGAGCGGGAAGTCTTTCTCGGGTGTGCACGAGTGAGGACAAAGTGCGTAGAAAAGACTAGTATTAGTCCGTGAGGACAGGCTATGTCCTAGATAAGCGGCTGGATGTAAGCGGGTCTGGTCTCGAGGAGACGGGATGTTATAGTCTAAGTCATTCAAAAAATCAGTCACGACATCTCAAGTTTAGCCAAGATTATAAAGTGAATTGCAAATATTTGACTATATAAAAATATAGTTAACAAAGTGTCGACGTTAGGAACCCGGGGACGTCCTAAGCCAACGAGTAAACGTATGTGTGCGTAACCCGTCCGGATGGTGATGCAAGAAGAACACAGCGATTTATCCTGGTTCGGGCAAAGAAGGCCCTACGTCCAGCGGGGGGAGAAGATTTGTGTTATCTTGCACCTAAGTGCTTGTATAGGGGCGAATACAAGCGAAGGAGAGAATTCGGGGGGGGGGTCGAGTATAGAGCGAAAGAGTTATTCAGAGTCTAGGAGTCTGCCTAGGCGTGTGTTCGGTTGTTCGTGGGATCGTTGTCTAGAGTCGGTTCTTCATCCGATTGGGCCTCCCGGTGTCCCCTTTTATAGGCCAAGGGGAGGCACAGGGGTGATGACGCGGTGGTGACATCGCGGGTCGTGGTGGTCAACTCGAGGCCTCTGTAGAGACGTGCGCTGGGCATGGCTTGTTCTGTAGCAGCATGGCTCGGAGTTGATAGGCGTCCTTCGGAGGCGTGGTTGCTGACCGGCGAAAGACGCGATCCCCTGTAGAGGACGTGCGAGTTCCTGTTGGGGTCGCATCGGGAGTTGTTGGCGCAGCTTTCGAGGTCGATGTGGGTTGACCGGAGGGCGTCGACACATACTCGAGGCCCAATCGAGGGGTAACCTCGAGCGTAGTGGTTGAACGGATAAGATTGAACCCAGGGAATCCAATGTCGATTGTTTGTCCTGTAGCGCGTCGAAGGGGGCCTCGAGCGGCCTAATAGTGCTGAGTACGGCGTAACAGTGCCGTGCAGACCGATGCACGTCCCCAGTATGGGCGGTAAAGCGGGATTCGACCGCTATACGGACCACTGTGCGGCCACTGTAGCCATACGATTGGACGAGGTTAGGTAGTTTTGCATCAAATGCGCTGTCGGACGCACCCGGAGTTAGTGGATCGAGGGGGGCTCGACCCTTGTCGTATCGAGGCGTCCGTCCCGCCAGGGCCTCGACACTTGACGCGGGGTCCCCCTTCTCGAGTGATCGTCAGTTGGTGATGTCAGTGACTTGTCGAGGGTTGCGGCAGAAGTTAAGTATTCTGATGTGGGTCGGCCTAGTATGTATTTGCCGGTGGGCCCCGGTGGGTCGAGGTTGTATGGTCTGGTCTCGCATGTGTTTTTTCGAGGGTCCCCGTGAGATTAATCTGAGGGTAAACTCGGGGTTCAACCGAAAACAAGGGAGGTTTAGGGTACCCCTTCTCTCGGTAACCGACACAAAGAATCTAATAATATTTAGTTGTCATTCTAAATATTATTATCTTATTATATAAATTTAGTCAAGGTTAAAATATTTTGACTTTTAAAATTTTTAAAATTACTTATAATTTAAGATAGAGACAGTACAAATCGAACACTACACTTATTATTATTATTTTAGTGCGGCACATGTTTAAACTTAAATTATAATAATACTTTTTTTTGCACTCATGGCCTCTAATTCTTATAAAATAAAAGAAAATTAAAAGGTGTGCGAGATCAGGAGGCGCGCAGGAGCTAGGCGGGGCATGGCTGACCGGCGTAATCGCAGCAGCCGCCGCCGCCGCAGCGCTAATCTGGGTTCGGGGCACTCCGAATCCTCCTCTTTCCAGTCTTCCGGTTCCTCCTACGATCACGCCGCCCAGTGCAAAATCCCTCTTCCGAATCGGCAGCAGCAGGTCACCGAGGAGAAGCCTGATCGGCGGAGGACGACACGAGATGCCTGGGCCGTGCGTCCGTTCCTCTTGGGTCTCATCCGCGGCTACTACATCGACGCCATCTCCCGGCTGCCCGCTGCCGATCTCCACACCACCCTCGCGCGCGGCCTCCTCGTCGGCGGGCACTGCTACGGTCCACTCCATCCCGTCCACAATATCATCCTCTAACTCCGTCTGGTACGCCGAAGCCTTCCCCTTCCACGGCGACCCCATCGATGTCGACGTCGTCAGCAACCAAGGCATAAGCCGCCTTGCCCACCGCTCCGTTGATGGATTGGTTGCCTACCTCTGCCAGCAGTGCCCTGATCTTTCCCACGACGACGCCCTCTGGCACCTCGCCCTCTCCCATGCCGCCCTTCATGGCGCCTTCGCCTCCGCAAGAGGTGCTGTGCCGATCGGCCGCTCGCGATTGCAAGCCGTTCCATTCCAAGTCGCTGCCCAGGCGGCGCGGCACCCAAAACCGTCCGCCCTCACGCACTTCGTCACCTCGGTGCTGCCACCTGTTGAGCGCGATGCGCTCTCGCTGCTTGCTGGCAGCCGCATGCTCTCCTCGCATGACATCCTGCGCCTGTCCGCCATGCTGCAGCCTCTCCCGCTGCCAGATGCACTGGCTCAGCCGCCGTGTAGTCAAGAGCTGAGCATAAGAATCGGCCGAATCATCGCCGAGCGGAGGAGGTGCATTAGGATCGCGTACCAAATGTTTACTGACATTGCAGATGTGGCACTGCGCAAGTTTGCTCGTCAGACTGGGGCACGATACCGCCTTCATATTATCTATGGCCAAAGCATCGTGGAGGCTGGGGATTGGTGCGGCCTGGACCAATATTTTCACATCAATTTCATGGCCTGGCCAAAGGGTAAACAAACCCTGAATCAGATTCCAGTTTGCTTCTTTGCTGAAGCTCATAATGCAGAAACCAGAGACTGTTCAGAAGGAAAAAAAATCACCTCCTGCTGCATGCTTGGATCTGCACAACCATCTCCAAGTCATGTTGCTATGTTTTTTTTTTTTAATCTCAGATCCTTTTTTCACCTTACATTGCTAAAAGTTGAGCGCCACCTGACCACCTGGGGCAACATATCATGCTTGCTTGCTAGTCTGCCGTGCAAATGCAATAGCAGGGCCACTCCTGTTATTAACGTTCCTATTATATGATTAGTAGATTGTTTGTTCCTTTACCACTAGCTAGCGGATTCTGGATTAGGCTGCATGTTGTGTGCGTATACCAGTTAAACCTGGTAACCAAGAAGCTTCAATTAGTTCCCTATTTGTTGCATATATTTATTGCTCTTGATTAGTTCTACAAATAAGTCTCATTGTTTGTTACTAGTTGGTACTTCCTCTGTTCCAAGTCAAACTTTTAACTTTGACCATGTTTTGATAAAATTATATTATCATTATATAAGTTCAAATAAATACACTATCAAATCGTATTTATGGAGAATTCAATGAAACTAATTTGATGTTATAGGTGTTGGTGCATTTTTATATAAACTTGATTAAAGTATAATTTAGAATAGACAAAGTAGATGAGATCTTCTTATGGATCTTGCTTAATTCCAGAACAAACAATGGTTCTGCAGAAAAATAACTAGTAACAGGTTTAGGTTGATCTATATGCAACAGTGATTGCGTTGTATGTTGACGAAAGATTTTGGGACCTACATGGTATGTATTGGAATCTGTCTATTTTTAATGTAGAGTATTGCAACCTAGAGCAGGATTTGTTTTGTACAACCTGATAGGACCATGTCCTGTTTGCAAAATTTATGATGTTTGATTTGATATTAAGTTCCTTTTTTTGGCTTATTTCAGTGGCAGATTCTGTCTCTAATCCTGTTTGTGAACAAACACAGATAATTGTTATGCTTGTGCGAGGATCAAGAGAACAATTGACCATCCAAATGGTGAGGAGCACTTCGGAGGGCATCCACACAAGACCGATGAAACCGAGGATGACCGTGAACGCCCAACCTCCATTGACGTGGACTACAGGTTTTTCGATCCTGACAGAGACATTGACCTTGTGAAGTGGTATGCTCATAAGATAAATCGTGACGAAGCTATTGTTTCCAAGCTGGGCTTGACAAACAGTAGCACAGATGATGAAGATGTTGCCGAGGAAGATATTGAAGTTTATTGCAGGCGACGTGTCTGATGTGTAAAAACGAAGATGAATGAGGGACCCCCCACCATGAGTTTCCAAACTTTGGCAGCGGCATAGTCAGAATGGGTGATAACAAATGAACAGTAGAAACTACGTATGTTTAATACATGCACCGAATAAACTTAGTGTTGGAGTTCATATTGTTGTGAGCAACTCTAACAGTTTTGAGCCGGCGCCGCCGTTTGAGCCGGCGCCTTGTGTTAGTGTTCTGTCTACCCAATTCTATTGGCACCTCGCTATTAGGATTGCCAGAATGTAAAAACATTTCTAACTTCTCTTAATGAGATATGCAATGCACGTTTTTGAAAAAAACTTTAACGGTTTTGCAAATGAGTTTAGCATTCTGTTTTTTTTAAAAAAAAGTCTACAAAGCTCCTATCCAACAGTTTTGCAAATAAGCTTTGTATTTTTGTTAACTTGGCAAAATCCTGGGATGCATTGGCATATATGCAAGCTCACGATCGGCTTGACATTCCGTCTCGCGCACTACTCTCGCGCGCGCTCTTCCCTTCCGCGCCACTAGGTTTTCTTTTTTGTATTTTGGCAAGTCAATTTTGCCAAACCGTTAGAGATAACCTTTTTATCTCCTCCCCATATTGATTTGAGAATTGGCAAACTCCATGTTTTGCAAAACAAAAAATACAAAACTATTGGAGTTGCTCAGAACTTACAATTTCTAAGAATTTGAGTGATTAGATGGGAACTGGATATGGGACAGGATTGATATTTTCTAGGCTTATATTTCAGGATGCAATTGCAGTGTTTAGAAAAATCTGAAAATTTGAAGATGCAATTGTATAAACTTACAATTTCTAAGGATTTGAATGATCAGATGGGAATCGGACACAGGACAGGATTGGTATTTTCTAGGCTTATATTTCAGGATGCAATTGCAGTGTTTAGAAAAATCTAGAACTTGAAGGTGCAATTGTATATTTATGACATAAGAATTTGTTCCTGGTTCGTGAAAACAGTGATATTGATGATTGGCTACAAATGAATGTTGCGAATATTACACGGGCACGATTGTAACAAAAAGGCGTGCGAGATCAGGAGCTAGGCATGGCTGCCCGGCGTAATCGTAGCCGCCGCCGTCGCCAACGCCGCCTCCGCGCCAATCTGGGTTCGGGGCACTCCGAATCCTCCTCTCCCCAGTCTCCCGGTTCCTCCTCTGACTATGATCGCGCCGCCGAGTGCAAAACCCCTCTTCCTTTTCCGAATCGGCAGCAGCACGTCGCCAAGGAGAAGCCTGATCTGCCGAGGACGACACGGGATGCCCGTGCCGTGCGTCCGTTCTTGCTGGCTCTCATCCGCGGCTACTACATCGATGCCATCTCCCGGCTGCCCGCCGCCGAGCTCCGGACCACCCTCGCGCGAGGCCTCCTTGTCGGCGGGCACTGCTATGGTGCACTCCACCCCGTCCACAACATCATCCTCAACTCCGTCTGGTACGCCGCCGCCTTCCCCTTCCGCGGCGACCCCATCGATGTCGACGTCGTCAGCACCCAGGGCATAAGCCGCCTTGCCCACCACTCTCTCGATGGGTTGGTCGCCTACCTCTGCCACCGCCCTGATCTTTCCCGCGACGACGCCCTCTGGCACCTCGCCCTGTCCCATGCCTCCCTCCATGGCGCCTCGCACGGGATTGGAAGCCGTTCCGTTCCAGGTGGCTGCGCAGGCGGCGCGGCACCCAAAACCTTCCGCCCTCACGAGTTTCGTCACCACGGTGCTGCCATCTGTGGAGCGCGATGCCCTCTCCCTGCTTGCTGACAAGCGCAGGCTCTCCTCGCGTGACATCCTGCGCCTGTCCGCCATGCTGCAGCCTCTCCCGCTGCCAGATGCACCGCGCTGCCGCCGCCGTGTTCTCGACAGCTGCGCGTGAGAATTGGTCGAATCATCGACAAGAAGAGGAGGATCTCGAGGAAAGGGTATCAAGTCTTGCTTGACATTGCAGATGCGGCATTGCGCAAGTTTGCTCGCCAAACCGGGGCACGTTACTGCCTTCATGCCACCTATGGCGACAGCACCGTGAAGGTTGAGGAGGGCTACTTTGACAGATGTTTTCACATCAATTTCATGGCTTGGCCGAAGCATAAACAATCCCAAAGCCAGACTCCTGTGCACTTTTTTGCTGAAGCTCATAATCCGCCTAACAGAAACTGTTCTGAAGACCACATCACCTTCTGCTGCATGCTGGTACACACACAGCCATCATCAAGCCATGTTGGTATGCTTTTGATCTTAGATCCATTTGACCAAATAAAACTGATTGTCATAGTATGGATAGTTCATCGATCAAATCATCAAATAAAACTGATTTGTTGCGTCTATTTCTCTTTTCATAATATGAATAGTTCCTCAAATAAAACTGATTGTCATAGTAGAATAGGTCCTCAATTAAAACTGATTGTTGGTTGGTAGATGAAATCTTTGAATCTTTCTTAACAATAGCAGAACAAACAAGGGTTATGCTGAACAAGAAGCAATAACAGCTTTGGGCTTATTTATGTGCAGCAGTAGTGATTGCCTTAAGGCTCTTGTCCATTGTTATACACTGAACAGAAGATTTTGGGATCTACAATGCTAAGCATTGGAATTTTTTTGTTTAAATGTGGAGTGTTGCAACCTTGAGACGTACTATTTGTTTTTGTGCAGCCTGATATATATGTCTTGTTTGACTGTTTGCGAAGTCTATGATTTGTTGGTATTATAAGTTTTTTTCCTTGGCATATTTTCAGTAGCAAATCCTGTCTCTAATCCTGCTTGTGCACAAATGCAGGTAATTGCTATGCTTGTCTAAGGAGAGAGATAAAAATCGATCATCCAAATGGTGAGGAGCACTTCGGAGGGCGTCCGCACAAGACCGGTGAAAGTGAAACAGAGGATGACTATTATCGCCCAACATTCATTGACGTGAACTACAGGTTTTCCGATTCTGACAGAGACATTGACGTTGTGAAGTGGTATGCTGATAGAATAGATTATTCCAAAGCTGTGCCTTGTCCCAAATCCCGGTATGCTGAAGATGGTAGCGACGATGAAGATGACCAGGATGACGAAGATGAAACCGAGAAAGATTTCTCCATGTTTTGCAGGAGATATGGCTGACGGATTAGCAAGGAAGAACGAGGGAGAAGACAGCAGTGCACAAGGAAGGCTTTCGTTCTGCTGAACTGAACGTGTTTCAGTTCTAAGTTTTTTTCATAGTTAGAGCAGGTTTCAAATACTTTGCCTGCAGATAACGTCCATTCAAACGTGCACATTCTGGCTGTACTGTTTTGTAACAGCTTTGATCCAAATCGGTCGCTAACATGAAGGAGGGTTAGAGCAATTTTCACTGTTTGGATTTGATATACTAGTTTCATGGATAAAACTGAGCAGACGATGGATACCTTCAGAGAACTGTTTCAGGGCTCAACTACATAGCAGTACGTTGTTCTACGTACCATTGCTGTCGCTTGCCTTGCAAGCAAAAGTTCAGGTCCTTGCTAATTGAAAACGATACCGGCGTTTTTGATCGAACAGAAGAAACAAAGAGTACTATACTGTACCTGTGTTGACCATAAGCTTCAAGTTGTTCGAACTTTGCACTGTCATCCACTGTCAGATGAGCTAGCGTCAAACCTTTGGAACCAGAATTGTGTACATCATACTGTTACTACACCTTTTACAAGGCATTGCGCTTTGAGATTTTAGGCCTCGTTTAGATGCCCGAGTCGGTGGTCCGATTCGGCAATTGCTACAGTGCATGACACTGTAGCACTTTTGTTTTTATTTGCTAATAATTGTTCAAACATTGATTAATTAGGCTTAAAATATTCGTCTTGCAAAGTACAACAAAACTATGCAATTAGTTTTTGATTTCATCTATATTTAGTACTTCATACATTTACTGGCATTTTGATGTGACGGGGAATAGGAATTCTGCATAGTGAATTTTGGGGGTGAATTTGGGAATCTAAACAAGGCCTTAATCTCAACTTGTAGTCAACTTCTTGTTTGTTTGAGATTATATGATCACAGAGTTTCAGTTTAGCCCAAGTACTCTGAGCTGACGTCGTTCCATATGAATCTGTCAATATCTACATGGTTGGAGCCACGTCCAACTCCAAATTGTCAAACCTGCTTGCTTGTACTTCGTAGGTAATAACGTCGTCACACGTGCAACTGTTGACCCAAATCGGCAGCGAGTCAGCGACGCTAACCAGAACCTCAAGGAAGGTGAGAGGGCAGAGGCATTCACTGCGTTGACCAACATGGTTTGACCAACAGTACTCATCCGTACCATTGTTGTTGCTTGCCTTGCATGTAAAGTTTAGCTGTCCGTGCCGGGCCAATTGAAAACGATCGATACCTATATGTGTGAACGAACAGAAGAAAAAGAAGGATACAAGTGTTGACTATAAGCTTCAAGTTGTTCGAATTTTATATTGTTATAGATGAGCTAATTGCAAACCTTGAAATGGAACCTTTCTTATTTTCCCGGTATTGTTTGGTACGGGTGGTTTTCAGGAACTTCAACATGGGTGACGATTGCTGAAATGTGGTTGCTACCTTTTTTTTAGCCGAATGTGGTTGCTACCTGGAAATATTAGTACTACGCAAACATCGTGGGCTGAAAAACTATAGCATGGGCATAAGGACGACTCATCGAGGCCCAAAACGTACGTAAGCCCAACCACCCATTCTACCTAGGAAAAAGTCTACTTTTAGTCTTAAACTACTGTAAAAGTTTACTTTTGGTTCCTCAACTTTAAAACCAGACAAACCACGTCCTTCAACTTTTGAAATAGTGCAAATTACATCTCTCGACGGTTTTGGATGGCTATTTTGCTACAGTAACGGAGGTTTTGCTACAGTAAGAGTGGTTTTGTTTTGTTTTCTATTTATTTATTTCGGTTGAATCATTAAAAAATCATAGTAATTACAAAAAAATCATAAAATAGAAAATCAATTTTTTTAGACTCCATATGAGTATATATATATACAATAAATATATAATATGATATTCTTCATATAAAGTTTTTGCTATAAATATTTTTGCTAAAAAGAAAAAGACAAAATCTTTATAGCAAAAAATTTATACTAAAGCAAATCATATTATATATTCACTGTGCAGATATACTCAGGTGGAGTCCAACAAGATTAAATTTTCTATTTTACTATTTTTCTATGATTTACTATAATTTTTTAAAGTTTGATCGAAATAAATAAAAAAAAGAAAAACAAAACCACTATCACTGTAGCAAACCTCTATTACTATAGCAAACCACCATCTAAAACCGCTGAGGGACGTAATCTGCACTGTTTCAAAAGTTAAGAGACGTGTTTTGTCTAGTTTTAAAGTTGAGGGACCAAAAGTAAACTTTCGTGATAGTTGAGGGACTAAAAGTAGACTTTTTCCCAAATACTAAGTCACCCTTACATCGTCTGTCGTTTCAAAAAAAAGTCATATTACAAATTTGTCAAAAAAATAAAGAACATCGTCTGTCACAAAATTAAATTAATATAATGACTAAATAAAAATAATAATAAATGAATTTGTGATTGTCTTATACTCTTATGGCGTGGTCACCAGTTTAAGGTTGGCCTGATCAACACTCTAGTCGGATGCGTACATATCCGGTTATCATTGTTAGTTAATGATGATGGAGCAGTTGTACCAAATAGACTAGCGACACAGACACATCAAGAATAAATATATAATAGTGTTTCAAATATTTGTCAACACTGCTTAAACAACATTTATTGAGATGCGGATACCAACTAATACGTACATGCCTCTCTAAACGGTTAATACAGTAACTCTTTTTTTTTGCACTGGGCAGATGGCTGTGAGTAGTAAATTTTCTGAAGAAAAAACTACTGTAACAAAATAGGGAGGAGGAGAGAGAAAAAATTATGGGAGGGTGAGAACTGCGAAAGAGGAAACTGAAGGGATAGCTCAGTGCATACTCGATTCCTGGTTCACGAGCAAGTTCACTGCTTTTTAGGGACAGAAATCACGAAACACTCTGGTTGAAATGATTGCCGCAGGGGGTGTAACAACCGAAAATCTGAACTATAAAATTTTTTTAGCAAAACCCTGAGTAATGTGGTGCGACATATCATCATCTACCCCTTAACTGTGCATTAACCCTAACATGTCGTGCATGACAAAACCGTGAGTGATGTGGTGCTCATGAGGACCCCGATCACATCACCTGGGATGAGTTCGCAGATGTGTTCATCGAGTACCATGTTCCTGAGGGAGTCATGGAGCAGAAGAAGGAGGAATTCCGTAACCTCACCCAGAAGGGATGTGACATCTGTGAGTACACCAACACCTTCACCAGTTTGTTGCGCTATGCACCTCTGCATGTCGCGACTTCTGAGAAGGAGAAGATCACGCAGTACAGAAAGGGTCTGAACCCCAAGATCAAGGTAGCCCTGGGAGGCACCAAGAGTCACACACTTCATGACATGATCGATCATTGCATCCAGATCGAGAAAGACCAGAAGGAGGCAGGAGAAATATCCAGAAGGGAGAAGAAGAAGTCCGAGGGCTTCTACCGTGACCATGAGCGTAAGAGGTTCCATCGGGACAGGACGTCTAGCCGTCCTCATTACGGCAAGGACTCTACCTATAGCTCGGGTAAGAGTGGTGGTACCTACTCTGCTGACCACTCACGCTCTACCTGTGACCATCACTCCCGCGACCGTTACTCTCGTGACCACCGCTCTCGTGACCGTGCTGGGAAGGATCGCTACCCCCGTGAGCACTCATCGCAGCCACATCACAGGACTGATCACTCTGCACCAGTTCGTGCTACGCCAAACTCAGGCAGCTGGAAGGCCACCGCACCAACCCCCACAGGCAGTGTGCTGTTCACTTGCTTTGGTTGTGGCAAACCTGGCCACAAGGTGTTTGACTGTCCAGAGAAGACACCCGCACCTGTTGCACCCAAGTCTCAGTACCGTGGATCCGCAAGCCGTGGTCGTCTCACGCACATGAACGCAGAAGAAGCTCAAGCTGCCCCAGATGTTGTGTACGGTATGTTTCTTGTTAATGGCATTAAAGCATCCGTTCTGTTTGATTCTG
>CM041642.1:7709511-7739970 GCA_023333625.1 Bothriochloa decipiens
TGTGGCCAGTACAAATCATACTAAAAATTTGGTTTCAGGTTCAAGGAGTGAGTACTCATTTGGAGAGTACAGCGATTGAGGGTTTCGTGTCTACGCTCAAGTTGGAGAGAAGAAGATAGCTTCCGCACCTCAAGCTTTTACTGTTATGCTGCATGAACTCTGATTCCGCCCTGTGGCGATGTAATAAGTTATTGTAACTCCCTCTATTTGCTCTCTTTTGTTCGATGTATGGATTATGGATTCAACTGTTATCGGGTAATGTAATTTAAATGGTCATATTACACTCTGACACTGTGGATTCCCTTCGTGGAAATCAAGGTTGTTTCAGTTGGTATCAGAGCCATACTTGACCTTAGGACGAAACCCTAGAAATGGACGTTAGTACAGGACAAACCAGTTTTTCTTTCGATTATATACCGACCCTGCATTTCTTCTTATGTAAGGCTTCTCTATTGTTACTGACATGCTGGCCCTTTTCCTTTGAAACGTGCAGATGACAAGCTTTGGACCCCTGCTTGGACCGTTGAGCAGCATGCCCAAGGTTGAGTTCACCTACAAAGGACACTCTGCGTCATGTTTTGGGAGTACTCGAAGTGCCTATCGAGGAGATCAAGTACACCTGCACTGGAGCACCGGACTCAGAAGGAGGAATCAAGGGTTACGTGGTCACTCACCTAGAGATCCCTGCAAGTCAGACTCTGCCCTCAGTACCAGCTCTCCTGGAGATGACAATTGAGGACTCAATCGAGGAAGGAATCCAGGCTGTGTCACTCAAGGCCCTATGTGAAGTGATGAAGATCGCTTACGAGCACCTTCACAACACAAAGTTTTGTCTTCCTCAGGCCCTGAACTCTCTCCTCACACCAGAGCAACAGGATGATCTGGTCAGGCCAATCATCCTAGCTGAGACCAGTCTTTGCAACCGTGCCTCCGCCGCTCACCTCTTCGAGCAGAACCGCTACATAGAGCACCTGGAGAAGAAGAGACGCCTTGACCGCAACACTCTGATGGAGTACTAGGAGTTCTGCAAGTAGGAAGCTAAGAAGAAAGAAGGGCTCGAGGCTACAATCGCCTAGCTGAAGGACAAGCTCGCACGTCAGACAAGGGCTCACAGAGCCGAGGTCGTTGACCTGCGAGACAAGGTTGAGGACATTGGGCTCCAAAACTACTACCTCGATGCAAGAGTTCTCCAGCTAGAGGGAGAGAAGATGGACAAGGATATGGAGATCAAAGAACTACAGAAGAGAAGACGGGAAGATGGCAAGAGCAACTTCACCGTGCAGTGTGAGAAGTCAATGCTCGTAAAAGCCCTGAAGAAAGCAGAAGCAAAAGCACAGTGCAACCAAGGCCATCTAATTACCTTGATGATTCAGAATGAGACCTTGGTGGACAGGTCCAAGAGACTCAAGACAGCTTGGAAGAATGCCGACGAGAGACGCTGCCAGGAGTACGCTGAGTTGCGTGACAGACTTCCTTTGTCAGCCAGACACAAGGACCCCTTTAAGGAAACTTTCCAGATTGGCCACTCTCTCTTGAGGCACGACCACTGTCCAGCTCCCACCAACTTGCCACTTACCAAGGAGTTCGGAGAAGCTCAGGCTTATGTGAAGCGCCTTCACATGTCACAGGAGGAGTTGACAGTTCTTGGCAACCATTTTCACCCAGGAGTATACAACGCGCCGATGTATGAGTCAGAGTAGTGTGGACCCTGCGTGGCCACATCATGAGTTAGCTTGTATCCATGAGTTACCTTCTCGTAGTGCGAGTCTCACACGTCATCTAGCGTAGCTGCTAGAGATGATGCCATGTAATGCAACCATGTAATGAATGATCAATCTTATTGCATTTTATGGCTCTTATTGCTTCTTTGTATGAGTGTTGGATAGATTAAATATTTTTTCCTTAAATCGTTGAAATCATTTAATTATATTTAACCAATAAGTACTAAACAGTTGTCGACCCGTGTCGCAGATGTCTGCACGTCACTCCGCACGTCTAGGCAACCGTCCGCCTCCACCCGAACCCGAGCTTGGGCATGGAAGATGCTATGGACGAAGGGGAGGTCGTGTTCCACCCATCGACCTCAACCAGGGTGGGAACGATCACGAGCGGACCCCGCCAGTAGGAAGTGCCGCTGGAGGAGGTGATGCCCATGGCAATGGACCTCCGCCTCAGCCGAACCCTCCATCGCAGCCGATTCAGCCACCGCCACCACCGCCAAACCTGGCGGAATTGATGGCGTAACAGACACAGCTGCTTGCCGCTTTGGTCAATGGAGCCAATCACCGCTTTGGAGGAAATCCGAATGACTTCCAGAGGAAACTTGAGGGTTTTCTAAAGCTCAGGCCACCCACTTTCGATGGCACCTACATGGAACCACTGGAAGCTGATGATTGGCTTTGTGAGATCGAGAAGAAGCTGGAGCTTACCACTTGTACCCCAGAGGAGCGAGTCGGGATCGCTGCTCACCACCTCACTGGAGTTGCGCGTTCCTGGTGGGACAGCGACCGCCAAGCTCATGAGGACCCCGATCACATCACCTGGGATGAGTTCGCAGATGAGTTCATCGAGTACCATGATCCTGAGGGAGTCATGGAGCAGAAAGAGGAGGAATTCTGTAACCTCACCCAGAAGGGATGTGACATCTGCGAGTACACCAACACCTTCACCAGTTTGTTGCGCTATGCACCTCTGCATGTCGCGACTTCTGAGGAGAAGATCACACAGTGCATTAAGGGTCTGAACCCCAAGATCAAGGTAGCCCTGGGAGGCACCAAGAGTCACAGACTTCGTGACATGATCGATCGTTGCATCTAGATCGAGAAGGACCAAAAGGAGGCAGGAGAAATGTCTAGAAGGGAGAAGAAGAAGTCCGAGGGCTTCTACCGTGACCATGAGCGTAAGAGGTTCCATCGGGACAAGACGTCTAGCCATCCTCATTATGGCAAGGACTCTACCTATGGCTCGGGTAGGAGTGGTGGTACCTACTCGGCTGACCACTCACGCTTATCCCATGACCATCGCTCCCATGAACGTTACTCTCGTGACCACCGCTCTTGTGACCGTGCTGGGAAGGATCGCTACCCCCGTGAGCACTCATCGTAGCCACATCACAGGACTGATCACTCTGCGCCTGTTCGTGCTATGCCAAACTCAGGCAGCTGGAAGGCCGCTGCACCAACCCCCACAGGTAGTGTGCTGTTCACTTTCTTTGGTTGTGGGAAACCTGGCCACAAGGTGTTTGACTGTCCTGAGAAGACAACCACACCTACTGCACCCAAGTCTCAGTACCGTGGATCTGCAAGCCATGGTCATCTCACGCACATGAACGCAGAAGAAGCTCAAGCTGCGCCAGATGTTGTGTACGGTATGTTTCTTGTTAATGGCATTAAAGCATCCGTTCTGTTTGATTCTGGAGCTACATGTTCATACATCTCATCTAAGTTTGCACGAGAGAGTAAGATACCTATCACTCCATGTTTGAAGCCTATAGTCACCAGTTCTCCTCTTGGTGAGATGGGAAGCACCCATATCTGCAAGGGAGTGAAGCTTTCTATCGAGGGTCTAACCTTTCGAGCTAACCTTACCCTTCTACCATCAAATGGTTTGGATGTCATCCTAGGCATGGATTGGCTTACCGAGCACAAGGGTTTGATTTCTTGTTCACCCAGATATGTTCAGATAACTCATCCTTCTGGCCAAGCAGTCAGATGTGCATCTCAGAAGGATAAATCAGTATCTGTTCTATGTGCCCTGAATGCACTCAAGTCGCAGGAAGAATCTCAGAAAAAGGAGAAGACTCTCGCGGATGTCCCCGTTGTCAGGGAATATGAGGATGTGTTTCCAGAAGAGTTGCCCGGCATGCCACCGGATCGTGATGTTGAGTTCATCATTGATCTTGTGCCAGGAACCGGTCCCATCTCTAAGCGACCGTACCGCATGTCAGTGGATGAGCTAGAAGAGCTCAAGAAGCAGTTGAAGGAACTTTCCGATAAGGGCTTTATTAGGCCTAGTGCTTCGCCCTGGGGATCACCCGTTCTGTTTATGAAAAAGAAAGATGGTTCGATGAGGATGTGTGTTGATTACCGCAATCTCAACGCCGTCACCATCAAGAACAAGTATCCTCTACCAAGGATCGATGACTTGCTTGATCAGCTTTGTGGTGCTAAGTACTTCTCGAAGATTGATCTCAGATCTGGTTATCATCAAATGAAGATTCGGGAAGAAGACATTCCCAAGACAGCTTTTGTCACACGCTATGGGCAGTATGAATTCACCGTTGTATCCTTCGGTCTCACGAATGCCCTGGCCTATTTCATGAACATGATGAACAAGGTGTTTATGGATGATCTTGATCAGTTTGTTATGGTTTTCATTAACGACATTCTGATCTATTCACCTACTGCCGAAGAACATGAAGCACATTTGAGGATAGTGCTTGAGAAGTTGTCCCAACACCAGCTCTATGCTAAGTTCAGCAAATGTGAGTTCTGGCTTGAAGAAGTTGCTTTTCTTGGTCATGTACTCTCAGCAGATGGAGTTGCTGTAGACCCTGCAAAGATAGAGGCTGTAAAAGAATGGGAACAACCTCGTAATGTGTCCGAAATCAGGAGTTTCTTGGGATTGGCAGGTTACTATCGCTGATTCATTGAGAACTTCTCGAAGATAGCTCGTCCTATGACAAATCTCTTGAAGAAGATTAATGAGTTCGAGTGAACACCCTAGTGTGAACACAGTTTTCAGACTCTAAAGGAGAAGCTAACTACCACACCTATCCTAGCCTTACCTGATATCACTAGCGACTTTGTCGTCTACTGCGACGCCTATCGCCAAGGACTAGGCTGTGTGCTGATGCAGAATGGGAAGGTTATTGCTTATGCTTCCTGACAGCTGAAGGAGCACGAGCAATGATACCCCACGCATGATCTTGAGCTAGCAGCTGTTGTGCACGCTCTGAAGATCTGGAGACATTATCTTATTGGCAACAAGTGTGATATATACACCGATCACAAGAGCTTGAAGTATTTCTTCACTCAAGAAGATCTAAATATAAGACAGCGCAGATGGCTAGAGCTAATCAAGGACTATGACATGGAGATTCACTATCATCCAGGAAAAGCGAATGTAGTCGCTGATGCTCTTAGTCGCAAGACCTATTGTCATGCCCTGTTCTTATCGACCCTGCCACCTGAATTGAAGAAAGAGATTGAAGATCTTCATCTTGAGATAGTACCCCATGGGTTGTTGCACGAACTTCGCATCGAGTATAATCTCACCGAGCGAATTCGTGAAGCTCAGAAGAGTTGTGAAGAAATGGAGTACATTCGTGGGTTGATGAAGCTAGGCTATAGCCCTGAATTCAGAGAAGATAAGCATGGAACCATCTGGTTCAAGGATAGAATCTGTGTGCCCAGCAATCCTGCCTTGCGTAAGGAAATTCTGTCAGAGGCACATAACTCTAAGTATTGCATCCATCCCTTTGGAGCAAAGATGTATCAAGATGTGAAGAAGCATTTCTGGTGGAAAGGCATGAAGTCAGACATTGCAAGACATGTGGCCGAATGTGACATCTGTAACAGAGTTAAGGCCGAACATAGAAGACCCGCTGGATTACTCAAACCACTCGATGTACCTGAATGAAAGTGGGAAAGCATATCCATGGACTTTATCATGGGATTACCTCAATCCCCGCAAGGTCATGACTCCATATGGGTAATAGTTGATCGTCTGACGAAGGTAGCACATTTTATACCAGTCAGAACTACGATACGTGCAGAGCAGTTGGCAGATTTGTACATCAAGGAGATTTTGAGGCTTCATGGAGCTCCTAAGAGTATTGTGTCGGATCGTGGACCACAATTCATGTCCCAATTCTGGCAAGCTCTTCACGAGTCCATTGGGACTGACCTTGATTACAGCACTGCTTATCACTCGCAAACAGATGGTCAGACAGAAAGGTTGAATCAGATTCTTGAAGATATGCTTCGTGCCAGTGTTCTCAAATATGGAACAGATTGGGAGAAGTGTCTGTCGTTTGCTGAGTTCTCTTACAACAACAGCTACCAGGCAAGTATCAAGATGTCACCCTTCCAGGCTCTTTATGGCAAACCATGTAGAACCCCGTTGATGTGGAACCACCCAGGTGAAAGAGCAGTCTTTGGCCCCGCCAAGATCAAGGAAGCCGAAGAAGGAGTAGCTCAAGTCAGAGAGAACCTGAGGATCGCCCAAAGCTGACAGAAGAGCTATGCCGACAAAAGGCGTCGAGACCTTGAGTTCGAAGTTGGGGATTTTGTCTACCTCAAAGTGTCTCCACTTCGTGGTACCATCAGATTCCACGTAAAAGGGAAGTTGGCCCCAAGATATGTTGGACCGTATCGTATCTGTCAGAGAGTTGGGAAGCTTGCATACAAGCTTGAACTACCTCCCGAGTTAACAGGAGTACACCCCGTTTTTCATGTCTCACAGTTACGCAAGTGCTTAAGGGTACCAGAAGAGGAAGCAGTCACCACTGATGTGCTGGATATCCAGGATACTCTTGAGTACAAGGAGCACCCAATCAAGATCTTGGGTTATGACACCAAAGAGACCCGAAGCAAGTCTATCCCTATGTGCAAGGTTCAATGGAGTAATCACTCTGAACGTGAAGCAACGTGGGAAGATGAGAATCAACTTCTGCTACAGTATCCTTACCTCTTCGAAGGGTATGACACCTCTTAAATCTCGAGGACGAGATTCCAATGAGGGGGAAGGATTGTAACAACCCGAAAATCCGAACTACAAAAATTTTTCGATAAAACCCTGAGTGATGTGGTGCGACATGTCATCATCTACCCCTTAACTGTGCATTAACCCTAGCATGTCACGCATGGCATTCATATGTTGCAAATTAATTAACATCTCATAACAATGCTCTATGTTCACATGTTATATTTTAAAGTTTCAATTGTTCAATCATCATGTTGCATTAAAAGAGTGAGTTGGATTCTTTTTTTGGTTTATGTGATGATTATTAAAAATGTCGACATAATATTTATTTTGATAAATAAATATTAAGGGAGTAATACCCTAGCCTTATTTGGGCCATGTATGCTCACTATTTTGTTGCACAAATTTAGCACACCACATATATATATATAAGTATATATAAAAATGTATTTGAAAATGAAAAAGGAAAAGAAAAGGAAAAAGAAAAGAAGGAACCGGCCCGAGCAGCCCAGCAAGGCGGCCCAGCCGCGCTTGCCTGCACGATCGCCCGCGCGACCACGTGCTGCGTGGCCCAACCAGGCCGACGGCCCAGCAAGAGCCGCGCGCGTCCGCGCGCCGCACCGAGTCGCTACAGCCGCTGGCGATGGGGTCCCGCAGTGGGACCCACATGTCATCGCGCCCGCTGAGGTCACCCGACCGGCCGCGCGCGCTCGCGTCAGCATTGTTCCCTCGCGTCGCCTCGAAGCAACCTGCCTCGACCGCTCGATCCCATGTCGCCCCGCATCGACGCGCGCCCGCAAGCCACCTGGACCGACCAGCCCGCGCAAAGTGCCCACGACCGCAGGCAAGATTCTCCGCGTGCGCGCACCTGCGCTGTCGCCGCAGTGGAACGCTGCTGCCGTGAAGAGCTTTGACACCCAGCGCTACCTAGCCCCCTCTCGCTACTCTCTGGACCCAGACCGAGCCCCAGCTGCTGACCTGGAACCCCCCTTGGCCGCTAGATCGAGCCGGAGCCATGATTGACCATCCGCCGGCCACCTACCTCCGCGTCCGCCCTATAAAGCAAGCATCCCCGGTACCCTAGGGTTCTCAGACCGCCGTCACCGCTCTGGTGGAGCCCAATTCCCTCTTGCCAGCCTCAATTGAGAAGAGGTGGAGGAAGGGGGAAGAAGGGAGTCGGGGAAGGAGAAGAAGCCGCCGCCGGAGTTGGAGAAGAAGACCGTCGCCGTCGACCCGGAGCCGCTGTTGCTGCGTTGGGAATAGGAAGGAGGAGCAGTACCGTGAGCCGAAGCCGCTTGGACTTGTACCGCGCCTTCATCCCCGTCCACGTCGGTGAGCACCTCCGCCATGCCATCTTCTCGACCCCCGCTGTGCTGCTGGCCATGGCGCTCCGCCGTGAGCGCGTAGGCCCAGTTCACTGCCGACCTCACTGGACACACCCGCACACACACACGAGACCAGCCGAGCCTCCTTGGACCTCGGCATCGGGAGGATGCCGGAGCGAAAGCCGCCCCGTTCATCGCCGTGCGCCGAGCGTCGCCGTGGCGAGATCACCCAGCCGTCCTTCCGTTGAGCCTCGACCTCCATTGTTTTCGGATCCGCGCTCGCCTTGATGAGACGGACTCCGTGTGCACCCTAGCTCCGCGTTTGCCTCGCCAGAGCACCGACCCGAACCACCTTGCCGTCGACGTGTCAGTGCATTGCCACTCCAGAGCACCGCCGTTCATCGTCGTTTCCTGCCACCTTTGACCACCCCGAGGAGCAAGAAGAAGCCGGGAAGCTCCGTCGTGACAAGCTGCATTGATTGGGCAAGGAGATGGAGACCGTGGACCATCTTGGAGTGCCGTTGCCGTGCACCGAGGACCTGTCGGAGCTCCGCCGTGGGAGTTGCTGCCCGCGCGGACTCCGCCGTGTGTTTTGGTCACCGCCGGCACCTCGGGCAGGTGCTGCGTGACTCCAATCGCCCATCTACGCCACCAATTGGAGCTGGAGTGACTCGGTGTGAAGTGTACATCGAGCGCCGTCGCCATCGAGCCACCGTCCGCCGTAGAGCTTGTCACCGGAAGCAAAGCTGCCGCCCTGAAGCCCATCAACGTGACCATCGTGAAGTCCCGAAACCGATGGGCAGATTAATGGCGTCGGAGATCCATTGTGGCACCAGGAATCAAGGGTTTCCCCGCCGCTGATCGCCAAGGAGGAACCCCGTGTTCGAGCCTACCCTCGAGACCGTATCCTCGTGACCATATCCTCGAGACCGTACCCCTCGAGAGCATACCCTCGAGACCATACCCTCACGACCTTACCCTCGAGACCATACCCCTCGAGAGCATACCGTTGAGACCATACCCCTCGAGACCATACCCTCGCGACCTTACCCTCGAGACCATACCCCTCGAGACCATACCCCTCGAGACCATACCCCTCGAGACCATACCCTCGCGACCTTACCCTCGAGACCGTACCCCTCGAGACCATACCCCTCGAGACCATACCCTCGCGACCATACCCCTCGAGACCTAAGCCTCGAGACCGTAACCCTTGAGACCGTACCCTTGAGACCTAACCCTCGAGACCGTAACCCTCGAGTTTCTTTTTCAGAAAATGGTTAAATATTTGAAAATTCATAACTAATTCATACAAGCTCAGAAAATTATGATCCACATATCCAAATTTTCTATAAATCGAGCCCTATCTATCTAGGCTATGTTTGAGTGCATTTGGATCTTCTATTTTGCAATTGTTCTTTGTGCTAATCTATAGGGGTCGCTTCCATGACCATTAAAACTCGTTACAGGCTCGAGCGAGGACAAGTCTGATGACAGTGACTACCAGGAGAAGTCTGACAGCTACGTCAGTGAAGGTGCCACACACCATCCAACCTCGTAGATCCCATTACGCATGGCAATTATAGTATGGCTAGTGCTTTAAATTCATGTTGATATAATGCTATGCCTGTGCTAGGACCGCATGATAGAGTATTTATTTGATGAGCCCTACCTTGTTGTAAACTTTCACCTGCTTACCCGCTGTTATGATAGCCACCTGCTTATCTGCTATATTTATATTTCTATACTTCACTCGCTTATATTTTGATGCGACGTGATGAACTCGGGAAAGGCCTGGAGGGTGCCAGGCTGGATGTGTGAGTTGATGTTTTAGATGGGCATGTGAGCTGATGATGTGGTATCCGGGTTTTGGTTGGAGTTTACGGCAGGGAGTAGGGTGAGGGTTGAGTCGATCGAGCCGGGATCTACAACGAGCTTTTGGAGCGAGTCTTGCTAGGGAATGGTTCTGGACATTCCCATGAGAGGAGCCTATGGCAGGCTAACTAAGATGTGATGGTGGTCCTTGGGTGTGATCCTCTGAGAGGTGGAGTCCGGGATGAAGGTGCCGTGGTAGCACGTTAAAGATATACCCTGATGAAGATATCCCGGTTTGGTCAAATCTAGGAACTGTTGCGCTGGTATCCGGACCTAGGAATCTCTTGCTTTCCACTCGCTCTCCATGGGGGGAGATGGACGAACCACTGGATAGGTCGATGCCACTACTGCTAGGCGAGAAGTGATAGGAAGGTATATGCATGGGATGGAGCTAACACCCTACCGAGACGATCATGGCACCCCCTTCGGGAGTGGGTCATGGCATGGCATCCTCTACGGGAGCGGATACATGCTCTCTTCACAGTTCCAGTGATCCAGTGCTGGATGGTAGAGTGGCATCGCCTATGGCAGTAGGCGCCCAGAATCTGCCTAGGTGCGCGCGTGCATCGATGATGGTTATCTGGTGGATTAGTGAAACCTCTGCAGAGTGTATGGTTGATCGATCGATACATATGCCAAATCTTCGGCTATGGACCTTTCCTATGTTTCGCATGCACCGGACTAGTGAGTGGAGTGTTCTACCTTCCTCTGAGTGTGATTTCCGGCCGTGAGCCAGATTAAGGGCTGCGGGCCGCTGAGGCAAGCCAAGAGGGAGTTGGCTTGTCGACCAGAGTCTGAGAGGGTGTTGGAGGAGATGAGATGATGTTACAGATATGGATGGAGATAGATGAAGGGAATGGGTTTGTGTTTAAAACTTGTTTATTATACTATTGTTTTATATACTTGAACAATTTATAGGAAAACCCCAGCCTTATAGGTTCCTTTTGAGATATCCTTATTTTGCATCTACTTCTACAAAGCAATGCATAGGATGGGAGTGTGGCCAGTACAAATTGTACTGAAAATTTGGTTTCAGGTTCAAGGAGTGAGTACTCATCTGGGGAGTACAGCGATTGAGGGTTTCGTGTCTACGCTCAAGTTGGAGAGAAGATGAAAGCTTCCGCACCTCAAGCTTTTACTTTTATGCTGCATGAACTTTGATTCCGCCTTGTGGCGATGTAATAAGTTATTGTAACTCCCTCTATTTGCACTCTTTTGTTCGATGTATGGATTATGGATTTCAACTGTTATCGGGTAATGTAATTTAAATGGTCATATTACACTCTGACACTGTGGATTTCCCTTTGCGGAAATCAAGGTCGTTTCAGGGGGTGCCTTCGCTGATTGCTGTTGCCCTTGTCTGCCAACATTCTTCGTCAGGACATTATACTGCCCTCTCGCTCTCTTTCATCCTTTCGGGAGGAAGATAGGAATAAACAGAGAAATCTTTAGCAAAGTCGTCATTGATAGGCAACTAAGCTCCTAGTCCATGTTCCAAATGGGCTCAAAAGCTTTGGTTTGCTCCCACGGGGCGGCCACAGCCCACAGGGTGCACTACTACAGAATGATTAACCGTGACGGACGATTTCTATTTTCTGCAGCGGGCAAATACAAACGTCATGAATGGAAGGTCACAGTAAATCGAGACTCCACCGCAGCGGACGCCAGTGCCCGCTGCGGTTAATTGATTCACCGCAGCGGGCACCTAAGGATGTCCGTTGCGGTAAATAATTTCAAAAAAACAAAAAAAGAAAAAAGCCCGTATGGACTTGGATCCGGGCTTGGATCCCACTGACACAGCTGAAACCCTAGCGCTGCCACCGTCGGGAGACACGCCGTCGTCGCACCAGCACGCCGCTGCTGTGGGGTCGCCCAACCGTAGATCGCTGCCGCCACCACGGGTTGAGGCCACCCCGCCCGGGATCTGCCCTGCCGCCGAGGGCCGGGGTCACCTTGACCCAGATCCGCGTCACGCTGCCTGGATCCGCCGAAGAACCGCCGCGCCGCCGGACCCGCCACAGTGGACCTCAAGGCCGCCGGATCGAGGGGGGCCGCCATGCCCGCATCGTCGCACGGCGCGCGGCCCCTTGCCGCTGGTTGCGCGCGCGAGGCCGCCAGGAGGACTCCACGCCGGAGAAGAGAAGGAAGGGCGCTGCGCCGTCGGGAGAAGGAGAAGGGAGGGCGCCACGCTCCGCCTCGCCCCGCCGTGCTCCAGATCGAAGGAGGGAGCCGCGCGCGGATCGAGGGAGGGCGCCTCGGCACCTGCGGCCCGCGACCCCAGCGAGCCCCGCCGCCACCGGGACCGGCCTCCACCTTGGTCCGCCGGCTAGGAGAGGTCGTGCCGTGCCAGATCCATGCGCGCCGCCCATCATCTTCGCTTGAAAGAGGGGGCTCGCGTCGTCGCCTGTCGAGGGCCCGTCGGAGGGAGCGCCCGTCGAGACTGGTGAGAGTAGGGAGAGAGTGGGGAGGCGGAGAGAGAGAGAGTGGAGGAGTAAGAGGACCGACATGGTGGAGGAGGAAGAGGACCGGCGCGTGCGCGTGCGGTGCGGCGCGGTAAGAGGAGCGTGCGGCTGCGGGGGTGGGTGAGAATGAAAGAAACCCTAGTTAACTGTTGTATATATATGAAGATGGAAATTTGGGTCTCGATTTGGGCCTATTGGGCCTAGTATTTACCGTGACGGGCTTTAAAGGTCGCCCGCTGTGGTAAATCTATTTACCGTAGCGGATTTCTTAAAGCGTCTGCCACGGTAAATACCTATTTTTCGTGGGGATATTTTAAGATGTCTAATGTGGTAAATCGATTTACCACAATGGACAAAAGTGTCTGTCATGGAAAATAAAAAAATACCCGTTACGGTAAATGATAAATTATGAGATTTACTACCGCGGGCAAAAAAAACGTCAATCACGGAGTGACTCTAGGGAACGCCACGAGAAATCAATTCTTAAGTAGTGGTGCCAACGAACGGCAGGGCATCTTTTCGCTTATAGCCCTCACATGCCTTTGCCTTCACTTCCACAGAGGCTGATGGCTCCTGATGATGCGTGACAGAATTGGGCACACTGTCTCTACGTGAGCTTTTCGGCCATTTATTTTTGTGCCCGCATGGAATGACATTCAGAGAATAAGGGAACGTCGTGACTCGCGAGTACAGTTTTTGTTACCCTTTCGATGATTGGTGATGATAAAACGATCCATGACAAAAGAGATGGTTAAAGTTCAGAGACATGGGTACGAAGAAGTGCCTTCTCTAATGCTCCTGCCTGTATCTGACAGATTCAGTAGGTATGGTAGTAGAGTAGTTCTGATTGATCGATGGGCAGGTAAAGAAGACACGCCTAAGTAGCTCTAGACGCCTTTCCCTTTTGTCTTTGGCAAAGGTTGTTGCACCAAGCCGATCGATGGCCAATCTCATTAAGCTAGTAGAAATATTATTGTTAACTGTGCAGGAGTAACCAAATTGGCAGCAACTTCTTGATTATTTTGGAACTCCGACGGCCGTTTCTTCACCTGAATTTTCTGCAAAACACATGCGCGGGCGTCCCAGTCGTGTGCGTGTAGCGCAAGAGTACGAGCTGCTTCAGCAGTCGCCTTCTTCATTGCTCTGCCAAATAAACTGCACCGTACATAGTGTACGTGTTTATTGCCTGTCTCCTCTGCGTCAGAAAGATGCTGGTCAATCCATGCCCTCTGAATTTTCCGCGAGGGCAAGTTTTCGCCGCGAAATGTATTCAGTGTTAGGAGTGCTACGTGATCAAATCAAGTTTATGTGATGGAGATTAGTATTCAGTAGTAGTACTAGTATAATGCGCATGGGCTCTCACTGAATTGAATCCTGCAGTGCACGCGGTTTAGGCTACCGAACGAAACTCATGTGCGAATCCCATGTAATCAGGCAGACGAGATGTATCATATGTCTTTTTTTTTTGAAAGTATGTATCATATGTCTTGATGATTGGTGAGCTCCCCCACACCACCCTAACTAACCGGATGTTTGTCCTCTGCGTGCCGCGCAGCTCACATGACACCATGACATTCAGACAGTTTGTAACAGCATGCTGCTGCTCGTCAGAGTTGCGTTTCCATCACTCGACCGAAAATCATGGCGCGGTCGCACACTTAAAACTGTACATAAAACAGAAGATCAACACGAGGCCATCAGACTCCCACTAAATCTAACATATAAAAAAGATGAAGGAAACTCGTTTTCCTGATCTAAAGGCTGAGTCTGAAATGTCAACACTAAGCTGTAAATGTCTAATTGACCAGCTCTTGTACCGTAAGAGGAGTAATCACGATCAGATATTCAGAGCAAGTAAGCAGCGTCCTGTTTTGGCACTAATGACTGAGACGCAAACGCGCATGCAGTAATCGGGTGTTGGATCGCAGTTCGATTCAGCACCGTGGCCGGTCTTAATGGGCATTTCATGGAGGTTTCATCCATATTAAATACAATGAAACATCAGCAAAGTTACAATATTTGCATGAAACTAGGAGGAGAGAGACGACAATCGTTTCATCGTGGTGAAACGACCCAGCGGTGTTTCCAACGCATTGGTAACCGCGTGAAACGCCCATTGAGGGAAAAAGTTTCATCGACCTTCTGGATCCACTACGTGCGCCTCATCCCCAACCTTCGTCCTCCTTCCTGCGCGGCCGCGCCGCACCTGAATCCTCCCGCTACTGCTCTGTTGTGCCCTATCCCAATCCTCCCGCACGGCCATCTAAACCACTCGCGCCGCTACTCTGCCGCCGACGCCCGACAATTTGGCGCCCTTCTTCCTCAACGGCGGCCCTTCCTCAAGCTCAAGCGCGTCCGCTTGGTGCCCTTCCTCAAGCTCATGCGGGTCCGCTGGAACATGCAGCAACCATGGCCAACCGGCGTCGGGCGAGATGGACGAGCGGAGATGGCACGAACACCTGCTTTGCTCACGCCTCTCCGGGGGGATGGAGCAGGGTGGGGTCTGACTGCGACAGGGCTCAGGGATGCGTCGCTCAGATCAGGCGTAGGTGTGGCCCCGCCGGTGGCAGAGCGCTGTGCTCGCTGCGGCGGAGCTTGGGGCGAACTCGCGATCCTTTACCCCTCTCTTCCGTTCTCTCGTCTCTCTCTACCTCCCTGCCAGCCACGCGAAAAGGAAATAAAGGCCTTGTTTAGTTCACCAAATTTGGCCATCAAATTCATTATGCAGAATTCCTATTCCCCGTCACATCAAAATGCCGGCACATGCATGGGTACTAAATGTAGATGAAATCAAAAACTAATTACAGAGTTTTGTTGTACTTTGCGAGACGAACATTTTAAGTCTAATTAGTTAAAGTTTGAATAATTTTATCAAATACAAACGAAATGCTACAGGAATTCCAAGACCAATTTGACGAACTAAACAAGCCAAAGAAGGGATAAGGACAGGGCACTGCTGGCCGAGTGCGTTTGGCATGAGATAGACTATACGAGTTCGTTTCTGTACATTGATCCCTAGCATGCAACGTATAGAATAGAGTTCGATCTCAGAAAAAAGGAAACAGCCACAAAGTCATCTTGCACAAATGCACAACTGATCATAGAAAAAATAAGAATTAAATGAAACTGTGAAACGAAAACTATCCCATTGAGAGGGGTGTTTCATTCACGGTAACCAAAGCTACCGTATCTTGAAAACAGTTGGATGAAACCTCCGTCGACACTGGCCTCACTCGGCAACGGCAGGCAAGCAATGGCGCGAGGCTGCGTTTGATTCGTTGCGCATTGCCTCGTATACTCTGTTCCCGGGTTCGACTTCTCCGCCAGGCCCCGGCGCGTTCGACCCGGTAGCCCGAAACCTCCCATATATCATGGGAACTTTCCGTGACACGGTGGAGCTAACCACTCCGCGCTGGCTCCGCCACCGGCCGCCGCCGCCGCCGAACCATACCAACTGCTCTCGTTCTCCTCGTCTCTGCCTCTCGTCTCTCGCGAGTTTAAAGTTGCCGCTCGCCACCTCACCTCACGCGTTCATGCCCGGCCACCACCGGCAATGGCAGCCGCAGCGGTGACCTCGCCGGATCCCTTCACGTTCCACTGCCCTATGGCAACACCGGCGGCTCCGGTTGACGCTGACGTCGACGAGTTCGAGTTCCACGTCGTGCCAGCCGCCCCGGCAGCGCTGTCGGCTGCGGACGAGCTCTTCTCCGGCGGGAAGCTCGTGCCTTTACACCGCCCGGCGCCCGCATCTGCGCCGTGCTCCCCTCCGCCGTCGCGCCTGGAGGAGGAAGAGGAGGAGGAGGAGCCCGCGTCCGAGCCGACGTCGCCTCGTGCCCCGCGGTGCGCTGGACGGCGGTGGCGCGACCTCCTCCTCCTCGTCACCAGCTCCCGGAAACCCAAGGCTGCCACCACCGGCGGCGACGGAAGCAAGTGCGCGGCGGGTGGGTATCTGCAGCAACCCCGACGGGAGGCGCATTTCCGGCCGCTGCTCTCGCGCGACTCCTCGTCGTCCTCGTCGACGTCGTCGGTCGACTCGGGCAGTAACGCGCGCCGCCGGCCTCCACCGTCGTCGTCGTGTTCCCCGCTGCGGACGCGGTCGGCGCCCGTGGCGAACCTCCTCCACCTCATGTCCAGGACGAGATCTACCGGCAGCGACAAGGTCGTCGGCGCCGCCGCCGCCGCGGACGCGCCGCTGCGTCCGAAGCGGCAGGAGCCGCCGCCGGCGGCTGCGGGCGCGCACCCGCTCCTCACCCGCGCATCGTCCTCGTCGTCGTCCTCGGCGTCCTCCTCGGACTCCTACAGGAACCACCCTCGCGCGGGGGGCCCGTGGCGGCCGCGCGGGCCGTCGCGTCCATCGCCCCGGCCCGCGGTGGCGGCGGAGAGCCCGCGCGTGAGCGCGTCCGGCCGCGTTGTGTTCCGCGGCGTGCTCGAGCGCTGCTCGAGCACGCCGGCGTCGGCGGGCGTCGGGCGTCGTGTTCCACGGCCCAGGGGCATGGAGCGGTCCTACTCGGCCAATGTGCGCGTGGATCCGGTTATCAACATCTTCGGCTTCGGCCACCTGTTCATGCCGTCGTCGCCGGTCAAGGAGAGGAAGGCCGACAGGGAGAGGGACGGCGCAGCAGGCCGCAAGAACCCGCCGGAGAAGCTGGCCATGGTGCTCAGAGATCCACAGGATTAGCCACGCTGGCAATAATGCATCGGATTCTCGTTGTCTCTGAATTTTTTGTTGTTTCTCTCTTCTCCGTATTATAAATTTTCTCGCCTTCCTTCTGATCATCATTGTAATATAACGCCAATCCTAGTCCAGTTTATAGGATCTGAACAAAGAAATTTCAGAGGAACTTTGGCCTTGTTTAGATTTCTAAATTGCGCTGGAATTGCTGTAGCAGAATTTCTGTAGCATTTTATTTATATTTAGTAAAAATTATAAAGTATAATATTCGGCTTATAAAGTATAATAAAACTATATAATTAGTTTTTATTTCATCTGTATTTAGTATTCCACGTATATGCTGGTATTTTGATACGACGAAAAATAGAAATTCTATACTGAATTTAAAATTCTATACAGTGAATTTAATGACTAAATTGATGTAACTGTATCTCTGATCCTCCCTAGAGTACAAGGCCTTTGGAGAGATCTGAAGTTTACCACTCTAAACTGTATCTCTGATCCTCCCCAGAGATCAATCATCATGCTACGTGCTAGTACTCCTGTACTCTCTGAACAGCAAATCTTCTGTTCCAAACCCAAGCGCTAATCAATATGCAATATCAATCACTTCAACTGAAGCAGAGTGATGTTTACTCCAGTAGATAGACTATAGAAGAGACACGACTCGTCACAAAGTTTTCAAATTTCTCCATGTCCTTGGCAGAATTTTATGAACCTATGAGAAGCGGCGAGTGGCCCGGCTACCTGCAAGAAAGAGGAATGGGTTGGTAGTACTCGAATAGAGGCTCGTGATCCGTGCAGATTCCGGGCCGTGCGTTCTGCCCGCACAGAGCTGCAGCCTGCAGAAGTTGTTTTTTTAATGCAAAATGTTTCGTCTGTCTGCCTAATCCATGGTAATCAAACGGTACCTAATTGGATTTGAAATATTTCAAAATGTCCAGCTGAACACTGGAACAAACATCGGGATCTCACGGAGTGTCGGGACTTATGCTCGCTGCCTCTGCTCCCTCCTCCGTCCAAAATAAATGTTATTATTATTTTTCGAGAATTTAATAATTATATATTAAAATATATAAATATTTATGCTAAGTAATTAGTATTATTGAAAAGATCTTTAAGTCTAATTTTTTAATAAATTTATTTAAAGATATAAATGTTGTACATATTTTGTATAAATCTAGTTAAAGTTGATAAAATTTAACTGACATGTTTTCTATAATATCATCTTTTTGAGACGAAGAGAGCTGTGTCTAATTTCCTATAGCCTTCTGCAAAGCACGGGATGCACAATGCAGAGCTCGCAATCGTAAACGACTCGCCGGCATTGTGTAAGGAGGCGACGGTAGGCAACAGAGAATCTGGTTTTTACTAACATTTTGTCACCAAACTGGAGTTTGACGTAGTGCACTCCTATAATAACGTAACATGGAGTCGATGTCTCCGGCGCCGCTGCCGCTGGTATGCACACGACGACGGCGTTGCTGGGCTTACGGCAGCGGAGAGCGGTTCAGATACTCCTACTCTGGTACTCCTACTTTCTGTTGCCGTCACCTGTCGAAAAGCCGGGTGGTTGAGGAGCCCGTCCCGTGATCACATCAGCACGGCCACGGAGCGGGTCCTCGTCGCTGCCTGCCGCACACGTCGCCACGGCATGGCGCCGCTGCGCTCTGGTCTCCGGCTGCGGTTGCACCAACGATGCAACGGCCATTGCACCAAGCAGCGAGCACCAGTGCACCACCTCAAAGTGTACTGCCGCTACACCACCACCTGCCAGTACGGAAGCCTGCAGGTCGCCGTGTGCAGGGTACGCACAGTAGTAGCGCTATGCGCCTGGTGCGAGGAGTGGCGACATTGGCGGGTGACGACGACCCAAGCATGCGCGCGGCGGTTACTGGACATGACACAGTGCGCTGATTTGGCGTTTGAATTCCTATAACGAAATTTTTGTAGCATTTCGTTTATATTTGATAAAAATTATTTAATTTGACTAATTAGATTTAAAATATTTGTCTCGTAAAGTATAATAAATCTGTATAATTAGTTTTTAATTTTATCTATATTTAGTACTTGTATATATTAGTATTTTATATGACAGGGAATAGAAATTCTGCATAATAAATTTGGTGGCTAAATTCGGTGAAGCCTCGGCGAAAAGGCGATGGCGTGGAAGGGCGGGGACTGCATCGGCGTCAGACTGCCTGCCCCCACAGATGCCATGTCTCGTCCCATCTCTTGGCGCCGGGCTGGGGTAGCCGGGCAGAAGGGCCACCACCGTCGGCCGGCCGTCCCGACCGGCGCGAACGCAATAGGGGCAAGTAGCAGAGCATGGGCGCGGCGGGGCACGCACGACGGGAGGCCGGAGCGGCGGGGCCATGTGTCGTGTGTCCTGCTCGCTCCCGTCGCGGAATCTCCCCTCGGCAGTCGGCAGCCGGCACGGACGAGGACAGGCAGACAACTGCTCGGTGCTTGCACGAGGCAGACACGTGAGAAAAAATGAAATGTGCACGCGCAGCCGCAGCCGCAGCCGCGTGGTAGTGGACGTGGCAGGCTGAAGGAAACGGCCTACCCACGGTCACGGCCCACGGGCCTCGTACTGTACGGATCACCCATCCAAATCTTGTGGTGCAGGGCCCGTCCATCCAGCCTTGGCCCGGTTGGCCGTTCTCGTTATCTCTTGGGCTATCACTTTGAGGATTCTTGAGAACTGAGTGAAAATTATTTTGGATCCACAATTCCAAAATTAAGTTAGTCTAGTTAATCAATGTTGCATGACGACTACTACTTATATACTAGTATAAAAGACCAAATCCCTTCTTCATCTAGACTGTAGTGAGGATACTATTATAAAAGAACATTAATTATCGCTACCACATATATGACTTTTGATTTAGTTTGATATCCATTCAAAGATTCTTGAACATTAATGAAGTCAATACCAAATTTTCCATGTGCTATAAATAGAAATAATCACCATTGAATTACAAAGCGAAGATCAATAAATTGGCAAAATCAACCCAATACTACGGTAAAATGGCTATGAAAGGAGCCATTAACATCCTTGTCGTATGCGCTTTTGTATTTACCATGTTTCCAATACAAGAAGCTTCCGATGACTACAACTGTTTTCGAGAGAAATATTTGGTCATGAACAGATGCACGAAGACCATAAGAAAAGGTGGTAAGTACGTCACCCCAGATGAGATATGTCGTAATGCGGTGGAACGTTGTGACATGATTTGTGTTTGTCATATCCTCCACCCTGATGATGAGAAGCATGTGGACCCAAAGAAACTTGTTCGTCTTGCAAGCGAATGCCACAAGCCTGTGCCAGTTGCATCTAATTGTGGAAGTAAGTTCTTAAATATATTCATTTCATCTTAGCAAAAATAAACAATCGCACTACCACGTCTTTACTATATGAGATGCTAGAAATGCTCATAATAATTTTACATAATTCTTACTGATGTTCAGGTTGGATCGTTCCGCCGCCAAAATAACCGCCACCACCAGCTGAGGCACATCCATGAGTTATGACGAAAACGTTCATGTAACCCATGGTAAAATAATAATGAAATAATGTGTTGGTAGTATTTAATTCTTGAGAGTCGACAAGTGTTCAATTTTTTGGGGCACCAAAAGCAAAACGAATTTTAGGCACATCTTGGGCCAGTCTATCAAATCAATCTGAAAAGCATATAGACTGCATGATGATGAGTATAATTCCTCTCCAGGGATGAATTCAACGATCTTCTTGTCGAAGAAATCTGAGGCTGCACATCCTTTTCTTGTCGGTGCTCGCACGAGGCAGACACGTGAGAAAAATGAAAATGTGCACGCGCAGGCGCAGCGCGTGGCAGTGGTGGCAGGCGGAAGGAAACGCCTCGTACTTTACGGATCACCATCCGAATCTTGTGGTGCAGGGCCCGTCGTCTGGTCGGCCTCTCGAGGTTTTCTACTGGGCTAAAAGCCTTGTGACTAGTTATTCGCACCCACCGGCCCACTGCCATGAGCCCATGTTTCTCGCGCACCTGGTGATGATCGACGCGGGAGCGAGCTGTCAGCAGCACGGGCCGAGTTTTCCGGACGCCGCAGGTTTTGTGGATGTCTGCGCATGCCGTAGCTGCGACAGCAAGGGCAATGGTCGCATGGAGGTGATCAGGTGAAGGACCGTGCCATTTTGCCGTGTGTCGACGCCCACCATATGGATCATGATCATCACTAACTAGTTCAGTAGCCGGTGCACTAGTCAACAATCGTCTAATCCTGATGGCAACAACGGCATGGCAGAAGAGATGAGACGATCAGGTTGGCGACCCCTGGTCTCTGCGTGGGAAGCACGGAGTACTAATTCGGAGTACTAATGGTGTAGCCACCGCAGCACTAGGCAGCAGCATGAATTTTGACGGAGTCTTCGTCTCGGCTGATGGAAAAGCCTTTGTGAACGTGGAAAAGAAGAGCGGGCGGATAACGGCTGATGCGGCGAGTCTCGGCGTGCTCCATCATCGCCTGGTCGACCGCTTTGGTTCTGGGCTTCTGTGGGTCGTTCGTTGCTGGCGGCCTGGACTGGACCCCATGATAGATGGAGCCAGCCTTGGTACTCCCGGTCCAAGTGGCGTCCACTGTGGCACTGAAATAACCCTAAAAATCTGAACATAAAAAATCGCAATCAACAATTTTTTTTAAAAGTACTCCGTTGTTGGTGAGTGTCATGTAGGAAACTACCTAGATGTTGCACAAGTAGCACCTACTCGTAGTTGAGCATCTGCATTTTAATCTAGAGTTTGGTTTCCATCTTGTTGATTTTATATATTGAATAATAAAATCAACAACATAATTATCATATGTATATATATAAGTATACTAACCTTGGACTTGGCTTCCAACTAGACCGTGAGACTCTAGTGGACCTAGTATGATGTTGGTGCTATAGTCATTACCATGCATACACTAACATGATCATGGTATGGATTAGTGTTTGGGAAATAGAAATAGAAAAGGGAAAAGAAAAAAAGAAGAAAACGAAAAGAGGAAAGCAGCCCAGCAGTAGTAGCAGCCCAACAAGGCCACCGGGCCTGGCCTGCCTTCACCGCACGCCCCGGCCTACTTCGCGGCCCAGCAAGGCCAGCCCCGCCGGTCGCTCACGCGCGCCTGCTCGTGCTGGCTCACCCGCACCGGCCTAGCCCAGCATGGCCTGCTGCCTCGGCCTGCCACCGCGCCCGCCTCGGCCCGCTGCCTCGCCCCGCACGCTCGCGCTGCCGCGGCCCAGCAAGCCGAACCGGCCCAGCATGAGGCGCCGCTCGCGCCGCACGCCCGCACGCCGCCGCTGTGCCGCTGACGCTCGGACCCCACCTGTCTGCCCTTCCCTTTTTTCCTTTTCTGCTCACCGGCCGGTCGCGTCCGCCGCTCCATTAGTGGCAATGGCACCCCCGCCGCTCATCCCGCGCCCGTGACCGCCGCGATGCCGTCCATCTCCGCCTGCCCGCGGCGCACTCCCCCGAAACCCTAACCCTAGCACGTGGCCACGCCCAGCCGCTGGATCGGCATAAGCCATCCACGCCGTCCGCCATGGCCGCCATGGCTATAAATGGCGGAGCTCGGTGCCATTAGGGTTTTCCCCATGCCCAGCCGCCTTTGCTGGCTCACCGCACCACCTTGCCTTGCCTGCTAACCAAGGAGCAGAGGAGTGGAAGGAGGGAAAGAAGGCGGGGAGGAGCTGCTGCTGCCGGAGCCAGACCCGCGCGCCGCCACTGTTGCTGCACGCCGGAGGAGGACCTAGCGGCCCCGCTCAACCGCGACGCCGCTGCTCTGCTACACCTCCCCCGAGCAACTGCTACCACGACCCCGCAGCATCCGCCGCCGTCAGCACCGCCGAGGTAAGCTCGCCCATGCCTCCTATGGCCGTCGACCAACTCATCCTCGGCGTTCCCGTCTAGTGCGCCATAGGCCTCATTAGCTCAGTTTGACCCCAATGGGGCTCGGCGCGCTTTGCCGGCCCTAGTCACCGTGCGCCTCCGACCGCCAGAGCGCCGCTGCAACCTCACCATTGCACGCGCCCCCGCGAGCCTCCGTTAGCACCGCGATAGTCCTCTGGAGCTCCAAGCTGCTCCGCACAGGTAGGAGAAGGTGAAGATGGAGGCCAATTTCGAGTTTCGCTGGAGCTTTTTGCCGCCACCGTCCTCCGCCACCGCCGTCGACCGCTGATTCCTCCAAATTGAGCACCCACTACGTTCGCCTCGTGCTCAGGAAGCCGTAGCGCAAGTCAAGGATGCCTCCCATGCGCTGTAGCGCCCCACCGCCGCGGCCTCGCCGCCGGCCGCCGCCGAAGCGCGTGTGCCGACGAGCCAAGGGCTCGCGAGCCAGCTTGCGCCCGACAACCGCCTCCGCCATACCTCTGCGCAGCCCGAGCCGCTGCTCTGCCTGGCCCGCACCGCCCGCAGCCGTCGCGCCCCTGCTCCATGCCGGCAAGCGCCGCGCCCGGCCGCGCGCGTGAGGCAGAGAAGGGGGATTTTCCCCTGTCCGCTGGATCACGTCCACGTGGCCACGTGAACCCAGCTGGACCAACCGCGCAGCACCACCTAGCCGCCCTGTCTTCGATGCACCGTGAGCTGGGTCCATGGACCAAAGCACCGTGGACCAAGCCCACTGGACCCAGATCCTCAACGTGGCACGACCAGAGCCCGACACGTGTCCGGGCCGGGCCAGCCCAACCCGGCCTAGATCTAGCCCTACCCAAGCCCACCGAGGCCCGGTCAAGGACCAGTCGGCATTGACCGTTGATCGGTCACCGTTGACCGTTGACCCAGTCCCACATGTCAGTGACCAGGACCTTGGGTCCCACCTGTCAGCGTCTCAACCACCGGACCGATAATGACGTCAGCCCTATGCCACCTCTGCCGGACCCGCGTGCCACATGGACCAATCAGAAGTCGTCACGTGTCAGCCATGGTTTAATCAGTCTTTTTCTTTTTTAGAATATGATTAAATCTTGTAAAATTCATAACTAATTCATACGAACTCCAAAAAATATGAACCAAGTGTCCAAATTTTCATAAAAATGAGATCTACGTAGGCTTATGTATGATTGCATTTGGAGTTATTGAATTTCATTTGATTCTTTGTGATACTCTATAGGAGTCACTAACATGACTATTTACGTCTCGTTTCAGAGGAGGAGCAGTTTGAGGAGGATGACTACAAGTACGAGGAGGAGCTCGGTGACGACTTCACAGGTGCCACACCCCACCCAACCTCGTAGATCCTATTACGCACGGCATAATATCTAGTTTGCTAGTGCTTTATTTATGAATGACACCTGATGATAGGTGGCATGGTAGAATTGCTTGATGAGCCTTTACCTTGTCGCAACCTTACTCCTGCACACCCGCTGATAGGCTAGACGCATGTTTATTTACTTATGATGCTTTACTTTTACTACGCTTATATCTGTGTGAGGTGATACGTGGAGGAGAGTATGGTTATATGGTTAAGGCACGTGGTGCCACTTTACTCGGGGAGAGTGCTGCGTGCGTCTTGGGAGTGTGGTGAGGGTTGAGTCGATCGGATAGGATTCTACAACGAGCCTTGTGAGTGAGTCTTGCCGGGGGATGTGATCTGGGCATCCCCGTATGAGGTAATTTTGGCGGGCACATTGTGAGGTATATGGTGATCCCGGGGATGAAAACCTTCGTGGAGCAAAGCCCGGGTAGGAGGTGCTATTGTAGCATGAACTGTTGTAGTCCCTAAGAGAAGATAATCCTATCTGATCCCCCTAGGACCTAATATCTCTTGAGGACCGGAACCTTGGGACCTATGTGCTCATCGCTCACCCCTGTATGGGCGGGGGACGGATGTCTAACTAGCTAGGATGGTGCCACTACTACTAGGTTGTTAGCAGATAGTGTCGGGAGGTACGGGCATTGGGACCCACACCCTCCTTAGACAACATAGTGACCTCGAGGGCCCGATACTATGTCTCACAGTCCCAATGTGCCGGTGGTACCTATCTGGGATGTCCCAGTACTGAGTGGTAGGGTGGCATCGCACCGGTTAGAAAGCAGCCGGAATCAGCTTAGGCGGGGCACCATCGATAATGGCGATCTTGTGGTTACGGGAGTACACGCTCTGCAGAGTTTATGAATCTATATATATAGTTCACGAGCCATAGGTATGGCTTTTTCCTAAGACCCACGCTTATCGGGAGTAGTGAGATGATTCCTTCTATTCTTCCCCTGGTGTTACCCTTCCGGCTGTGAGCCGCTGAGACAGGCTCCGAGAGGGAATTGGACCTGTCGACTAAGTGCGAGAGGGTGAGATATGGTGATGGAATGGGATGGATATGTGGATGAGATGGGTTAAAACTTGATGAATTATATTATATAATATTGGTCACTACTTGCATAGGAAACCACGGCCATATGTTAGGTCTCTTTGATTATATCCTTTGCATCCCACCAAATACTACATAGCAAAAACAAATCATAGGGTGGGAGATGTGGCCAGTACAAACCGTACTGAAACTTATTTGGCAGGTGAGCCCGACTACGACTTCGATGACGAGGAGGAGTAGACGTCTCGTTCCTACGCTCAGGCTTCTTATGAAGATTTTGTTGTACTTCCGCTTATCGCAGCTGTCCCAGAAGCTGTTGCTACTCTGATGTTTCCGCCAGTGTGGCGATGAACTATTTACGTAATCCCTTCTAATTTTACTCTTTTATTCGATGTATGGATTTTTGTATCGACTGTTGCTGGGTAATGTGATGGGTTGAGCTTCAACCTACCATATTGTTCGCCATTTTGTGTATTTTTCCCTCATGGAAAATTGAGGATGTTTTAGTTGGTACCAGAGCCATGCTTGACCCTAGGACGAGACCCATAGGATTGGATGATAGAATTAGGAGGACCTTGATATCTCTTGGTTATACACTGACCACTGCATACGCTTTTATGCATGACTTATCTCTCTCTACAACTTCTCTAATTCCATTCTCGTGTCAACCTACAGATGGACCCCAACTTACCGCTTGGTCTGTTGCCGCCGATGGATGTCGTTGAGTACAGACTCGACGGAACGGAGTATGGAGGCTACGCTCATGTGCTTCGCGAGGTTCTCACTGAGCTTGGTGTTCCCGTGGAGAACATCGAGTACCTTTGCCGCGGCAAGCCCACCCTTGGAGGAGGCATCGAGGGCTACAAGGCAGTCCACATCAACGTGCCTGTAAGCATGAACCTGCCTGGAGTTGCCGCCTTCATCGACTTCGCCTTCGACAACAACACCAGCATGTGTGTTTAGACTGTTTTGTGCTAGGCACTTCATACTGTGCTGTGCAACGGGGCTGACTACCTGAAGGAGAGTCTCTTTCGTCTGCTTCCTCGTGCCCTCGATGTTCAGCAGGGTACTTGGGAGGAGATCGCCTACACCAAGCAGAATATCAGAGTTAACCATAACCCTTGCCACCACACCTCTGTGATGTACCTGTAGTGCCAGGAAATGTGCATTGCCGAGTTGGAGCGAAAGGGATGCCATGATCGCAACTACCTGATGGAGGTTGATGAGAGAATCTGCTAGTCAGAGAGCAAGGAGGCAGCATGGAAGCAGAAGATGCGAACCTAGAGCGTGAATTAGCGTGCAAGGAGCACACTCACCAGGACCAGATCACCAGGATGACAAATGAAATGGAGAAGCTTCAGCTCCACGACAGCCGATTCAGCAGGAAGGTCTGGGAGCTCGAGACTGCCATAGCTGAAAAGAACAAAGACATTGCAAAGAGATTCCTAGAGAAGAGTCAAGATGCCGCCTACAGGGACAAACTTTGTGAGTAGTGCAAGGTTCAACGCTAGAAGTTGCTGCAGGAATACACTCTTGCCAGCTACAACCAGGAGAACCTAATTAACTATGTCCACAAGACAGCATACCTCATGGACAAGCTCAAACTCACCATGGAGGCTTGGAAGAGGTCGGATCGCAAGAGAGTCAGAGAGTACGAGGAGTTGCAGGACGAGCTCCCCTTACGAGACCGTAAGAAGGTCAGAGTTGAGATGTTCGAGCTAGGGCAATCTTACCTCAACTTGAGTGGGTGCCCCACCACTGGACTCAGTGGACAGTCAGTGTCCACTCCTCAGCTCGAGGAGGCCCGTCGTTACGTCTCTCGCCTTCGGATGACTGACGAGCAGATCCAAGCTTCTAGCATCGGTATTCCCCCCACAGCTTATAGTTTGGACTAGTCCCTAAGGATGGTTTAGCATAGTGTAGGATCAGGCGATGATGGGCCCTGTGTGGCCAAATGACCAGACTCACCATGTTGTTGAGTAGATTATCCACCCCATGCTAAGAGCTACCTGCGTGTAGTACGTTTCTCGCGAGTCTCCTAGCATAGCCGCTAGAGATATCGCCATGTATTCACTTGATGTACTGGATGATTCAAATTTTATCGCATCTTTATGGATCTTCATGCTTCTTTGTATGAGTGTTGGATAGATTTAAATGTTTTTAAATCATTTAAGCTAGTTTAATTATTACATCATTAATGTTGTAGTTATATCACATGCACTCATGCCCTAATCTTATATTTAAGCAGGATGTCCACTCATCATACCAGTCGCCTGAACAACCGCTCCCCTTCGCCTGCGCCCGCCAGGGGCCGTGGATGCTGTCGTGGTTGTGGTCATGGACGCATTGGTCACATACCCCTTGACCTTGAGGATCCACCTCGCACTGCCACCTCGCAGTCTGCTCACCCACCACCGCCGGTTGTTGAGCTGGAACCAGCTGCTGGAGGCGCGGCTAGAGGAACTCCACCTGTTGAGCAGCCTACAGGAGGCAAGGCTGGAGGAGGACCACCCCCTGTTGTTGAGCCAGAGGGTGCTGCTAGGGGAGGAGCTCTGCCACCAACACCTCTGCCACTTCTGGCTGATGTGATGGCTCAGCAGACCTAGCTTCTTCGTGTCTTGGCTGAGAACATGCTGGACCACCGCCACAGGGAGCCACGCGATGACTACTACAAGAAGCTTGAGTTCTTTCTCAAGCTGAGGCCCCCGACGTTCGATGGCGCCAGCATCGACCCCATCGCTGCCAATGACTGGCTTAGGGAGATTGAGAAGAAGCTAGACTTGACCACTTGCACTGACGAGGAGTGTGTTGGCTTAGCAACTCACCAGCTTGTGGGTGCTGGGCAATCTTGGTGGGACAGCCTTTGTGAGACCCACCAGGACCCTACCAACATCTCCTGGGATGAGTTCGTGGAGGAGTTCCGCATGTTCTTCATCCGCGAGGGCGTGCTGGAGAAGAAGGAGAATGAGTTCCACAACATCTCCATGGGAACTGACAAGGTGCATGAGTACACCACCTGCTTCACTAACCTGCTATGCTATGCACCTGCCTGAGTGGTGAACTCTGTGAAGGAGAAGATGTACTACTACCGCAAGGGTTTGTCTAGCCGCATCAGGCTCTCCCTCTCAGGCACCAAGAGCCACACCCTGCGTGACTTGATCGACAGGTGCATGGAGATTGAGAAGGACCGCGATGAGGTTTTCACAGAGAAGGAGGCGCTTGGCAAGACCAAGAAGCACCGTGCTAAGGGCACCTCCCGCGCGCCAGCCCCACAGAGGTCGTGTGGTGAGGCGTCTCAGCCTCCCCGCTCTCGCTTTGCCTAGGGAGCTGTACATGGTTGGAGCCGGGGCGGTGGTACCCACACTAACAACTATCCCCACCCTACTCAGGATCGCTAAGTGTACGCTCATCCCACACTAGGAGGTAGCTTGTGGAGGGCCACCGTGCCAACCCCCACAGGCGGCGCGACCTACACTTGCTTCGCTTGTGGCCAACCGGGTTACAAGGCAGCCGAGTGCCCGAACAAGGCTGCACCGGCTACACCAGCGCCCGCCAGGCAGAACCAAGGCACCCCATATAAATAGGTGCCATCTGGAGCACCCCGTGGCCGCCTCACCCATATCACAGCAGAGGCTGCCCAGAGTGCCCCTGATGTGGTGTACGGTATGTTTTTAGTGCATGGAGTTAAGGCATCCGTGCTGTCTGATGAATAAAGTGTTCATACAGGAGCTGGATAAGTTCATGGTGGTCTTCATTGATGACATTCTTATCTATTCTGCCACTGCTAAGGCACATGAATAGCATCTGAGGATAGTGTTGGAAAAGTTGAGAAAGCATCAGCTCTACGCCAAGTTCAGCAAGTGTGAGTTCTGGCTTGAAGAGGTTACTTTCCTAGGCCATGTACTCAATGCTGACAGAGTAGCTGTTGATCCATCCAAGATTGAGACAGTGAAGGGATGGGAGCAGCCACAGAATGTGACCGACGTGAGAAGTTTCTTGGGATTGGCTGGTTATTATCGCCGATTCATCAAAAACTTTTCCAAGATAGCTCGCCCCATGACCAACCTCCTGAAGAAGACCAATGAGTTTAAATGGACGCCCCAATGCGAACAGAGTTTCCAGACCCTGAAGGAGAAGCTCACCACAACGCTCGTTCTTGCCTTGCCCGATATCCACTAGGACTTTGTGGTCTATAGCGATGCATCTCGCCTCAGGCTCAGTTGTGTTCTAATGCAGAATGGGAATGTCATTGCCTATGCTTCCGGCCAACTTAAAGAGCACGAACAGTGTTACCCCACCCATGATCTCGAGCTTGCAGCTATGATCCATGCATTGAAGATTTAGAGGCACTACCTGATTGGGAACAAGTGTGAAATCTACACCGATCACAAGAGCCTGAAATACTTTTTCACCCAGGAAAATCTGAACATGAGACAACATCATTGGCTTGAGTTAATTCATGACTACAACATGGAGATTCTATATCATCCTAGGAAGGCCAATGTGGTCGCTGACACTCTTAGCCGCAAAATCCATTGTCATGCACTATTCACCACCACCTTGCCCAAGGAGTTGCAAGAGGGCATTGATGAGTTACAGATGGAGTGATACCCCATGGCTTGTTGAATGAGCTTCGTGTACACTACTGTTGATGCAAAAAGGCGTTGGATCTGCAAACACACCGGGCTAATACCCTAGTTCGATATCAAGGCGTGCCAGTCGATTTGACCTGTTAATCGACAAGGATGATAAATTTGAATAAAACACGAACGAGACGACAGCGATACGCCCGGACGTCAAAGCTCAGATGATATTCGATAATTGTTGAACAGATCAGACGAGACGACAGCGATACGCCCGGACGTCAAAGCCTGAGTTGTGCTCGATAAACGTGGAACCTGCAAGGTCGCCGGAGATCAAGTTGATGCAGCCCGCCGATTCTTGAAAGAACTCGTTGAAAAGGAAAAGGTACTGGTGACGAAGTCGTCGAAAAGTAGATTGCTTGAAAAGTAGATAAAAGTAATAGATTTGTTGTATTTGATTAATTGATTCTTTTTTACATTGCCTCTCGGTACATATTTATACCCTGGT
>CM041642.1:7764970-7799214 GCA_023333625.1 Bothriochloa decipiens
GGATGTCCTGTAGGTCGACATCCCTGCTTAAATAAGCCACTCGGATCACATAAAGGTATACACATACCATCCTGCCTTACATCCTGGAAAAGAAGTGCATTCTCAAAGATAGAGACCTTTATAAGGGTCTTTTCCCTCAGTCTACTCATAGCTTGTTTCACCACTCTAATTCATGGGATCTCCGATCACATAGAGCAGGTTACCACTATAGCAGACTTTAAGTGGGTCTCAGTCCCATCTCAACTGATGCACTGTATATCACGTTATGTGACAGCCCCTTGGTGAATTGATCTGCCAGATTTTTAGACGTGTGGACATAGTCCAACGCTATCACTCCAGAGTTTCTTAATTTTCTGACAGACTTTAAATGACGCCTTACATGCCTAGCAGTCTTCAGGTTATCCTTAGAACTGTTAACTTTGATTATCACAGTTTGATTATCACAGTTCATGGAAATACTGGGCATAGGTTTTTCAACCACCGACAAGTCCATCAGGAGTTCCCGAAGCCATTCGGCCTCAACTGTGGCGGTGTCTAGTGCTGCGAGCTCTGCTTCCATAGTTGACCTCGTAATGAGAGTCTGCTTGCAAGACTTCCAGGAAACAGCATCACCCCCAAGGATAAACACATATCCACTGGTGGTCCTCAACTCGTCAGCATCAGATATCCAATTTGCATCACTAAAACCCTCCAGTACCTTTGGGTACCCGGTATAGTGAATGCCATAGCTTGCGGTTGCTTTGAGATACCGCATTACTCTCTCGAGAGCAAGCCAATGATCATCTCCCGGATTTGAAAGAAACCGGCTCAACTTGCTCACAGCATATGAGATGTCAGGTCTAGTGGCATTAGCCAAATACATTAGTGAGCCAATGATTTAGGAGTACCTCAATTTATCCCTCATTATCCTTTTATTCTTTCTCAGAATTAGGCTTGGATCATAGGGAGTGGACACAGGTTTGCAGTCACTATAGCCAAAGCGGCTTAGAACCTTTTCCACATAGTGGGACTGCAATAAAGTAACCCCACCATTTTCTCCCTTTAGTAACTTAATGTTCAAAATCACATCAGCTTCTCCCAGATCTTTCATATCAAAGTTCTTGGACAGAAAGTCCTTCACTTCCTCAATCACATTGAGGTTTATGCCAAATATTAGGATGTCATCCACATATAGGCACAGGATCACTCCTTCTCCCCCACCAAAACGGTAGTAGACACATTTATCAGCCTCATTGGCAACAAAGCCTGCTGACGTCATGGTCTTATCAAACTTTTGCCATTGTCTTGGAGCTTGCTTTAGGCCATACAAAGACTTTAACAATTTGCACACCTTGCCCTTTTGACCCTCTACTACAAAACCATCGGGCTGATCCATGTAGATCTCCTCATCTAACTCTCCGTTTAGGAAAGCCGTCTTCACGTCCATCTGATAAACGAGAAGACCATGAGATGCAGCCAAGGCAAGTAGTACTCTGATTGTAGTCAATCGGGCCACAGGTGAGTAAGTGTCAAAGAAGTCCTCGCCTTCCTTCTGGGTATAACCTTTAGCAACAAGCCTTGCCTTGTACTTTTCAATGGTACCATCAGGCCTAAGTTTTTTCTTGAACACCCATTTACATCCAACAGGCTTACACCCATAAGGGCGATCAACCACTTTCCAAGTTCCATTAGACATTATTGAATCCATCTCACTCCGTACCGCTTCCTTCCAATAGTCAGCGTCAGGAGAGGAAAATGCCTCTTCAATGGTTGTTGGAGTATCATCCACGAGGTATATGGTAAAGTCATCACCAAAGGATTTTGCAATCCTAGGTCTCTTACTCTTTCGAGTGACCCCACCATTTTCCTCCCCAGGATTTTCTATGACGGGTTGTTCAGAACACTCCACTGGCACAGAAGTTTCGGGAGCATCAGGAGGTCCCTGACTAGATGTGCTCGGTACATTCCCTCTCATAGGGAAATCATTCTCAACGAATATTGCATCTCTGGACTCAATCACTGCACCAACTCTCATGTCGGGCACTCCAGATTCAACCACTAAAAATCTGTAGCCTACGCTGTTTATAGCGTATCCGAGAAAGACACAATCTACAGTTTGGTCCTAGCTTGCGCTTCTTGATGATTGGCACATTTACCTTGGCCAAGCAACCCCAGGTGCGCAGATATGAGAGAGTTAGCCTTTTCTTTTCCCATTCCTCGAATGGTGTTTTATCTCTATTCTTTGTAGGAACTCTATTCAGGACATGACACGCAGTCAATATAACCTCACCCCACCATTCCTTAGAAAGTCCCGCAGTGTCCAACATGGCGTTAACCAAATCAGTTAGAGTACGGTTCTTTCTTTCGGCAATCCCATTGGATTGGGGGGAGAAAGGAGGCGTCCTCTCATGAATAATTCCATGTTCCTCGCAGAATTGATCGAATTCTTTTGAAAAGTACTCTCCACCATGATCAGACCGCAACCGTTTGATTTTCTTCTCAAGTTGATTCTCAACTTCGGCTTTATAGATTTTTAAGTAGTGTAATGCTTCATCTTTTGTTTTTAATAAGTACACGTAGTAAAATCTAGTACTATCATCGATTAGAGTCATGAAATATTTCTTGCCGCCTTTGGTCAACACTCCATTCATCTCACACAAGTCTGAGTGAATGAGGTCTAGAGGTGCCGTGTTCCTCGCCTCTTTCACAGCCATATGAGGCTTGCGGGGTTGTTTAGCTTGCACACAAGCATGGCACTTAGAACCTTGAACCAAATCAAATTTAGGGATTAAACTCATTTTAGCTAAGTGCGTCATGCATCCAACATTAATATGGCATAAACGAGAGTGCCAAACATTGCATCCAACATCATGTCTCACATGGTTCACGACATTACTGTTACAAGAATCCATCAATGAAAAGCGGAACAAGCCTCCGCATTCATAGCCCTTACCAACAAATGTTCCATATCTCGATACAACACATTTATTGGACTCAAAAGCAAGCTTAAAACCATCTCTACACAGTAGAGACCCGCTGACTAGATTCTTCTTGATAGAGGGGACATGCTGCACGTTCTTCAGCTGCACGGTCTTTCCTGAAGTAAACTTCAGATTGACCATGCCAACACCATGAACAGCCGCATGCAACCTGTTTCCCATCAGCAGGGAGGAACCTCGTTCTTCCTGGTACAACGAAAACAAAGAGCGGTCAGCACATATATGAATATTAGCCCCTGTGTCAACCCACCAATCAGGAGAGAGACAAACTGAAAGGATCGTTGGTAAATAATTATCGTACCCAGATCCTCCAGCCTCGCTAACGACCATGTTGGCTGTCTTCTTCTGCTGCCTGTCCTTGCGGTCTGGACACTCCTTTGCCCAGTGATCAGTGCTCCCGCAGACAAAGCAGCCACCACTCTTTTCTTTGTTTGCCTTTTTCTTAAAGGCTTGAGCTTGTGGCTTGACGACATTCTTGTTTTCAGCATTCTTGTTCTTCTTCCTTTTGTGGGCCTGAGGGTTCCTCTTCTGCACCAGATTGGCGCTAGAGCCTCCCTCAGTTAGCACTTTCTTGCCCGTGTGTCCTTTGCCCTCGCATTCTCCTCAACACTTAAGGAAGCGACAAGATCAGTCACACTGAATTCTTGCCTCCTGTGCTTTAGAGAAGTGGCAAAATCCCTCCAAGTAGGTGGCAGCTTAGCGATAATACCGCCGGCCACAAACTTGTCGGGCAGCACACACTGGTTGTTCTCAAGCTCCTTGGCTAGCATCTGTATCTCATGAGCCTGCTCTACTACAGAACGGTCATCGACCATCTTGTAGTCATAGAACTGCTCCATGATGTACAGCTCACTGCCAGCGTCAGGAACCCCGAACTTGGCCTGCAGTGCATCCCACATATCCCTGCCCGTAGGCATGTGCATGTACAGTGGAATCATACCCTCATCTATGACACTAATGAGCGACAGCTTGAGCAAGTTATCCGCCTCATTGAACTTGCTCTCTTCCTCAGGAGAAAGAGGCGGTTCAATGCACCTTCCCTTGGCAGCGTGCTCACAGCGCATAGCGGTAAACCACAACATAGCACGGGATCGCCATATCTTATAATTAGATCCGCCATCCTTCAAAGATGGTGGCCTCAATGATGCAGCAAAGCTAGCAGATGAAAATGACCTATCAAGTTTTTGGATTGTTGGATATTTAGTCATTTTACACCATGAATTAATCCATAAATGTGATAAGCAAAATACTAACGCTAGTATGATGCGTGCGACAGCCTCATAATCGCTACTGCTACTCATTAACATATGCAAAATAATAGCAGCAATGAAATGAAGCATAAACAGGGATCTCAGTTTATACCCTAGCGTGGTACTGCCGGTACCCGCGGCCAGTACAGCACCATTGTCGCCTGGAGCGCCACCTGTAGGGATGGCGGTGAAGTTCGCCGCACCAGTAGCAGCGGCGGTGTCGCCGGCATCAGCGCTGGCTCCCACACTCGCACCAGCACGCGTCCTCGTGGCCACCATCTTGCTGCTGGACGAAGACGAAGTCGGGGAAGGCAGCAGCAGCGTGTCGGAGCAGTCGCCTACTCACCAGAGCCGCCTGTGCTCGCAGGGGATCTGGCCGGAGGTGCACAGGAGCGGCTCAAGCTCGAACAGTGGAGTGGAGACGAAGGCGGCTGGTCGGGAGGAATACACGTTAACCCTAGTCTCCGACAGAAGTCCCTTATATAGGAGGCGCCCCTGTCGGGAGACCGTTGGATCTCCCTGGCGGCCGGGTGGGCTGGAGCGGCGGCTAGGGTTTGCCTCGGCCGGATGGGCCGAGTGGCAAAACAAGGCCTAGGCCAGCCAGCCCAAGGCCTCAGGCCGAAGCTAAGCCAGCCCACGCCCACGCCCACGCCCTCGGCCCAGCGCGGCGCGGCTCAGCTCGACGGCGGCGCATGTGGATCCCAGGTTCTCCTCCTTAATCATCTTATTTGGGCATCCCAATGCTCACTATTTAAATTGATTGTCCTCTAGGTAATTAGTCAAGTTGGTACTAATCACCTTTCTACTTAATCACACAACTGTGGGCCTTTGAGGTTTACTGATTATTTAGAATAAATAATGGGCTTGGCCCAATTATCCTAACAGACAGAACCACACGCCCAGTCGCCGCAGTCGATATAGGGCGGTGAGGCTGTGAGAGCCGAGCCGGCAGGCCTCGAACGGACGCCGGCGCCCTCTTCTCTTCGGCCGCGAGGCGTCGGCGTCACGGGACCTGACCGGGGCCGGGATCGACAACGCGGCCGCCCTGCGTGTCCTCAGCTTCTCACAGGTCACACCCCGCTCGTCTCCAGCTAACCCGCCAACACAGTCCACAGATACACTGCAACTTGTGCATGCCGAAGCCAAAGTGATTCCCCGTGTTGTGTTGTGTTGTGTCCCCTTCCACCACGCCACGCCGCGCCGCGGTGTCGCTGGAGACGAAAGAAAATCCACGTACCCACTGCGTGGCACCCGTCCTTGCCGCCCTGTCCGTTTCCTCCTGCGCGCCCTGCAGTGCATGCACCAGCACCAGCCGCATGCGCTTCCGCTTTGTTAAAGTCTGAACGGAGCCCGTGATGATCTGTGCTCGTGCGTCTTCAGTGCCACTGCCCAATGGCCAATGATACGTGGTGGTTACTGGTTAGTGCTCGCCTGCTCGCGATATCTGTCAGGTGCTGCTGCTATGATCACGGGACGAGAGCCTTTTTTTTTTTTACGTGAGATCGATAGTAGAGAGAATCGAAGAGTTTTCAATAATCAATACCAAGTAGACGACCTTTTGATCTACCAAGTAGACTTATAACAATTGTTATTCAGTTCAGTTTTCTAGATGCAGTCTGCTGTTTGTTTCAGTGGAAGCCAACTAGCATCATTCCTTCCCATGGGCAAGTTGGAGCTGACCACGGGCCCAGTTTGGCCACCGCCCTGGTTTCTAGCTAGCCAAGCAGGAGTACATAGCTTCTGAATGGTCCAACAAGTGATGCTGCATATCCAGCGGGGGTCTTGTCCTAGTGTCTTTGCCAAGTCTTCCCTGCGACCTAGACAGATGCGAAGATGCATTTTCCTCCTACTGATTACTGACCAAACGTGCATAGATTCCGTGTTGTACACCCGTGAAATTGTTTCTTATGGAAAAGAGGTCAGAGTGATAGTGATCCATGCTTTGCGATAAAGCAAGAAAGCTAACACGCCGCATTCGCCATTCAGAAACAACTCTCTTGCCACCTGGATGAGACCTACACTGGCAAGGTATCGTGTTTCACGCAACCAACTAAGCAAATCCACTCAATAATTCCCGATTGTTGTTTCACTGATACCGAAAATGTTTCAGAACTTGGCGATATGATGATATCCATATCCTATCATTTTCCTGAATCTGAAATCTGAAATCAAAACCCCCCAAACGCAAAAAGATAAATAAAGAAAAGAACTCGACTCGCGGGGGTAAGACACCCCTGACATTATGCTTAAATTAAGATGTTCTCTCCCTTAAAAAAAAACTAATTAAAGATCTTATCATGCAGGTCGACAAAACTGCTCATACCCGGCAGCATCTCAGCAAAGATGAACTGACAGAACTGAAGTTTTGCGGCCTACAGAGAAACGATGAAGCGTCGTCTTATCACTTTTCCGTGGTTGGCTTGTCCAGAAAGCGGCGCTGCGGCACGCCGGAGTGTTTGGCTGGAGTTTTGGCGCTTTTCCGGTAACCATTCACGTCGAGGCCAGGCCACGAGAACGCATGTCGGCACGGCAGTCGCATCTGAATTCCTGTACAGCATCACAGTACCGCGGCGTCCGACGAGTCGACTCGACGACTGCATGGCATATCTGCATCGCCTCGTCCGTACCGCATCGTCCCGTCCCATCCTCCCCTCTCGCATAATTCCCGCCACATCCCAAGTCCTTCCGTCGTGCGTTGACGCCGCTAGGAAATGCATTGACTTCAGTTCTCAGCCGATGGCGATGGCACGGCCTCCATGCTTGTCTTTATAAGTTTCTCGCTCGTCGTCCACATTATTCGATCACATGCATGGTACCTTGGAGATAGTAAAATTACGAGTGGGATCGGGATGGCATCCTGCAAAAACACTTGCTCTTATGCCCCAGTGTCAAATGTCGCTGCGTTGCTAGCAATAGCGGTGCTGGTCTTGGCGGCCCCGGCGGCGGCCGCCGTACCCGACGCGTCCGTGTCCGTGCATCTCGAGGCGTTGCTGGCGTTCAAGAAGGCCGTCACCGACGACCCGAACGGAACGCTGTCCAGCTGGACGGTGGGGGCAGGCAATGGCCGCACCGGCGGCGGTGGCTTCCCGCCGCCGCACTGCAATTGGACTGGCGTGGCCTGCGACGGCGCCGGCCACGTCACGTCCATCGAGCTCGCGGAGAGTGGGCTCCGTGGCACGCTCACGCCGTTCTTGGGCAACGTCTCGACGCTGCAGATGCTCGACCTCACGTCGAACAGCTTCGGCGGCGCCATCCCGCCGCAGCTCGGGCGCCTCGACGAGCTCGAGGGACTCGGCCTCGGCGAGAACAACTTCACCGGCGCCATCCCTCCGGAGCTCGGCGAACTCCGCAGCCTACAGGTGCTGGACCTCAGCAACAACACGCTCCGCGGTGGCATCCCGAGACGCCTCTGCAACTGCTCGGCGATGATACAGTTCAGCGTCTTCAACAACGAGCTCACCGGCGCAGTCCCTGACTGCATCGGTGATCTGGTCAATCTCAACGCGCTGATACTCTCCCTCAACAGTCTTGACGGCGAGCTGCCGCTGTCGTTCGCGAAGCTCACGCAGCTGCAGACGTTGGACCTCAGCAGCAACCAGCTCTCCGGCCCGATCCCGCCGGGGATTGGCAACTTCTCGAGTCTCAACATTGTCCACATGTTTGAAAACCGGTTCTCCGGCGCTATCCCACCGGAGCTTGGCCGGTGCAAGAACCTGACCACGCTCAACATCTACAGCAATCGCCTCACCGGTGCGATTCCAAGCGAGCTCGGGGAACTCACCAACCTCAAGGTGCTGCTACTGTACGGCAACGCGCTCTCGTCGGAGATTCCCCGGTCGCTCGCGCAATGCACGTCGCTGCTTTCGCTCCAGCTGTCCATGAACCAGCTCACCGGGTCCATCCCGACCGAGCTCGGCAAGCTGCGGTCACTTCGGAAACTGACGCTCCACGCGAACAAGCTCACCGGAACAGTGCCGGAATCGCTGATGGATCTCGTCAACCTGACATACCTGAGTTTCAGTCTCAATTCCCTCTCCGGCCCTCTTCCGGCGAACATTGGATCACTCCAGAACCTTCAAGTGCTAATCATTAGCACCAATTCGCTCTCTGGCCCAATTCCGGCGAGCATTGCCAACTGCACTTCGCTGTACAACGCGAGCATGGCGTTCAACGAGTTCTCCGGTCCTCTGCCTGCCGGCATTGGCCGGTTACAGAACCTCGAATTTTTGTCGTTGGGGGACAACAAGCTATCTGGCGACATACCGGAGGACCTTTTCGACTGCGGCAGTCTCAGGACGTTAGACTTGGCTGGGAACAGCCTCACCGGCAGCCTGAGCCCTTGCGTCGGCAGGCTCAGCGAGCTCAGCTTGCTGCAGCTGCAGCGTAATGCTCTGTCCGGGGCGATACCGGAGGAGATTGGTAACCTGACGAAGCTCATCGGCCTGCAGCTCGGGGAAAACCGCTTTGCCGGGCGCGTCCCGGCGCGCATCTCCAACATGTCGTCCCTACAGAAGCTCACGCTGCTGCAGAACCGCCTATACGGCACGCTGCCTGACGAGATCTTCGGTCTCCGGCAGCTCACTATCCTCAGCCTCGCGTCAAACAGGTTCGTAGGCCCGATCCCCGACGCCGTGTCCAATCTGAAGTCCCTCTCCTACCTTGACCTGTCGAACAATGCGTTGAACGGCACGGTCCCTGCGGCGGTGGGTAGCCTGGACCAACTCCTCACGCTGGACCTCTCCCACAACCGCCTCACCGGAGCCATCCCCGGCGTGGTGATAGCGAAATTGGGCACCCTGCAGATGTACCTCAACCTGTCGAACAACATGTTCACGGGCCCGATACCGACCGAGATCGGCGGCCTCACGATGGTCCAGTCCATCGATCTGTCCAACAACCGGCTATCCGGTGGCGTCCCGGCGACGCTGGCCGGGTGCAAGAACCTCTACTCGCTCGACCTCGCTGCCAACAACCTCACCGGCGCCCTGCCTGCCGGCGTCTTCCCTCAGCTCGACGTCCTTACAAGCCTGAACATCTCCGGCAACGAGCTAGACGGCGACATCCCTTCAGACGTCGGTGCTCTGAAAAACATACAGACGCTGGACGCGTCACGGAACGCGTTCACCGGGGCCATACCGGCGGCGCTCGCGAACCTGACCAGTCTGAGGTCTCTGAACCTCTCCTCGAACCAACTCGAGGGGCCTGTGCCGGACTCCGGCGTGTTCCGGAACCTGAGCATGTCGAGTCTGCAGGGCAATGCCGGCCTCTGTGGCGGGAAGCTTCTCGCTCCCTGCCACCACGCCGGAAAGAGAGGGTTCTCGAGGACAGGGCTCGTGGTCCTAGTGGTGCTGCTGGTGCTGGCCGCGCTGTTGCTATTGCTGCTTGTGACGATTCTCTTTCTTGGCTACCGGAGGTACAAGAAGAAGAAGGGAGGCTCAGCCCGTGCAGCCAGTTTCTCGGAGGATTTTGTCGTGCCGGAGCTGAGGAAGTTCACTTACAGCGAGCTGGAGGCCGCCACCGGCTCGTTCGACGAAGCCAACGTCATCGGGCGCAGCAACCTGAGCACGGTCTACAAGGGCGAGTTCGTCGAGCCCGACGGCAAGGTGGTCGCCGTGAAGCGGCTGAACCTGGCACACTTCCCGGCCAAGTCCGACAAGAGCTTCCTCACCGAGCTCGCGACGCTGAGCCGGCTGAGGCACAAGAACCTGGCGCGCGTGGTCGGGTACGCGTGCGAGCCCGGCAAGATCAAGGCTCTGGTCCTGGAGTTCATGGAGAACGGAGACCTCGACGGCGCGATACACGGCCCGGGGAGGGACGCGCAGCGGTGGACGGTGACGGAGCGGCTGCGCGCGTGCGTCTCGGTGGCGCACGGGCTGGTGTACCTGCACACCGGGTACGACTTCCCCGTCGTGCACTGCGACGTCAAGCCGTCGAACGTTCTGCTGGACGGCGAGTGGGAGGTGCGCGTCAGCGACTTCGGCACGGCGAGGATGCTGGGCGTCCATCTGACGGACGTCGCCGCGCAGTCGGCGACGTCGTCGGCGTTCCGGGGCACCGTCGGGTACATGGCACCAGGTAATATGATCTACATGGTGCACTAGCAGCATTTCGTTCATGTGGCTATTTCTGCAGGTTCTTGGCACTAATGCTAAAAAGGTTTTCTACAGAATTCGCGTACATGAGGACGGTGTCGCCGAAGGTAGACGTGTTCAGCTTCGGCGTCCTGATGATGGAACTCTTCACCAAGCGACGCCCGACCGGGACGATCGAGGAGGATGGCGTACCACTGACACTGCAGCAGTACGTGGACAACGCGATCTCGAGGGGCCTCGACGGGGTGCTCGACGTCCTGGACCCCGACATGAAGGTGGTCACCGAGGGCGACCTGTCCACGGCGGCGGACGCGCTGAGCCTGGCCCTGTCGTGCGCCGCGTTCGAGCCGGCGGACCGGCCTGACATGGACAGCGTGCTTTCAACCTTGCTGAAGATGAGCAAGGTCCGTGGAGGAGATTAGATGTTTGTTGCAAAACGCCAACTGAAATTCGTGTAGCAGCATCCGAATATTTGATCAAGCAAAGGGAGAACCCTGCCACACGCGCTCATGTTTGCACGTGTAATTGGGGAATATCAGAGTCAGCCGTGCTAGATTCCAGGCTACTATAAATAATATAGTGAATTTTATGTGCCCTATGAATGGTTCACTGAAATCAGTCTAGCCCATGCTGCCTGAAGGTATGGGCCTGAATTGGTACCACTGTAGCAGACGTCCTGCTTTTGACCCTTAATTTTCAGTGCCGCAACATACCTGCAGACGCAGAAAGAATGGAAGCTGAAAGATTCGGCCAAGTTGTGTTGGGAGGATATGTTATTCATCTCATTGGATTGGATGCAAACAAAAGGGTCCATCACATCAAACATGATAATGTGAATTCTCAGTCCCAGAGGCAGATGTGTCTCTCAAATTGCCGGCAATAGCTCATTGGTGGGGAGAAGAATGTCCCTGAGGAAAAACCTTCGCCGCCCGCGCGTCCGCCGTCGCTGGCACGCGCGCCCCCGCGGGCCTTCGTCCTCTCGCTGCTCGCACTCTGGCTGCCCGCAGCGTGCTCCAACCCGGGCGCGAGGACTGCATGTCGTCGCCGTCAGCTGTGCGCCGGCGCAGCCCGCGCCTGCCCCGTCACTCTCCGGCCTGCAAGTCCGCATCTCGCGCGTGTTGTGCGGCATCACCGGCCTGCTGCTCGCCCAGTAGGCTGCACTGATATCTTGAGCCGAACTGCTCCATATAGTACCTGCATGCAAGGTGCTCGACGTTTTGCCGGAATGCCAAATCAAGATGGTTTCTTTCCCGGTGTTTTCCCTGGATGATGATCTCTCATGGCACATCTGAAGAATTCTCATCCAACCTCGATGGAGCTCACAGGCCTCAATTTTTGACCTGGTGTTGCAGTTCAAACCGCCATTAAACAGAGGTTTGGGCTTCCAGTATCCCCCACGGTTGTTTCTTTTGGTGTTTTCTTTCTAGTTGCTTCTTTTGGTCGCTGCAAGTTTCGCCTTTGCCCTCTCTCGGTGGGCTCCTCCTTCAAGCCACCATTGGCGGTGTTGCTCTTGATTTTTGCATTATCCAGCTTGGTCCTCGTGTGTTTCGCTTCTCGGTTTCTTCGAAAAGTGTAGGCTTTCACATCTTCAAGTTGGCTAGCTTTGAATGCTCTAGCTATAAGATCTTTTTTCACCTTTGGGGCAATGGAGGCCCTCGTTGGGATCTTGAACTTGCAGCTTACAACAGAGAAGAAGATGATTCTTGGGTGTCAGTTAAAGGTCCTCAACAAATGCCGAAGCACTTGAGTTATGTGGATGCCGTAAAGTCTGGTATTTTGACAGGAGCAAACAGTCTTCCGATCAAGAAAAAAGTTGACACTGTGGCAGAATCAAACAAACCTCCAAGCAGGCAACCGGTTTGGGATCGTCCGACTTTTCCAACAGATGCTTAGGGTTCTCGCGCAGCCCCTGTTGATCGACTTTTTCATGGATGAGCTCAAAATTCGGTTAGAAAGAACTTCATCAACAGGGAAAAGCCAATCAGCAGGGACCACAGAAAAGCATCTAACTCTACTTTGGTAGATTTGAGTTTAAATTTAGGTCCAGGGACAAGTCAACCTCCGTTCATTTTTCACCCTGCTCCGAATCTATCACACAAAGGACGATCTAGATTTTGCTCACGCTGCCTCTCCAACAGTCATTCAAGGAACAATTACAAATTCAAGATTAGATGTCATAGATGCCTATATGAGGGACACATTGCAGTGAATTGCACTGGGAAACAACACTTGGACAAAACTTGTTGTGGTGTAATCAGAGGTGTGAATTGAGCTCTAAAGGAAAAGCTCCACTTGAGCAACCCAAATGGTTTTCCAAGACCGCCAGCGTGCCTCTTGGGCCGAGCGCAAGCAGCCCACCCATTTTTAATTCATTCGCTGATTGGTGAAGAGCAGGCTTAGCTTTGCAGATGGCGCCTCAGCCGCCCGAGCCTAGGACCATACTGTGGACTCTGCCCTCTAAGTATATGAATGATGGGACCCACAGGGAAGAGGGTGCAAGTATCATAGATTTTTTGGCTTGGGGCAACAAGCTCAGCAACAGGATTTTCACCAGCAAAATGTAATAGCTGAAGGTCCTGAGGTGGAGGAGCAGCAGGACAATGAAGGGCAGGCGTGGACTGAAGAATTATTAGCAGTACATAACTTTGATCTAAACATGGCTCCTCTAGTTCTGGAGAAGGATTTAAATGTGGATCCCTTGCCAGATGATCCGCAGGAAATGCTTATTCTCCCACTATACCTAATGGTTCAAGGCAACCTAGACTTAAATGAAGTGAAGATTAATATACAACAACTTCTTCAACCAGTCCAAGGGCAGGAACAGGGAGAAGAACAACTATACAGGTCACAGCCTGCAGTAGCACATGATGCAATAGAAGAAGATGTGGCAAATAATTTGAATGTGCAGGAAAACCATGCACTTGGAAACCTCAGGTTGAGTTAATGGATCAGGAAATGGAAAACCAGCAAGAGTTAGCACAGGGTCAAGAAATAGGGCAACAATTGGCCTCAGAAGAATAGCAGAACATGATGATGGAGCATCAACAGGTAGCACAGGAACAAGCTCCTTTTTTACCTTGTGTCATCATACATGTAGTTTTGGAGCCAGAGGAGCGGCAATCTGCTGCTAATCAGAATGGGAATGAGGTGGAACAACAGCAGATTGGAAACCAAAATTTGCATCTGAATGTGGGTACGGTGTTAACCAGAAGTGAAGATCCTAATCTTGCGTTCATGGCATGGGAAAGAAAAATTTGGGCCAAGTACTTTTGTCCAAGCAATCCATCTTGCACCTAGGTCAGCATTCCAGTAGAATGGTCCAATTTTTTCACTGCTCTATTGAAGTGTCCAGATAGGTTTGGATGGACCAAGGAGTTTCTAACTTTAAAAGCTTTACAACACTTTGAGAGCAGTTGGGGCCATATTAACTTCTATCTGCCCAAACAATGTCCTACTGATTATAGTACTCTTGAATCTATAGATGATAAGCTTGTTCAGGAGAGAAAAACCTCCCTGGTTATAAAAGAATTGCAGGAGGACAAGCTTGTTCTTGAAACTGAAGTAGGAGAGGTCTCACTAGTGATAGGCTCAGATCTTGAAAAGGTGAAGAGGGCTAGGACGAAAAGACCCCCCTTGGTGGACTCTGAGGTAAGAAGAAGCCCAAGACTTGAGCATAAAAATAAGGGTTCCAAGCCTTCTGGTTGCCCAGACAGAAAATGTTCAACATGTTCTTCTCCACCTCCAACTCTGTCCTCTAAAGTCATGAAAAATTTGGGTGTGCAATTTTGTGGAATGGATCCTGAAGAGCTGCAGGATGAGGCCCTCAGGAAGGAAAATAAGGCCCAGGAAACAATCAAAAGGCAAGGAAAAAATAGTAAGGATAAGAAGGGTGACAAAAATCAGAAGAATGAGGAAAAGGAAGTAGGTCATGAAGATGCTGCTGGCAGGGATCAAGCTGGTGGAAACTAACCTGCTGAACCTCTATATTCTCCTTTGGCTTATAGTCATTGTTGAGATATCTCCATGAACATCTGTTGGTTGACTTTTAGTATTGTTGTCATGAATATGAACAATTGAAGAAAATGGAATATCTTGTCTTGGAATGTCAGGGGCATAAATGCTAGTTGGAAATGGAATGCTGTGAGGGACAAAATTGTTCAGTCTGGGTGTGATACTATTTGCTTGCAGGAGACAAAGAAGGACAACTTTGACAGGCAATTTTTGAACAACTTCTATCCCAATTATCTTGATTCCTTTGAGTTCATTCCTTTTGTTGGTGTCTCTGGAGGCATTCTGGTCCTGTGGAAAAATTCCCTCTTCTTTGGGCAAAGGATATTCAGTAATCAGTTTGGGTTATCCATTGAGTTCACCTCAAACCTTAATGATGCTTCCTGGGTTCTGACTTGTGTGTATGGGCCTTGCACTTCTGAGGGCAAGGTATCTTTTCTTAATTGGTTAAAGGATGTTGAAATGTCAGCTGATGTTGATTGGATCCTTTTGGGTGATTTTAATCTAATAAGAAGGCAAGAAAATAGAAATAAGCCAGGGGGCAGCATAGCTGAAATGTTTCTATTTAATGAAGTGATAAGTTTCTTGAGTCTGAATGAGATACCTCTACAAAATAGAAAATACACTTGGTCAAATATGCAACCTTCACCCCTTTTGGAAAGGCTTGATTGGGTGTTCACCTCTGAGAACTGGTCTCTTACTTATCCAAGTACAACTCTTAAAGCTCTTGATATGACACCATCTGATCATACTCCTTGTTTGATTACAATTGCCACCTCCATCCCTAAAAGTAAAGTGTTTAGGTTTGAGAATTTTTGGCTGCTCAATGACCAATTCATGGGGATTCTTTCTGATTACTGGGCAATACCTTTGTAGCATGTTGACTGTGCCAAGTTATTAACAGCCAAATTTAAAAACTTAAGAATGAAATTGAAGGAATGGCAAGCCTCAAAGGTTGGGTTACACTCTGATTGCAAACACTAGAGCAATATTACAGTTTGTTGAAATCTTGGAAGATTTCAGGGATCTAAGTGTTGAAGAATGGAACTTTAAAGATTTGCTTAAAAATCACCTGCTGGGACTTCTTGAACAATAGAGAGTCTATTGGAAGCAAAGAGGCGCAATCAAGTGGGTAAAGCTTGGTGATGCAAGTACCAAATTTTTTCATGCCAACGCCACTACTAGATACAGGGGAAACTTGATAACTGAGTTAGTCTCTAGTAATGGAGTAGCATCTACTGAACACAGGGAAAAAGAACAGATTTTGTGGGAAGACTTCAAGTTCAGACTGGGCACCTCTGAGTTCAGTGGATTCATTATTAATCCAAGTTTTTTCATCCAGAGCAGTAATCATCTTGAACATTTGGAGGCTCCATTCACCCATGCCGAGATTGATAGTATTATGAAAAACTTACCAAATGATAAATCTCCAGGCCCAGATGGATTCAACAATGAATTTTTAAAGAAAAGTTGGCCAATTATTAAACAAGATTTCTATAATTTGTGCAATGACTTTCATAACAACTCAGTGTGTCTCAGGAGCATTAATTCTTCATATATCACTCTCATTCCAAAGGTGGATGGGGCTAGACTTGTCTCAGAATTCAGACCAATTTCCCTCCTCAATTCTTCAATGAAGTTGATCACAAAACTCTTGGAAAACAGGCTTCAGCCGTCCATAACCTCTCTTGTTCAGAAAAATCAGTATGGATTCATCAAGAAAAGAACAATCCAAGACTGCTTGGCTTGGGCTTATAAATATCTTCACCTCTGCCATCACTCCAAGAAAGAGATTGTCATCATCAAACTAGATTTTGAAAAGGCTTTCGACAAGATTGAGCATCAAGCTATGCTAACTCTAATGGAGGCCAAAGGCTTTGGGCAAAAATGGTTGACATGGATGAAGGATATCTTTTCCTCGGGAACTTCAGCAGTGCTTTTGAATTGGCTACCAGGAAAGACTTTTCATTGTAGAAGAGGAGTAAGGCAGGGAGATCCTTTATCTCCTCTCCTTTTTGTGTTGGCTGCTGACTTCTTACAGTCTATGATAAATAAAGCTAAGGACATGGGTATCTTACATCTTCCTATCCCCATGACTGCAACCACTGACTTCCCGTTCAACATGTTGATGATACTCTAATAATTGTTGAGGAGGATGCAAGACAACTCTTTTTCCTGGACTAAAGGTGAATTATAATAAATCAATGATGATCCCAATTAATGTTTCAGAGGACAAACTTGAGATTTTGGCTAGGACGTTTGGTTGTTCCAAAGGTGGCTTGCCTTTTTCTTACTTGGGTTTGCCCTTAAGCATTTTCAGACCGAGAGTCATTGACTACCTGCCTTTGGTGGACAGATGTGCTAAGAGGCTTGCTGGTATGTCCACCTTTCTAAATTAGGTTGGCCATCTACAGATGACAAATGCTATTTTTTTTCCTCTCTACGCACCTTTTATATGTGCACCATTATCCTTCCCAAGACGGTCATCAAACAAATTGACAAGTACAAAAAGCATGCCTTTGGAGAGGGTCAGATATAAATGCAAGAAATCATCCTAAAGCAGCTTGGAAATTGGTTTGTAAGCCAAAAATTGAGGGTAGTCTAGGTGTCATTGACATTGAAAAGCAGAATAAGGCTTTAATCATCAAAAATTTTCACAAATTCTTCAATAGGTGTGATCTTTCATGGGTTAACCTGATTTGGAAAAAACACTATAAAAATGATAAGTTACCAAACTACATAAGGAAGGGATCTTTCTGGTGGAGGGACACCCTAAAACTTCTCCCTGATTTCAAACTAATTGCTAAGCCCCAATTAATGAGTGGGAAAAGCATTCTGTTCTGGCATGATATTTGGGTTGGCCGACCCTTAGGAGTGGTAGCTCCTGAACTCTTTTCTTTTGCAAAGAACAAAATGATCACAGCAAGAAAAGCCTTTGATCAGGAAGAGCTTTCAGATTTGTTCCAGTTGCCTCTCTCACAAACGGCCTTTTTGCAATTGCAAGATATTCAGCAACTGATGAAGGTAACAAATTTGGTTGACAATGATGACAGTTGGTTTTATTCATTGGGATCTAATGGGTTTTCTTCAAGCAAGGTATACAAAATCCTAGTCGGACACTCAGAAACTCATCCCAGTTTCAAATGGCTATGGAAATGCAAGTGTCAGCCAAAACATAGAGTGTTCTTTTGGCTTCTAATTGTGGACAAGCTTAGCACCAGAAACATATTGAGAAGGAAAAACATGCAATTGGACTCATATAATTGTGCTCTATGTGATGAATTGGTGGAAGAATCGACTAATCATCTTTTTCTGGAGTGTCCATTTGCAAGAATGTGTTGGGACATAATATCTATTGATATACCCTTGAGTAGCAACTTCCCGGAGAATTGCTCTACAATGCGCACACAGCTAGACTCTCAGTTTTTCATGGAGGCTATAGTTCTTATATGTTGGACAATTTGGTCAGCAAGAAATGACCTCATCTTCAAGGGAATCAGTCTGAATCTTGTTGATTGCAGACATATATTTGTCAGGGAACTTATGCTTGTGCAGAATAGCGTAAAGCCTGGTCAGGAAAATCTTCTTTTGTCATGGATTCAAACTCTGGTTTAGAGTTTATCCTTACATGGATCTTTTTTGTTTCTTTCTTTGTTTCTTAGACTTCTCTCTTCTCCCCTTGTTCTCTTTATTTGTAAACTTTGTATTAGTTTTTTCTTAATAAATCACTGTAGGGGCCTAGGCCCCTCTAGATTCATCAAAAAAAAAAAAAAGAATGTCCCTGAAAACTCTCTCTCTCTCTCTCAGATGGAGAGAATGACAGTTTGGCTATGGCAACACTTTGTGGTTGCATGCTGAAACTGCAATAATACTATTCTTTGTGACGCACTGCATTTGAACTACCCATGTTCCTCTGACAATCAGAAAACGCGGACAGTAGCACACGCCATCTATCAGCCTTTGCATGAACACAAGATGAAAGGGAATTGAACGGTGAGGTTCAGATTGCAAAATGAGCAGAATGACAGTCACAACGTCTTATTTAACAATACAACTAGCTAGTTATTAACTACAACACATTCAAGGGCTTCTCTTAGGCCAACCAAGCTGCAGGTCCCAGACTGAACGTTTTTGACCGAAGTCCCAGACTGAACGTTCTCAAGGCTGCACGGTTATCATCAGGACCACATCACTCCATGAAGTTATAGGAGGAACTCCTCCCAGAAATCCAGCCAGTGTTGTGGCTCGTGCTAGGTAGGCCACCCCTCTGTTCCTGAATCAGCGATAAACCTCCCATAAATCATGATGAGTAACTAAGCACTCGCACTGTTCAAGTAAAAGCTGACAGTTTTAACACCTGAACTATATATCCCTGATCTACCAGTAGCTTAAAATTTCATCTTTTTCCTCAATGAAGAAATCTTCAATTTTGAAATTCGTGTGAAGACAAGAAAACACTAAAGTCAACCTTGACAGCCATTAAGTTTGAACCTCTTACCGGCGTATAGAGTTGCAATTTCGGTGGCCTGAGGAAGTTCTGAGGCGGCTCAGAAGGGTGCAAGTTCTGCATCTGGCTCAAGAAATCCGACTCGACGTTAGATTGACGCTGGGGGTTGGCTTGAGTTATCTGAAATTGCCGGGGCTGCTGGCCGGAGGGGCGCAACGGAGGCATCTGGGCAGGGTCAGCCGTGATGTAATGCATGTATTGCTGCAGCTCAGGAGGAACCACTGGTGCCATTCCTTTCCCCATGACCAGCATCTGTGTGCATATATGACAATGTGATGATCAGAACACCCATGGACGAATTGCATTGGCAGTTTACATCTTCAGACTATATATAGTACCCTAGCACCCATAAGATCTGGACGCTGAATAAATAAAAACAGAAAAGGATGATGCAGGAGAGGAAGATGAGAAATATAAATATGTCAAGTGTAACCAACTTGTGCATATGATATGATGTCATTTAGTACCTGGAGCTGTAGCTGAAGGAACTTTAGGTAGTCGATCGCTTCATCTAGCATCGAAACTTTGTCGGTCTGAAACAAGCTATTCTGAGATCAAACTAAAAGAAGACAGCAGAAGAGGTAATTATAATTAAGATGCAACAAATATTACCTTGGTGCAGTTTGGAAGAAGCTCCTGTAATGCTTTCAGCTTCTCGTTGATCCTATCCCTTCTTCTCTACAAATGTTCCAAACAAGAGAATTCAAATGCCGAAAATTGGTCATGATCCGTACATATATACGCATGGTCCATAACAACCTACCCTTTCTGAAAAATTGTGGAACTCAGCAGATCTGCTTCTGTGGGTGGTGGGGGGAGTAGACCGTCTTGGAGCACTGCCATCTTCCATGAGCTCTTGACTATCTTGTTCACCAGCTTTCTAGCAACAAGATACGAAATGCATCTAAGAGAACTTGATTCTTAACAAGAATGATGATCAAACTTCCGTTTTTAAAAACAGACGAGGGATGATCAAACTTTCTGAAACATATATGAAATGAAGGTAAAAGCAACGGCTGAAAGCTATGTTTCCTCCTTGCAGTGCATACCGTTGTTTGCGGTGCCTGCCTTCTACTTGGCTACCTCCATGGCCGGCCTCCTCCTCTTATGAATCGATTGAGACTTGCGTGCCTGACTGGTCCAGCCCTAGGCTAGCCTAGAAATGGAGGAGCATGAGAGCTTTCTCGATGACCTGATGGCCAGGTCCGTTCGACCCACCAACCTTTGGCCCTGGATAGTATTTATGCCATCTGATTTCTATTAGCTTTTGCGTCATGGCAGGATTCTGCGTTACTGTATCTATATCCTTATCTTTCACCGGCCTTGGAATTTCTTGTTTGGACTGTAACCCGATACCATGTATCTGAGTCTCTGACCTTAGCAAGCCTACGGTTATATGTAGCATGCCCATTTGCATTTGGCCAGTCGTCTCACCTACCTCCCAGGGAATGGCTCAAACTTTTTTCTTGAGCAAGGAATGGTTGAAACTTGACGTGCAAATAAAGAGACCATGCTGCACCGCAAGTCTGAAGCTATTGCTGCTGCAAAGTGTACTCAAGCACAGTGCCTGTTTGTTCACTATCCAGTAGGTTTGGAATAAATCAACTTGTGGCCATGATCAAGTTTGAGGCGTGATGCTGATATCATTGCAATGATAAATGAGAGTACTACTTGCAATAACATCTTGATGTCCGTCGACCATTCAAATTTTCTTGAAAGACAAAAAATATTTCTGGAAACGCAGAACAGGGATGGTGCACAGGTTGCTCATGTAGACACGGTTGGCCAAGAAGAGAGGAAGTCTACTTTTGTTGAGGGGACAAGCACAAGTTACCAAGAAGGCAATGAGATAGAAGATAGTGGTGAGAGGGAATTAGGTGCGGATTCAGATGCCGATTCTGTTTTTGTTGACAATGACTATGAGTTTGACAAAGATGACGATGACTTATTTGCTCAAAATGTGGATGACATGTTAGTTAATGAAGATGCTAACACTAACGGGAAGGAGTGGATTCAAGACGAGCTAGAGGAAGGCAGTGATGAAGATTTTGTGGGGAGTACACGTCTCAATTTGCCTACATCAGTGAGCCGATGCTGCAATATGAGCTCCTCCGTAGCATACGGACGGGAGCTAGGTCTTTGGACCATCTACGCACCAAAATGACAAGTTCATGTGCTAGATTAAGCAAATTCAAAGATGTTGGGGCAATTGCACCCACTAATATAGTAATTGTACTTCCAACGTAATTTACTCTTATTATTTCTATGGTTAGGTTCATTTTTTTAACCTCCAATTTATATCATTGTTTCATTTTCAACCCTAAACTATGAAGTTGTATCGTATTACCGAACGCCATCCAAATGTTGGAACCAGACAAATTTAGTTATTTGATTATATAGTTAAAAAACACTTACCTATTTCTAAAAATAAAAAAGGTTCAAAATACTATGTCCAAATATCTCTAATGTCCGGATAACCCTCAAAACTACATTTGATTTAATTTACTCCCTTAACTATTTTAGTCAGTCCAATTAACCTCTTAATAATTTTTTTTCTTTTTGTTTCTCTAAGCATAAGTTGAATTTTAATTTCAAAATTTGTGAGGTGATAGTGGATACCATAAATTATTTTAAAAAACAATAGAATTTTATATGATTATGTTTAATATGATTTTAATATCTCTAGTGTTAATAGAAGGAAATAGACCGAATGAAACGATAGTTTATGGGGTTATTCGACATGGGCCATACTTAGGAGAAGTATTCTAGACTTTTCCTTCTAAGAAATAACCAAAATATAGTTTAATATTTTAAAAGGTAACTTTTTATTTCAAATCAGCAAAATATGATACAGTACCATTTTTCTATAAATGTTATCTCTGTTTGTGCTTTATTTGTATTTATTTTGATCTTATTTGTTTATTATCCAAATAACTCCAAGAAGACTAGTATACAAATAGCATTTTTAGAAAAAAAATTATACTAATTTTTTATCATTTAAATAAATTAGTTATAAATTATACTGATCTTATTTTTTTTTGAAAAATAAAGTTCCATCTTTCAAACTAGTCAAATTTTAACATTTGGAAGGCGTCATACCTCATTTCATAGTTCGATCTTCAAAGTCAAACTAACATGAAAGTTGAAGAAAATTGTTAAAAAATATTACCTTATTTCGTAGTTCGACCTTAAAAGTCGGACTGACATATGCAAGTCGAACTTGGGATGTTTGATATCGCGAGAGTAGCTTCAATTTCTCTGTTTCTTGTTTTTGCTCTCTTTTCGCTATTCTAGCCGGTGGCCTTGCTTTGGTTTTTTTTTTCACTTCGTCTTGTATTTGAACTCTATTTCTCCTTAATGCAATGATACACAATCCTCTTGCGTATTCGTGAAAAAAGACATACGCAAGTTGAAGATTGAAAAATAAATAAAATTGTTAGAAAATAGTAATCTTAGTTGGTGCATAGGCTTTCACAATTTTTAAGTACTACATAAAGGATTTGTTAGAAAATAGGATATTGTTTGTGAATGAAAGAGGGAGCTTGATCTTCATATTGTATGGTTGTGGAGAGCAAAAATGCTAGAGAACCGAGGGCATGGTACTGAAAGGCTTCATATTAATTACTGGTTATGTTTGTTTCTACTCTCCCAAGATTTGAGTTGCGTTTATGTAGCCACCATGCATCGCAGCCGTCAGTTCACCCACCCCAGAAATTGGGTGCACCTCGTTCACCCATTGTGTGATTTTGTCCATCATTGCAAAACACCTTGTAGTATATAGGTCAATCAAGAACCAGATTTAACTTGAAATAAACACTACAACTCCAGTAATCCTAGTTGATTGTAGCTCCTATGGTATAGAAGATGACTAGATTTATATTATATTGAAGTTTGAGTTCATGGTTTTCGTTTCTACAAACTTTATTTATTTTTTCTTATCAATCTGAGGATCTAGGATTTTAAAGTCAGGTAGGTATTCCCAAACCAAAGTCGCCTCTATTTCACTGGTTGGTTGACATGTTGCGCCATTGTGTCTATGTCCGTATACGTATCATGTCATTATCATTGTGGTCGCCGGTCTTAGGTAAGTGTAAATTAAGATTTAAAAGATATACTTGAGGATTAAGTGTAGGTAAGGGGCGATAGATGCACACAATTCCTATACATGCACCCATGTGTACGTGATTGAGAGATGTAGGAAGATTCTAGTTGATCGATTGGCAAATGGCAATTTATACGGGTTTAAGGAAGTTTTGGTGTGTAGTATGTGTGATTGAGAGAGACGGATGAAGATTCTAGTTGACCAATTGGCAAATGAAAATTTTATATATACGGGCGTAACGAAGTTTTGGTGTAGTAAATAGCAAGAAATTGATGAAAATGGAATGCAAATGGACAACCAATTCACGAAAAGACCCTCGGTAAGCAACGCGCGGTCCCAGGATGGCGAAGCATATAAGCTGGACCAGATAATCCAATCTCCTCCGCTCATATCATGCATGACACGCGACGCGATGCAGGGGAGCATGGAGAAAACGGATTCGGAGAGTCGTATTAGCTACTGTACTTCCCTAAAAAAAATGATGCATGGCAATCGGTGGGATGTCATGGCCGGAGGGAAAGCATGCAAGCAGGGACGGTCCACGACAGGGCCATGCGTGCACGCCGACGCCGGCGGCATGGCGAGGCCTCGGCAGGCGCAGGAAGGGAACAAAGGATGCAGTCACCGCCATGTCGCTGCTTTCGTAACCCAACGGTGCCAAGAGATGCATACAAGCAAGCGCCCAGGCAGCGCGCGATAGAGTAGCTAGCTACTCCTAGATCATAGGACTAGCCGATCGACTAGGTATAGGCTAGCTAGGGCGCCCAGCTCTCGTGCAAAGGTAGCGCATGGTGGCCTGGTGCCGGTGCGGTGCATGCATGCGGGCCAGGTTCAGTGACCACCACCGGCGGCTCCGAGCCACTGATTTGCATGGCTTCATCTACCAACTGTCCTCGCCCGCCCGTCAGATCCGTGCGCTGGGAATCCGCGTGCCACCACATGCATGGGCTGGCAGGCGTTACGTTACGCTTCACCCGTCGCTGATGCTCGTCGAATCGGCGGTCAGTTTAGTGGCTGCAAACCTGATGCGACGTAACGCGTGATGTCGGCGTCGTCCGGCCGGGTTCGATGCAGAACTCGTGCGCGCCTGCAGACTGCTGGCTCGATCTGCCGCCGCCCGCCGCGGTGTGGGCTGTGGCTGGCCAACCATGGTTGGGGACGCACGCTCTCTGCCTCCCACTGTCCCACCGCGGCCGTTTGATGGATGCCATAACACGGACGCGGCAAGGTCCACCCGTGGATGCACCGAGAACGCCTGGCGCAAGGCGCGTTGCCACGTGCTTGCCGGACACAACGGCCCGGGCCGCGGGGGATCGGAGGGCGTCCCAATTCCCAAAGGCGCCGTCGTGCAATCGTGCCCATATGCAGCTGCAGGCATGCTCTGGCGCTGCAACGGCTGCGCGTGCGCGGCGGACAGAACGGCACGCTAGTATGTGCTCTACAGCAACTGCGGCCGCTCGCCCATCTTCCTCCTCCCGGTTTGTTGACACTGCCGTGTCATTGGCTCCTTTGCCCAACCATCCAGTTCAGGAGGTGCTGGACTAGTCCGCGCTGGGGACGTCCTACAGCGAGCTGACGGTAGTGACCACGACGACCCCGAGAAGCTCCGCCGAGCTGTTCCTGCACAAGATCGATCGGCCGCCAGCATGAACGTCGGCCTATCCTCCCTCCCAAACGCACAGACCGCGCCGACAACGACGCCGTCGTCGCCACCATGCAGGCACTGCTCCGCGTCATCCTGCAGCTGGCGCCCAACCCAAGGATCCTGGGCCAACCAGATGCTGTGCTGCCCAGCGTGAGCCAAAATTTAGTAGCCAAGATTAGCTCAGACCATATACGTACGTTACGCACAGAGAAATGGCTGGAGTAATAAACTAATAAAGCTATAGAATGATAAGATACTTAAAGTAAGTGGTATTGCATAGTTAAGAACATAGATGCATTGGCCTTGTACAAAAATAATTTCTAGTGAAGATTTGTTGTATTAAACTTCCTTTTCCTCGCAACTGGTGACACATTTAATTACGATTTAACTTTCAATTAAGATTAATCCCAGCTCCTCCTTTCTCCACATCACCCGCTTATGTCATCCGGCAACACACCTACCTGATCATCATCCGGTTCTGCTGCTGCACAACGCATCATCATGTCCAGCGCCGGTCATCCTCTTTACCTTCCATGCTATTGGAAACTAATCATTTCGTAGTGCCAAAATAAAATACCACCACCAGCCCACGCCCACCATACCACTGGGCCATCAATAGTCCTTTTTATCTTCGTGCTGAAAAAGTTGAAACAGTTCTGGCCTTTAGCCTTCCCACGGTATATATGTCTCCGTGGGCCGGCGTTCCTCGACAGTCCATGATGGTATTGGTAGCCTTCCCAGGACTTCTGCGGGCGAACGTCAGCAAGCAACCCTCGCGAATCGAGGAACTTTTTTTATTTTTAATTTTTTTTAAAAAAAATTTACTAAAATAGTCTCCCGTTTCAAAAAATGACAGAAGTAGTCGCCTGCAGCGGGCGTTTTTTAAAAAACGCCCACTGTTTGGGCGTTTTTTGTGACGTGGCAAACGTCCGGCCGGCACCGGTGCCGGCGTTTACGGGCGGCCCCCTGGCGGTCAAAAAACGCCCACTGTGTGGGCGTTTTTTTGCGGCCAGGGGGCCGCCTACAAAATGGCCGGCCTGTTTTGCGGGCGGGCCCCGAGCAGTAAAAAACGCCCACACAGTGGGCGTTTTTTCCTCCCCAGGGGGCCGCCTGCAAAACAGGCGAGGCCGGCCGCGCTCTTTTGCAGGCGGCCCCCTGGACGCCAAAAAACGCCCACACAGTGGGCGTTTTTTGGCCCCGACCTATATATGCCCAGCCCCCCTTCAGATTTTCATTATATTCACTAAAATTTTCAGAAAAAAAGGGAGAAGAGAGGAGGGAGGAGAAGGAAGTAACGGCGAAGCCCTGCCAGTTTGAGACCTCGGTTTTTAGGTAAGTTTCTTATACATTACAGGTCTGTTGCTATGCATTAGTAAAATATAATGTGCACTAGATCTGTGAGTAGTTTTTAGTTTTTAGTAAAATATAATGTGCATTAGTAAAACATCACTTTAATTTTTAGTTGACTCTGGGTAGATCTGTGAGTAGTATGTATATTAGATCTATAAATAATGATGTTAGAGCATTGCAGTTCGTGTTAGAAATAATGATGTTTCTTTTATGATTTAAACAATGGATTGCATGATTTGAAATGTGACGAATATCGTATTTTCTCTGAATAGATATGCAAAACTTGTGGCGGACGGAGTTTTGGAAAAAACGAGGTCGCCCTAGAGAATTGTATCCCGACGTGTCTAGCAAGGATGCTCCAGTTCCTCCTGCAGTCCCTGTCCCAAATTGTGACTGTGGAGAACCGGCTGATATTGGCCAATCTCGCCATGAGGACACAGCTGCCCGTTGCTACTACACATGCGGTGGATTCAATGTAAGTAATTGCACCTCTGTCATTGCGCCTTTATTCATTGCTAGTAATTGCGGCTCTTGCATCTCTAACAATGTCGTTAGCAATCATGTTTTGTAGGCCCATGAGCGGTGCTTTTTCTTTCAGTGGATTGACGGTCCAGACAAATTCGACCCAAGGTATCTCCAGTTTGACGAATGGTGGAAAGGGAAGCATAATCCACCCGATCAATTCGAGCGGTGGGTGGCACCTCCCCCTGATCCCCCCCAATGACAGACGAGGAGAAGAAAATAGCCCAATTGAGACGGCTTGAATCTCCGCCTCGTTGCAAATGCGGAGATTATTCTGTAATAAGTTCAGATAGGCCTAACGAGTTCGAATGTCCTAACCCCGCCGGAGTAAGTGCAAATTGTATGCGGTCATGGCTTTCTTAGTATTTGTGCATGTACTAACATTTTACATTGTAGGGTGGCTATACCTTGTTGCGGAAGTGTAACTTCAGGGAGTGGCTGTGGGGTTCAAAGAACAAATGGCCGGATCCGAAGGTGGACAAGAAGAGAAAAGTGGTTACCCCTAAGCCTCCTGTGTTGTGCAAATGTGGTGTCGAAGCGCAGTATGGCCTACTACCATCGGAGCTTGGAATAGGCTATTGGTGCGGCCATATGGTTGATTACGATGAGGTCCTTTTGTTGCACTTGTTGCTCACTTGATATCCAAGCTTTTTGTATTTGCTGACTTTAAATTGTTCCGTTTGATCACAGAGTCTTAGGAAATGCAAGTGGGAGGTTTTTGCCCATGTTGAAGACCGCAGGGAATACATGGATACACTGAAGCAAAAGCAAGTAATGGACCTGAAGTTCAGGTCTGGTACTCAGCTTGTGGACAACTACATTAAGATGCGGAAGCGAGCGCAGGTTGACTATGCCCGACGATTGCGTGTCCAAACCCCAAGTGCTGCTCGGTGGAAGAAAGACTGTGATGCATGGAAAAAGAAGAGAGAAGAGGAAGCATCCTTGCATGCGAGGGAGAAGATGAAGGAGGCCGAAAAAAGGAGTGCTGATGCGAAGATGAAGCAGAAGATGGCGGAGGCGGAGATGCCGATGAACGACGAGGACGAGGAGTATGATGAAGCGTTCACCCAAGCCCTCGATGACTTGGAGGCCGCTTACTATAAAAAAAAGGAAGAAGAGGAGTATGATGAAGCGTGCACCCAAGCCATTGATGACTTCGAGGCCGCTTACTACAAAAAAAAGGAAGAAGAGGCCAACGCAGCTGAGCGTAGCCGTACCAATGAGTTTGTGGGAGAGGATAGTGGTTCTGAAGTTGAAGACTTGCTTCCCGGTTATGTTTCGGATTATTAGGGTCGTTTTGTTAGATGATTTTGGATTAGTAGCTCATCGCCCTAGCGGACCTATAATTTTATTGTAATAAACTGTTTTCGTGACTTTTAACTGTGCTGTAATGGAATATTATAACGGATGTAATGCAAGCATGTTAGGGTTTAGGGTAAATTATTTAGGGTTTAGGGTTTTTAGGGTTTAGGGTTTAAGGTTTTTTGGGTTTAGGGTTTTTAGGGTTTAGGGTTTACGGTTTAGGGTAAATTTTGATAAAAGAATAGTGCGTATCATACATGAAGACAGTAATTACATCGTACAGGGTACTACTGTCCCGGAGCCTGTCCCTGCCCCTGCCCCCTACCCCTCTTCGGCCTCCTCGGTCGCACGTGCCCCGACGAGTAGGTGTAGCGATCCGGTGGAACACCTCGAGTCGCGCGGACGTCCTGCATTGGAGTCATCTGTGATAACTCCTGCGTGTAGGGCGGAGGTGCTCCTGCAAGCTGTGAGGGGCCGATCTCGACCTCCTCGTCGCTGATCGATGCGTCAGTGGGGGGGTTAGTAGGTAGTCGGAGGTCCGCGACGAGGTGCCGGCTCCCTGGCCCGACGTCCAAGCTGCTCCCTGCGCGGAGGTACCCAGGACTCCCCAGGCTGCTCCCTGAGCGGAGGTACCCACTCCATGGGGCGAAGGCCAGGCTTCCCAGCCTGCTCCCTGAGCGGAGGAACCCTCACCATGGGCCGACGAGCTGGGTGGAGCATGAGTGAAGTGCCTGGATGCCTCTGCTCCGTGCACCGAGGACCCCCCTCTGGAGGAACGAAGGTACGGCGTAGTGAACGCTGTGAAAGGTGTCGTCGTAAGTCACACAGTCATCCATATTAGAAAAACATAGGTAGACGAGGTGGGGTACACGGAGTTACCTCTGGTCTGGGGTGCAGGAGGACGTGCTGCGGGTGCCGGTGCAGGAATTTGAGGCGCTGCGTCGTTGGTCGAACAAGTAAGAGCCCTCATCACGGATCTAAGCGTCGCACGCATCCGCGTGTATGAGGTGCGCTGCTCGTCGACTGTCAACGCCAAGCCACCCTCCAAGCGGCGACACACGGAGTCCATCTCCGTGTAAAGTAGTTGCGTACCATCGACCTAATTTCAGTTTTAAGTTACATGAAAGATATACGTAATGAAGTACTGATATATATATGACAGATTCAAGTACTCACCGCACGGAAGTAATCCTGATCACGGTGCACAGGGTAAGTGTCACGCACGGCGGCGACGTGTGGCTGCTGCTCTGGAGGAACGAAGGTGACACGTGTGCGGGTACGAGGCTGGTACCACCGGAGGTACATCATGTACGAGTCCTCGGTGTGGGGGCGGTACTCATCAACGACGTCCTCTGTGGCAAGCAACCAATCGTCCACGTACGGCCGCAGACGTGGAACCCATAAGTTGCCGCCGACCTGTCCCCTCCGAGTCAGCCTGAACACAAATTTGAGTAAGACATGTCTACTGCGATTAATTTTTCAAAGTCAGTTGTTAGTAGTACTTACCTATGAGCATCTGCAGGGACGGTACGGATGATAGGGACGGGGGACGGCTGCATGAGACCGAACTGGCGCAAAACACGCCCTGGGCAGTGCGGTTCGACGAAGATGTCGAACACCATCGGTCGGAGTGTCAGCCAGAAGGCCTGGTCACGTGTGCACAACGTGGACAGCCCAAGGGGAGCTCGTGCGTGGATAGCCTCCTGGCTGTAAGGCTCCCAGATCACGTCGGTCGGCTGTATCCTATCGAACTCCAGCATAAACTCGTTGTACGACCGCGTGACCTGCATATGTGCCCATCGTCGCTGAAATATAACAATAAATGGGTTAGAAGGTACGATACGAATTAACTATATACGTCAGCTAGGAACACGAACCTGACGACGGCACCAGACTGTACCCATGGTGGGGAAGTCCTCGGGCGGACGCTGCAAGTACAGGTCCTCCTCGTAGGCGGTGTGATCCACCACAGGTCGACCAATCGCGAACCGTTCAGCTGCCCATAGCTGTAGAAGGAGGGGGCAACCAGTGAGCACAGAACCTGCTTCTATCTTGGTACACGCTTCGCAAAGCCCCCTGTACGTCGCCGCCAGTACGGCAGATCCCCAGCTCCACTGTGGCACTGCTCCCTCGTCAGCATCAGCGATCGCGCGCGCGTAGGGGATCATGACCTTGTCGACTGCATGTCCCGCGCTGCTGGTGAACATGACCCAGCCAAAAAGCCACAACAAGTAGGCCTCCAAGCTCCGTTGCACAGAGTACACGTCAGCCTCTGGGTGTAGCTGATCGGACTGCAAAAGATATAGTTAATAAAGTTGAGTAGAACTGTAAATTGATAAAATTCTTTTAAATTAGGCCTTACGGTAAACTGCATGAGCCACTGCTGCGACGGGCCCATGGTCGTGTACGGAGGGAAGCTGCTCAAAGCTGAAAGTGCAGGGTGACGCTGTACGTGGCCGAAGCGGGCCATCATGTCGTCTCGCCAATCATGAAGTCCGTCGACTGGCCCAACGGCATCGCCAGCGAGGGGAAGGCCAAGCAAGAACGCAACGTCCTGAAGCGTCGGTGCGACCTCCCCACACGGCAGGTGGACCGTGTGTGTCTCCGGCCTCCATCGGTCGAGCAGGGCTGCTAGAAGAGACCTATCAAAACTCCACCTCCTCGTCTCATCGGCCTCACCAGCTCCAGCCTCAATCAGATGACACAACGGGAGGAGGCCTGCCTCACGTAACCTGCACATAAAAATTTTATATTATTAAGAAGCCATGTGTACTTAATTGGGAGAATTAAAAGAGTCAACGGATACCTAGAACAGAACCGAGGGTCCACTGAAAGTAGACGTCTGGACGGTCGCGGTCGAAGTACGGGCAGATTGGCGTTCTGCACCGCAATACGGTACGAGCGGTGCTGCAGATCGATCCCTCGATCTAGCAGCTCCGGTGTGTCGTCCGCCATCCCTGCATGACAATATCACAGTTAACATATATGACACATGCAAATAGAAAGTGAAAAAGTATACAACAATAAATTTAAGGTACAACAACAAATGATCGAATTTAAAACATAAAGACTGCATATACAACATGTAACAGAAATATATTCAGATACAAGACTGAGATTATGAACATTACATCCGGAATATAGGTTGAAACAATAAGTTTGTTCACTCCAGTTATAACAAAGCAAAAACCGTACATTACATAATCTTAACCAAGCTCTCTACACATCACAACACGACCGAACCACGAGGCACGCGTGCACGCCTTGGCCTGGTGGGCCTAGAAGTTGTCCCTTCTCCTGTTGGCGGGGTACCATCCAATCCGGATCCGGATCCGGATGGCGGGGCTTCTGCTGTTGTGGCCATGTCTGAGTCCTTGGGGCACTTCTTGTAAGTATGTCCTTCCTTGTCGCATTTGCTGCAACGTGTGTACCTTCCACCTGCTTCGGACTCATCCATGGCGTTTCGAATACGTCTTGTCTTCCGACGCCCAGCCTTGTCTCTGATATTACTTGGGTCTGGAATATAGGTAGGTTGCGGTACTGTACCTGTAAAATTCCCCGCTATGCCAAAACCATAAATTTCATGTGACCATGTATGCAATATGGCTTCCTTGGTAAAATAGGGAGATACAAAAGTACGATCAAGTATTCCACACTCCGAGCTCGCTGCAATAACATGGGAACATGGTTTGTGGTACAGTCTTGGCTTGTGGCACGTGCATGCGCAATACCCATCCTCTCTAAGTATGCATTCTTGCACAACTCTTCTTCTATATATTCCACGCTTGGCCTTATCAGCACACAAGATTTCAAATCGGTGCTCTCTAGTACCTCGAGTTATAACTCTATGCTCCTTTGCCTTCTTACGTTTTTCCTCTAGATAATTTGTCAGCATTTGTCCGAAGAAAACACCTCGCACTTGCATTGATAGGGCAGCGACTTGGTACCGGTCTTTGAAATATCTGCATGTTCCATGCAGGATGAACTCAACAATGGCAACCAAGGGAAGGTCTCTAACACCACGCATCACCCAGTTGTAAACTTCAGCCAAATTAGTTGTCATAATACCAAACCGCGCTCCGCCGACATCATGCAGCAAAGACCACTTCTCCTTAGGCTCATTCTCTATCCAGTGTGAAAAATTTCTCACAGCAGATGCCGATCTCCTTCTGATGTTTGGACCATCTGTGGGCAGCGGTCCTAAGGACTCTGGACCATCCTCACCAACAGGTGCTGATCGGCTTGAGTGTTCTTCCATATGCTTCGTTGTGAGCTCGTCCAACCTCCTCCAAAGCTCGTTGAATTTTTTCTGTTGATTCTGTCCGCACAGCCTCTTGAATAGATCCATCAAGCTCTTGCGCTTAAACTGCTTGTAAAAATTAGCACCCATATGACGCATACACCACCGACTTTGAACATCTGGCCAATCTTTACCATATCCCATCTCTGCATCACCGTGCTTCAGATATTCAATTGCCCGAAGAAGGCCAGCGTGACGGTCATGAATTAGGCATACACCAGGCCTCATACCAACAATGCTAACCTTCACCTGCTTGAGAAACCAGTACCAACTATTGGTATTCTTGCTCTCCACAAAAGCGAATGCCAGTGGTAGAACTTGATTGTTCCCATCAACGGCAATTGCTGTTAGTATCTGACCTCTGTATTTACCTGTCAGAAATGTCCCGTCAATACAGAGTACTGGACGACAATGCATAAAAGCCCTGATGCAAGCACCTAGTGCAAAGAAAGCTCATTGCAAGACCAATACTGCACGGTCATTCTCCATGGTTGGGTATGTTATAAGATCTGTACATGTCCCTGGATTTCTGGCGGCTATGCATTGAAGAAGAGATGGTAAATTATCATATGAGGCTTTGAATGTGCCAAATCTCATCTCGATAATCTTCTGTTTTGCCCTCCACGCCTTAGCATATGAAATGGTGTATTTGAATTTATCTTCGATATGCCTTATTATTGACCTTGGCTCGTATCTCAGATTATGCACAACATCTGAATACATCTCTGTAGCAATAAATGCAGATGTCATGTTTCTGTGGTACTTCTGTACACCTTCCAAGTGACAGTTGTGCTGGGTGACTATTGACACTTTTCAATAATCCTTCCACTTTCCCTTGAATGCATGCACCCTCCACGGACAACCATCGCTGGATCTCATGCACTTAACTTCGTATACACACTTTGTGGACTTTGCTACCCAGAACTCCCTCTGCAGTGATACAGCCCAAAGCTTGACTGCCTCCATCAATTCTTCCTTCTTTGCGTACATCGCTCCCTCGATTACCTCATTCTCCTTATACTCCCATGGAACATGGTATCCCTCTGAAATAGCAAGTCCAGAGAAGTCTTCATTAGACCACTGCCACGGATTCACATTGCATCCTTCCTCATCAGAAGATTCATAACCCTCCACTTCCTCATTCGCCGCATCTTCGTTTTCCATTTCCTGAACAATGGAGTTGATCCTCTCGCCCTCATCTGCCAAGCCTCTCGGCTCACTGGTTTCTTCTTCTCTTTCTGGTTGCTGCACATCATGTCCCTGTTCTTCTCCTTGTTCAGCACGGTCATTTCCCTCTTCTATTTCAGCATCAGTCCTAACCATGCTTGTACCCTCTACATCTTGCAGGGTTGCATTGTCTTTATCGTGCACCTCCATGAAAATGCTGGGTTCCCAGCCCCGCTGCAATGCATTTTCTACGTACCATTTCCATGTTTCGGTGCAATCTACCGACATCAATTCCCAGAAGCATTCTTCGTTGCCATGGTTGACTACTACATTTACTTTTATTGTGTTCACCTCTGGGTTGATACGAAATACCCTCATTAACCAGTTACACACTGACCGAAAATTTCTTTCCGCTGGCCTATCTATCCCCTTTAGTGTTGACCCAAATTCAGACAGATCTATACCATACGGCCCATATCTGACAGTGCCACTACCATGGAACAACCGAAACATCACTTTGGTTGACATATCTATTCAGAGAAAATACGATATTCGTCACATTTCAAATCATGCAATCCATTGTTTAAATCATAAAAGAAACATCATTATTTCTAACACCACATTTGCAATGCTCTAACATCATTATTTCTAACACGAACTGCAATGCTCTAACATCATTATTTATAGATCTAATATACATACTACTCACAGATCTACCCAGAGTCAACTAAAAACTAAAGTGATGTTTTACTAATGCACATTATATTTTACTAAAAACTAAAAACTACTCACAGATCTAGTGCACATTATATTTTACTAATGCATAGCAACAGACCTGTAATGTATGAGAAACTTACCTAAAAACCGAGGTCTCAAACTGGCAGGGCTTCGCCGTTACTTCCTTCTCCTCCCTCCTCTCTTCTCCCTTTTTTTCTGAAAATTTTAGTGAATATAATGAAAATCTGAAGGGGGGCTGGGTATATATAGGTGGCGGCCAAAAAACGCCCACTGTGTGGGCGTT
>CM041642.1:7804214-7904569 GCA_023333625.1 Bothriochloa decipiens
AAAAGGTGCAGAGAGCAAACGAGTGAGGGGACACTCATAGTTTACCTTGTCATCGATGGCCGGGAACAGTTGTAAAAAAGAAGCCATTGAGTTACATACTAAAAACGTGTGGGTTACAGTACATTACTAAAAACTTGTGGGCAGCATGCCAGCATCTATCTATAACATGAAATTTGTAGAGCACAATTGTGCTGTATCTGTAACTACTGGTTGTTTGGTGTTACCGAGATTTTATTGGTATGCTTATGGTGCCCTATGCTATATAATTCTTTCAAATCCAGTATGATGTATATGTTGCAAGCAATCAAGCATAATAATACTGTACATATGTACTGGGTAATGACCCAACTGGCCTACGTGCTTGTGCTTCCCTTCCGTCACAACTCACAAGGGGCTATGCGGCTAGCAGAGCAGCGCCACCGTCAACAGGTGTGCAACAGCAGCTTTTGCCGTGTTTGCTGTCGAGTCGAGTACAGTAATAGTTGAGTTGTGGATGCTGACCGCGAGCTAGCGCTTGTTACAGAGCTAACAAAGAGACAGGATGCAGACGAGGTTGGATCTTTGCTGATACTGTACTTCTGAGTATTTTACTGTCTTGCATATTTATAACTGTTTCGTGCTTTGTGGTCACTGGATAGCAGCAGAGCATCAATGGATGCGAACAGAAGACAGAAAATGCACTGGGTGGAACGAAGTATTACGAGCTGCGAACTCTCAAAAGCATAGCTACAGAGTAGAGAACACAAACTCTCTGACAACGCGCAATTTGCTACATAACCACACCACACAACAACACGAAGTAGCTAGAACCATGAGAGGTACATGACACGAAACGTGGCAGCTCGTTCGGCTGGTGAGCAAGGAGCCGCACCCATGCTTAGCCTGCAGAGCCTTGGCCATTTTTCCCGTGTTTGCTGTTGATAAGCCGGCTGGTGCTGTTTTTCCCTCTGTCTTTGCCTGTGTCTGCGCCTGCGCCTGTTACAGAGCTAACGCAGAGACAGAGGGATGCAGATGCAGACGAGGTTGGATCTTTGCTGATACTGTAATCGGTGCCTCACGGGCGGGAGGGGGGAGCGGGTCATGGGCTCATGGCTGGGCGCGGCGGCGCATGTGCGTGCAGGCACATCGCACATGAGACTGATCGGTGTCATTCGGCCAAGGCGACGTGCGTGGCCGCGTATGGTGCAGACTGCAGACGGACCATTCCCAAAAGCGGCAGCCTGCAAGAGAGTCCGGGTCCGGGTCCGGGTCCGGGTCCCGGCGGCCGGCACATCACGCGTCCGCGCCGCGCGCCCGCCTTCAGTGCTGCGCGTTCACGTTCCCGGCCGCTTACGCCGTACCGCCGCCGGATGCAGAACGATCGAGCAACCGCAGCCTGCAGAACCTTGGCCATCTTTGCCGTAATTCCTGTCGATCGAGTACAGTGATGGTTATCGATGCTCACTGCGAGCTCGCGCTTGTGCTCTGCATGTACCCGCGCGTTGCAGTTTTATACCTGGGTTGCGGCCTTGATAATTGATTGCAGGGATGCCCGGGGGAAAGCGCGGAGCGCCCGGCGCCGGGATTGGGAGCGGCTGTTCTCGTGTCAGGCGTTGGGGGTGTGACGCGAAGGAAGCGTGCACGCAGCACAGCGCGGGCGCCTAGCATGCCGAATCGATCGGCGCCTCACGGCCAGGAGCGGGTCATGGCATGAGCTCATGCCTCATGGTCATGGCTGGGCGCGGCCAGGAGCGGGTGCAGGCACATGAGACTGATCGAGTGATCGGTATCGTTCGGGCGAGGCGACGTGCGTGGCCAAGTATGGTGCAGACGGACCCAAATTCCCTTTGCAGGGAGAGTCGGGGTCCCGTCGGCACGATACGCGTCCGCGCCGCACGCCCGCCTTCAGTGCTGCGCGTTCACTCCGCTGCATTGTAGTTGTAGACACGACAATTTGAGGTATAACCATGGTAGTAGTAGACTACTAGTAGTTAATTATTTTTTTAATGGTAAAAATATATATAACTTTGCCACTGAGTGCACGTATACCGTGTCGTATTACTTGTGATTAATTGAATGTATAGTTTGTGTCTTATCTGTAATATTGAATCATGGAAAACTTACAATATAAAACCGACCTTAGCTCAGTTGGTAGAGCGGAGGACTGTAGTGCTGCAGATAAATCCTTAGGTCGCTGGTTCGAATCCGGCAGGTCGGATATTTTATTTTTTTTTGCATTTTTTTCAACTGATCACACTGTTCAGCTGCTAAGTGCCTCAGTCAGATGTATGCACAACAGCAACTCGATGTTCAGTTTTTAGTTTTATTTTTTCTGTACATTTTTTAACTCATAAAACTGCTCAGCTGCTAAGTGCCTGGGTCAGATTTGACAGACTCCAGCTTTATGCTACCTTCAACAGCAACTCGAGGTTCAGTTTTCCAACCAATGCGACCTTTGAGCCTTTGAAGATGTGTGGACGATGATGCACGTCAGCACGTCAGGGTGTCCACAACCTATTTGACGTTGTTAGGGCATGGCAATTCTCATGTTTAAGTTTTATTTAGATGGTCCTCATATTTTAGGTCCTATTGATTATATAGTCAGTGAGATTGTTTAGCACTTCTTTATCAATTAATGACTATTCCCCACGTCATGAAATATAAAGTATCCAAGCGTTGAAAATTTTGTCACAAATTATAAGGGATTTAAAGATGAGCTAAACCACCATTTTCCTGAGCATTTTGAGAAAAATAAACAAACTTTTTTTTGAAGGGCCTGGAGGGGTTTGCACCCCTACAGAAATATTATTAAAAAGGAAATTAGATGTTCATACAAAAAAAGCAGAAAAGAAGGGAAGAAACTTCAGTCATCCCATCTCGTCATTGACTTTTGAATTGAACATCCAGCATAATAATGGTAATAATATCTACAAGTTTTGCATTGCTACTTAGCCTAAAGTGTAAACATCAAAAGCTGTATCAGCCCTAAGCTTGTTCACATTTTCATCATAGATTTTCCATGGCATGTCTATTGACTGCGAAATGTTTTATGTCTTTGCTACAGTCACTTTTTTTGGGAGCCGTCCTTACTACAGTCACTGTACCTGAGCAAACAAATTTTCAAATGTGGCAATAGCCTTGCACGTCTCTTTTGAATGTTTTGTTACTATCAGCATTTTATGGCTATAACTATATAATATTCTGAATTCTTAATGATCAACAACATATGGCCTTCAGAGCACAGGATTGTAAAGTACTGCCTTCAGTCCTAAAACCAAATGTAATTCTAGATGTGGTGTCAAACTTTCAAAGTTTTGATCTTCAGCAAGGAGAAACTACCAAAGTTTTTATACTACTATTATATACATCAATTTTTTGTGGTCTGTCACATTAGGTGGCAATGTCATTATTAGACTCACCATCTAAAGTACTTCTATAAGAAAAAGTAACGTAAAAAGGCTTTGTTATCATACATCAAAGAGATAAAACCAGCGAAAAGTATATATAGAAAGTGACACATCAAGACACATGGAATTGATCTGTTAAAAACAAACAAAAAAAAGGTGAATCTAATTCACTTATATGCAAGCTGTGTGGTTCTTGCTAGCTAGCTAGCCGACAGCTACATGATAATATTCATTTGCCTCTTGGAATGGGCAACCCTTTTCTTTAAGACAATTGGGCAGCCAAATGAGGACTTGGAATCTCTACCGTTCCCATGAACACTACTACTAGCTCCGCGGTTTCATGTCCATATCTGCAAAATGCTACTAGTAGCAGAACTGGCTGAAGCCTTTCTTCAGATCAGATCTTTCAGCTTTCTTTCAAGAGCCTCATCCGACTCCTTTGAAACTTTCGAGAAAAAACGGTACCTGCCTGCAGAGACCTTTTTTTTTGTGCCTGCAGAGACTTTGAACGGCTCACTAGTCAAGAGGAGGACATTGGATCCTCTTCATCTGAAGAGAAAGTTGGCACGCTGGACAAAAGAAATTAAACACATTGAGATCATTTATTTTTTTCAATGACAGACAGAAGTCTATTGTTTCAACCCTGTGATTTATGTTGTGTTGTACTCGATTCTAACAATTGTCAAACGATCACAATATTATTCTGTATATGCTGTAGCTGTGAATTGCATATACAACGATGGCCCAATGCTAGAATGAAACATCCTCAAATTTTTCACGAAGAGAAAATTCACAAAATAAATAATAATGTGAAAATTATGATTTATCACATTATTATACAACAATTGATAATCAAATCCATACATCAAAACTAGATAAAGGAGTACATAAATAAAGCTTACATCATTTATTACATCGCTACATGGCGTATCATCAGAGTATAAGCATCCAGAACAGCTGCGGAAGTAAGAGAACATTCGTAGAAGAATCTTCATCAACCATCTTGAACGTAGGCACGATACCTCCTAATCCTTCTATTTTCAATATCACTGTGAAGCAAGTAAATCTATACACCGCCAGATGTGTGCAGACCATGGTCAGCACCGATGAGCTTTAGTGGAAAAGAAATAAAGAAATCTGGCGATCCTATAGTTTGGTTGTGGTTTTCCTATGCATGCAAGTAATAATCAAATTTATAACAATAAGTCAAGTTTTAACACATTCCCATCCCACACACACCTTCAACCACCATCCCATCCATCCCACATCCATCACCACATCACCATCACCACCACCATCCAGACTCACTCTCAGGTCGACCAGACCAACTCCCTCTCGGCCTGTCTCAGCGGCCCACAGCCCATAACCTAAGGCTCACGGCCGGAAGTATCTCTCAGGGGAGGTAGCACACTCCTCTCACTACTCGACAGAAACGTAGGTCACGGAATGGCCATAACCAAGGCCGCGGTATGCGCATAGATCCATCAACTCTGCAGAGCGTGTACACCCGTAACCACTAGATCGCCATCATTGACATGTACATTGCCTAGGCTGATGCCGGACGTTCTTCTAACCTGGACAATATCATTCTGCCTCCCAGCCCTAGAAAGTGACGGCTTACCATACACCCTGGGACTAGGATCAACAGCACCGGGCCCCCAAGTGGTACTGTCGAATAGAATGGTACAGGCTCGCCTCCATACCATTCCCCCTATTATCTCACATCCCAGCAATATGACATCGTCCAGACTAGTTGAACTACTGTCCCTTGCGGAAGCAAGAGCGAGTGGTGTGCATGAAAAGTTCGTGGTTCCAGTTCTCCCGAGACATCAGTTCCTAAGTGGGACCAGACAGGACGTCTTCACAAAATGAGGTTCTCCAACACCCCGCCTTCCCGATGGCTCTCCACACAGGGTCTTCCGCAGTCATGTCGCCTCCTTCCCGATGGCTCACCACACGGGGTCTTCTCATGTCATATGTACCCACCACAGGTACCCTTCGTGGGGATGCCTAGGTAGCATCCCCGGCAAGACTCGTCTCAAGACTCATCCCAAGACTCATCGTAGATCCTGTCCAGTCGACTCAACCCTCGCCCTACACCCTTCCGTAAGTTCCATCCCCAAACTTAGATACTCATCATCAGCTCACCAAGTCCATCAGATCCAACAAGGCCATCAAGCCTGGCATTCCCACCAAACCCTCGCAGGGGTTCATCACATCGCATCAAAAAGTAAGCGAGTGAAGTATATATATAACAATAACAACATATAAGCGGGTGTCTAACCTAATAGCGGGTGAGCAGGTGAAAGGTTACAACAAGGCAGGAGTAATCAAGTAATACATCTACCATGCAAACCTAGCACAGGTGTATCCATTGCAGAAAATGTAAAGCACTAGCAATTCTAATGATTAGCCATGTCTAATAGGATTTCTAAGAGAAGGTGCTGCCACCCCTGCGATGTCGAGGTAGCAGTGGTACAAGTTTTCTTTCGTCGACGTAGTCGTTCAGCGAAACCTCCTCCCTCAGGTTCGTAGAATCATCCTCAGATTGCGCCTTCGACGACTTCGAAATCGAGACTTAATAGTCGCGTAAGCGACTCCTATAGAAATGGTACATGATGTGCCAGTAAGTTTGGGTGGGTATATTTTTCCCACTGATATGATAATATTGAAGGATCAGGATATAGATGTGATCCTAGGTATGAATTGGATGAAACGGCATGGTGCTGTGATAGACATCCTGAATAGAACTGTAAGAGTGAACATACCTAATTGCAAATCTCAACTTCTTATCCAACTTCCAACTCTTAAGAGGACTGTTGAAAAAGTATGTGCCACTTCTGTGAAAGAGATCGATGATATACCCATGGTTTGTGAGTTTCCGGATGTGTTTCCTGATGAATTACCGGGTTTACCTCCTGAAAGAAAAGTGGAGTTTAGAATTGATTTGAAACCTGGTACTGCTCTAATATCCAGAAGAGCTTATCGGATGGCACCACCTGAGTTAGCAGAACTCAAAACTCAATTACAAGAGTTACGGGATAAAGGTTTTATCTGACCTAGTTCGTCACCTTGGGGATGTCCTGCCCTATTTGTGAAAAAGAAAGATAAAAGCTTGAGGTTATGTGTGGATTATCGTCCCTTGAATGAAGTAACCATCAAGAATAAGTACCCTCTACCCCGCATTAATCTGCTTTTTGATCAATTAGCGGAGGCGAAGGTATTTTCCAAGATTGATCTTCGATCCGGGTATCATCAAATTAAAATTCGCCCGGAAGACATTCTAAAGACTGCCTTTACTACTCGATATGGTCTGTATGAGTATTTGGTTATGTCTTTTGGACTTACCAATGCACCAGCCTATTTTATGTATTTAATGAATTCAGTGTTCATGCCAAAACTTGATAAGTTCATGGTAGTCTTCATTGATGATATTTTAATATATTCTAAGAGTGAAGAAGAACATGCTGAACACCTCAGAATTGTCCTACAACATCTGCGAGAACATCAACTGTATGTCAAGTTTAGTAAATGCGAGTTTTGGTTGAAAGAAGTAAAATTTCTTAGACATGTTTTATCAGACAAAGGTGTTGCTGTTGATCCTAGCAAGGTACAAGATATACTTGATTGGGAACCACTGAAAACAGTGCATCAAGTTCGAAGTTTTCTGGGAACAATGGGTTATTACCGTCGTTTCATACTAGATTTCTCAAAAATATCCAAGCCCATAACCGAGTTGTTAAAGAATGATGTCAAGTTTGTTTGGTCACCTGAATGTGAAAAGGCATTTCAGAAATTGAAGGAATTAATGACCACTACTCCAGTCTTAGCATAGCCGAATATTGAGAAACCTTTTGATGTTTATTGTGATGCTTCTGGCATTGGTATTGGATGTGTTTGATGCAAGAAGGGAGAGTTGTTGCTTATGCTTCTCGATAGTTGAAGAAACATAAGGAACATTATCCAACACATGATTTGGAATTAGCAGCTGTTGTCCATGCATTAAAAATCTGGCGATATTATCTGTGGGGTAATAAATGTAATATCTACAGTGATCACAAGAGTTTGAAATATATTTTTACTCAAGATAAGTTGAATATGAGACAGAGAAGGTGGTTAGAACTAATCAATGATTATGATTTGGAAATATATTACCATCCTGGTAAAGCAAATGTAGTTGCTGATGCTCTTAGTCGAAAGAGTCATTGCCATTGCTTGACAGTAAAACCTCTCGATATTTCTCTATGTCATGAAATAGAAATGTTGGGTATAGTAATTGTACAACATGGTAGTTTGTCCAACATTACAGTTGAATCAACACTCAAAGATCAAATTATTGCTGCTCATAGAGGTAATAAGGGAATTAAGCATATCAAAAAGAAAGTTAGAAAGGAAAAGGTTTCTTGTTTCACAATAGATGAAGCAGATATCTTATGGTATAAGGATAGGTTGGTCATACCAAAAGTTCCTGAGTTACGTCAAAGGATCCTTGATGAAGCACACCTCTTAAAGTTTTCTATTCATCCAGGAAGTAATAAGATGTATCATGATTTGAAACAGAAATTTTGGTGGATCAAGATGAAGATAGCTAAGTATGTGGCTCAATGTGATACCTGTCAAAAAGTTAAGGCTGTACATTTGAAATCAGCAGGAGAACTTCAACCCTTACCCATTCTAGCTTGGAAATGGGAAGATATCAGTATGGACTATATAGTGGGTCTACCTAGGACCGCAAGAGGTTTCGATTCCATTTGGGTCATAGTGGATCGACTCACAAAGTCCGCACATTTCCTTCCAGTTCGAAGTACAAATTCAGCATCCCAATATGCCAAATTGTATTTTGAGCGTATCATTAATCTTCATGGTGTACTAAAGACTATTGTGTCGGACCGAGGCACGCAGTTCATCAATAAATTCTAGAAACGATTGCATAATTCATTAGGTACTAATCTTTTGCACAGTACAGCTTACCATCCACAAACAGGAGGTCAGACTGAAAGAGTGAACCAAATACTTGAAGATATGTTGAGAGCATGTGTTCTTAATTTTCTAGAAAAATAGGATGAGTGTTTACCTTTAGCAGAGTTTTATTATAATAGTAGTTATCAAGAAAGTATCAAAATGGCACCATTTGAAGCACTATATGGTCGCAGGTGTAGAACTCCGTTAAGTTGGTCTGAACCTGGAGAAAGAAGATTCTTTGGAGTTGATCTAGTAAAAGAAACGAAAGAAAAAGTTAAACAGATACAACAAAACTTGAAAGTGGCACAGTCTCGTCAAAAGAGTTATGCTGACAAAAGGCGTCAACCATTATGTTTCAATAAAGGAGATTATGTGTATCTAAAGGTGTCACCCATGAAGGGAGTTACTTGATTTGGAGTTAAAGGCAAGTTAGCACCTCGTTACATTGGACCATTTCAGATCTTGGCACAAATTGGGAAGGTATCATATCGTCTGCAACTACCTGAACTGTTGTCGGCTGTACACAATGTGTTCCATGTGTTCCAACTTAAGAAGTGTCTTCGAGTGCCGGATAAGGTTGTTGATGTGGAAGGAATTGAACTTGAACCTGATTTGACTTACTCTAAGTATCCAATTCGAGTTTTGGATTAGAAAGACTGTGTCACTAGAAGCAGAACCATTAAGTGGTATAAGATACAATAGGATCAACATTCAGAAGAAGAAGCTACTTGGGAACCGGAGGATTACCTGTTGGAGAACTTCCTAGAATTCTATGCCTCTATCTAAGTTATAATTCTCTCTATAAGTGGTAACTTCATTAGTGTGAGTTATAAAGACCCTTTTCTCTTATGTACTTAGTTGAAGTGTGTTTTCCTGATACATTTCCTTTTCCATTACTTTACCTACATCTTTAAATCTCGGGACGAGATTTCTTTAAGGGGGAAAGGCTGTAACACCTCTGGTGTTATATTAACTAAAACCTGCCATGTCATCATATGCACTGCAAAGCATTCATGATTGGGTCAACCTTGATGTGCATTAACTAAAACAAGTTTACATTTCATAAGTTGATTGTGTTTCTGGAATGCCTTGTCACATGAAATAATAAAACCCTACTTTCGAATGTCATCTCAAATGCTTAGTTTATATTCTATGTACTTGAGGTGTAAACCATGTTTACACTAGTGTCAAGCATAGTGTATAAATCTAAGTCCAACCCTAAAAATGATTTCCATATTTGAAGTTAAATTTGGATTTCAAAGCTTATTCCCAAGCCTTGCAATTCAAATTTAAATTCAAATTGGAAAGCTATAAAATGTTTTTCAAAAGTCAACTTGGTCAACCAAGGGTGTCATTGGGTCATTGACCTAAAAATGTCCTTGGATGATGCATGTGATCACTAATAACCAACCAATTAAACTAGAAACTAAATCGAGTTTGAATTTGGTTTCAAAAACCCTTTATTTCAAAACCTAGTTTTATCCCCTTTTCTATAATTCAAAATTTAAAAGGAATTTGGGGATACTCTAAAAAGATAATTTGTAGATCTTGACAAGAGCTACAAAGTTGGTATATAAAGTTTTCAAATTTCCAAAAATAATTTTAAATAAATTTGAAAATACATTTTTCTAGCATTTGTCCCCTTTTGATTTTAAAACCATAATTTAAAAATTATGCATAATTTGGAAAATTTTGAATATGAAAAAGGTTTGGTTTGAAAATTTAAACATTTCATAGTTTTGAAGATTTTCAAGTTTTATTGAAAAATCAAAAGTAATTTCAAATGTTTGTTTCTAGGGTTTTATTCCCTTTTTGAATTTGAATTCATATTTCAAAATCCAAACAGAATTTGAGGATGCTAGTTAAATGAAAAGTGTAGCTCTTGAAAAGTTATGCAAATGATATTATTGGAGATTTTTAAGTTCTTATATAAATTTTAGAGTAATTTGTAATTTTGAACGAATGGTATTTCTATAATTATTGCGAACAGCACCTAACCCTATCGTCGGCCGCCATCGCCGGCTTCTCAAGCCGCGCCGTCGTCCACCGCCGTGCAGGCCGCACATGCCACGGCCACCAGCTCGCCTGGGCGCTCGAAGCATCCCCACCGCGTGTCCGCAGCTCGCACCCCTCTCCTGCCCTATTTATACACGCGACCGATCGCCGTCGTCTTCTTTTCTTCTTTCTGCTCACCGCCGATGACCTCACTCCGCCGCCCAAATTTACCACCACCAAGTGCACCCCACCTTCATTTTCTCCTCCATAAGCTCTGCCTCGTTCTTGCACTCAGTTTGAGATAACCCGTGCTCGCTCTCCCCGCCCGAGTCGCCCATGCGTCGTCGTCTTCCTTGCGGCCGGTCGCCGAGCCGCCGCGAGCTCTCTTGCCGTCGACCGCCGCCAAAGGTGAAAATATATTGCCTTTAACCCCTCTATCCTATCATCCGTCTTCTCCTGCTCCTCATGCGCATCGTGGTTTGCTCTCTAATGCACAGGACACACCGGAACACCGTCATTTTCACCGGAGCACCGCCGCCCCCATCAGTGCCGCCGACTGCAGCTCGCCTCCGACCGTTTTCCATCCATCTAGCGTGCGCACTAGAACCGTGATGAGCTCTTGCGTCTACCCATGCCCTCAATTTCACTCATCTCACGTCATGGAGTCCGGCCGCCATGACTCGCCGCCGGCGTGACCTTGCCGCTCCGCCGCGTGTGTAGCCGTTGCGGCTGGGGGCAAAATTGAGCCTCATCTTGTTGCCCGTTAGGCTCGCGTGGATGTATAGATCATAACCATGTGCTCGCCGTCACCGGAGAAGCTCCGTTGAGCTCTCCCGCCAGGCCGCCGCGCCGCTGGGCCGCCATGGCCGCCGGCGTGGGTGCCGCCGCCACCCCGCCGTGTCATTTACCACCCTGATCGACTCCCCATGCCAAACTGAGCCCGATGGTTCAAGTCCGGTCATCGGAGACCTCGCTGTCGGCGAGTAATCGCCGGTCAACCGCTGGCGGACCGTCGGTCAGCGCGGGAGCACTGTGCTCCTTTTTCTTTTTCTTTTTCTATTTTCAGAAAATAATTTAAATGCTATTTTCTTTAGAAAATGATAGTAATTCATATATAGCTCCAAAAATTCTAAAATTTTTTGTGTGTGTTCTTTATGATGTCATATACCTAGGAAAAATATGAAATGCCAAATTTAAATAATTTTTTCATATGTTAAAATTAGCCCTTTTAATTGAAAAATGGACTTTCAATGATTTTTAATAAATAAAATAATTGGCTTTTAATTCTAAAATTTGTTTTTCCATCTAATTAGACCAAGAGCTTTTCAAAATAAAATTTTGAGCTTAATTAGACAACTTTAATTTTTATGCCTTTATTTTATGCTTTTAAATAATTAATTAACCCCTTTAATTAAGTTAATCATTATAGGATTTGTTTGAATTTGGGATTGATTGATGATCTTGGGTCATTAACCCTAATGACTTTTGGCACTTTAATTAATTAGTTGCGCTTACCTGGATCATGTCATTAGGGCTTGATTAACGTTATTTCATGTGTTTAATAACTTTCATAAATAATGTAGTTAACCCTAATGATCTTAGTAAATATGTTTGGGTTGACTTGTAACTTTATCATGAAGAAAAGTTGTACTCAAGCCATTAATTTGATCATGTATCCATCGAGCATCATTTTTACTATTCAATCATGTTGAAGCATATCATTGTATCGTATAGTTTCCGATAACGGAGAGTTTAACGTTGTCGCCCAGATCCGAAGGAAGAGTAGACTTCGGAGGTTGGAATTGATCCAAAACTCGAGACTATCTACCCCAACCATCAAGGCAAGCCCCGGATACATTCAAACCCTATTCTATTTTATAAAAGTTTTATTGCTTTAGTTATGATATGTTGCATTAAGTATTAGGAGTTGAGTGAAAACCCAGCAACTGCATTACCTGTCTTACTTCCATAATTCCTTGTTACCTATTCTAAAAGATGCGTATTAATGCTTAGCCCTGCTTAATTAATTAAGTGTTCAGAGGTAAAAGAATGAAAAAGATGAGATTGTTTTTATCTGTTGGATTCATGCTTTTAGTTAATAAATCGAGTCCGGACGGGTAACTTGCATTGGAAACAGAGTCCCTCTGTAGTGTTTCCGTCTGTTGATGCTCTAGGTCCCGTGTCGATGGTGAACTGGTGACATCGAGAAATTAGAAAATCCACATGCATGAAGTGATATACTGATGGTTGGAGTCGAGTATATCATGGAGTGACTTATAGTGGGCCAGAGTTCCCACATATGTCATAGTGTGTTATACTGTGGGTTTAAATTCTCACGTATCTCGGTACACTGGGTCGAAGTGCTCACGTGTATCATGTGGTGATATATGGCTGCGGTTGTTATCCTAGTATATTGGTTCACCTGCTATGCTTAGGAGTTAGAGTCTCCTGCATATCAGTAACCTAGGTCCCAGCTGGGTATGAAAATGGATTCGAATCACCGTTGCTTCTCAGAGAAGAAGATTCGATCGATGTTCATCGTCGTAGTAACAACTTGAATAATGAGTAAAGTTTAAGAAGAAAGTTGGTTGGAAATTTTGATTTTAAGCAAGACAGCTTTTCTTTCTTTCAAGCTTTTCTGCAAAATTTTTTATCTCCTGCAAACCTTACCTTGTCCCTCTAGCCTGCATCTCTTAAGTCTTCATCCCTCTTTTTCGTCGGGTCAGTCTTGTTGAGTACTTTTGTACTCAGGGTTTGTTGAACCCTTGTTGCAGGTGAGCTTCATGGGCAGGAATGCTTCGCATCCTGCTGCATGACAGTTGTCGAGAAAAGTGACGACGAATAGGATATCTCGCTCTTGGACAGAGCATATAATCCAGGTGGATGTAATAAGCTATATGGTTATTCCGCTGCTATATGGTTTGTAAGAATTAAACTTATGGTTTGTAAAAGGTTTGTAAACTTATGTTATTGTAATCCTTTCGCTCTTTTACTCTGATGTATATTATTTATATAAAACTGTTATAATACTGCAATGTCTCTTTGTAATGATTGATCCTGCTCGGAAAATCGTGGATGATTCGGCATTTACCCGACAGACCTTTTAAGTTTTATGGAACATATTCATGGTTATTTGGAGTCTGTTTAGGCAATAATCATGCGTGTGGGCCATAGAATTTAGAAGGTTCTGCCACAGTCTTCCCGTCGCGCTTCTTGACGACGCAACACACGGCTGGGCCACACGGCCTTGGGCTGCGCGCGGTTAGGGTTCAGCTTGGACGGCGAGGACGGCGCGGCGGAGGCGGGCGGCTAGACGCGGCGGCGCGCATCGGGCGCCCATGGCGGCTCGTGACGGGCGGCCGTTGCCGCGAGCGTTGGACGGCTACACCGGACCTCCCATTCACGGCGCGGCCGGAAGCAGCCACAGCGAACGCACGCCGCACGCGCCTCGCCCTACCGTCGCGAACGCACGCGCACGCAAACACGCGACACCGGCGAGCGAGCCGCGGAACAAGCAGCGCCGCGGTGCGGTTGCCTGCTTTGATCTTGTTAGCCTGTAAGCTTGCTGACATCAGGATGACATCACAATGACACGCTCATGATTTATGGCCATTTTCCTTCATCATAAAAAGGAATCCTGAAATACATCTCCAAATACACCATTGTGGACATGGTCCATCCTGAACCGCGCACCCACCACACCACTGTGGTCCATATTTTTTTTAATAAAAAACTAGGGGTAAAATCACAATAAAATCAAAAAAGTAAGAGTATTTTTATAAAGGCAAAGTTATCCTTGTCAAGTCCATTTAACACTGTTAGTTGTTGTTAACAGAGTAAGGGTAAACTAAGTGTTTCTTTTCATAAAGTGAGGGTAAAAAATTTAACATGACGAAAAACGATGATAAAATCAAAACTGACCTTAAAAAGAATAGTAGAAACGCAATAGCTCAAATATATTATGGTACAAGAGCTAATATGATCTCTGAAAAAAATGATTACAAATGAACGAAGATAAAAAAAACATGAAACAAATATATTATGGCGCACGAACTAATGTAATTAAATAGGTGCAATGCTACTTCAATGCGTACTTCAACAGATCAGCAAATACCAATAAAACAGATTAGCAATGTTACTTTTAAACAGGATCAGAAAAATAAACACGGAGGAAATAATGAACGTACCGCCAAAATAACAAGGCACAAGGCAATGCAGTGGCCATATTGAAAATGTATTTTAATTCACCCTCTTGTTTGATGTTGTCCTCTCTTGAAAAATTGGGCTATGTTATTTATACTCTGTAAAATGCAAGTGCTATCTTGAGTTGCATTTCCTAATAATAGAATAGCTTCTTTTCTTGGATAACTATTAACCTAGTTTCAATTAAATATAGTGACAGCATAGGTGTTACCTTCTAAACTGATTGGACAGTACATGTGTATGCAATGCACCTGCATTACACTTATTCCTTACAACCATGTGACCACACAATGCAATGATGGGGACTCTTGTTATTTAACTTATTCCTTACGGCCGTATATGTATGAAGTGAATGTAGCATCTGTCAGTAAGAATCAAATATATGTAGTAATAATTAATCCTCAAATTCCTGTTGCATTGTTTCCTCAAGTTTCTAATTAAAAACAATTGTTATGGGCAATGAGCAATGCTTGTAGTAAGAATCAAATGTATGGATATAAAATCGATTTTACATTTGGATAAAAACACAGGATCACCATGGTGAAATGTCTCGACGGCACTCACATTATGAAACTCTAACCCTAGAGCATAGGGGGAGAAAACCATGAAGCGTGAGTCTGTATGACAGTCACACTGAATCAAATCGACCATGGGATGGAAGCTAAAACCCAAATCCTAGAGCATTGGGGAAGAAACCGTGAAGCATCAGTCACATCGAATCAAATCAACGAGCATTGTGGGGGAAGGGTGGAAAGGCTCACTCGGGATCCTGCAGGTCATCTCTGTTGAGGCGGCAGATTCAGTCGTTGCTCCTCCGAGACCGTGCAATCAAGCAAAGCATGCTCTGTTGGGGCGATGGAGCATGCTCTGTTGGGGCTGCTTCCTACATGACTAAGAGCTGGAAGCTATCGACCGCATCATTGCCTCCTGCTCCTTCTCAAGGCAGATCTAGTGGACAATCCTAGCGGTCCTAGGAGTGGATAGCTCACTGTCGGTGCACCCTCCATCCTCGACTGGTGGGACCAGTGGCGTCGGAGATGGAGTGGCGACAAGAGGAAGGGAGCTGATTCTCTTTTCTCCTTAGTGGCTTGGGAGATCTGAAAAGAGAGGAATGTGCGATGCTTCAGGAACGAAGAAACTGCCATCTCCAGGCTCCTCTCCACAATAAAGCAAATCATCGACCAATGGGTTGAAGTAAGGTACGTTGTTTGTTACGCGAGTAGTCCGCTAGGCTATCTTGTAGGGAGACAGCGCTCATTGTATATCGTCTTAACCACCCAAAATGGCGCCCTGACACATCTGTAAATAATTTTCTGCTTAAATACAAAGAAACGTAAATCTTTTGTGTATTCGAGAAAAAAAGACCTCACAGCAACAACGACCACAAGTGCGTGAAGCAACACACTCATCTGTGGGCCCGCCTAGTGCGTCTCTGCGTCCTTTCCCCGACGTCCTCCTGGCACCGAGCCTTGGTGAAAATGCACTTTCCAATTGTAGGGTGTCTATTTTTGACGCAAAGTAGGGTGTCTATTTTCATTGTTAATATAAGAGTGAAATATAAACCTGAAATGTTACGACTTGGAGGTTGAAAAATATGATTTACCCTTTAAAAACTCGTTGAGCACCAAAAAGAAAACAACTTGAAAGAGGAACTGAATGACAAAAAGAGAGAGTGAGAGGGGGGAGATGTTGGTGAAGTGAGATGTTGTTAACATCGTATAAGCTAGTGCATATGAAGTTAATAGGATGGGCTTTTATAAAACAAAAGTACCTTAAGGGAGTGTAGTTATCTATCGAAGATTTTATGTGATCAAATCAGTCAAATTTTTGATACATATGACCTAGTAGATTTGTTTTTGAAAAAATGTGACCAAGCAAATATTCGTAGCACAAATCCTAGACACAATCAAATGTATAGAAATATGACAAATTTAGTAACAAAAAATCTGCCATTTTTTTTGCAAAAGTTATATTTGAAACCAAATAGTCATAAAAGATGGTTGCCGTACATTATTTTGCTGTACATTATTGCAAGACGTCTTCAAAGCAATGCAAAAGTAGATACTGGAGTATATTACAAATGACACAAATAGACATCCATGCAACACATTCCTATCGATTGTTCAGACTTGGATGCTGGATTATTCAGATTTCATAGCACCCACTGGATCATATCATTCGTAAACATGTAACATTTAGACCTAGGCTTCACCATATGGAGCTCACTACTTTCCCCATGCGAAGCACCTCGACGCTAGTAAGCACAACCAACTCTGCTTTGGTCTTGATGTCGTCTTCATACCCCACTTCACAACCTGCTACACTTGAAAAAACCGTGGCGACGCAGAACTTGCCTCCACCCGGGTCGATCAGGTCGCCTTGCAATGGCTTCCATTCTTTCATTCTCTTGATATATAATAATCTCATTGAATCGTTGGCTCAGCTGCAATGACTCATCCTCAGCAAGCGGAGGGCTGAGGTCTTCCCAGACGTGTTGCAGCATCGTCTCCTAGTGGGCGTGCACCAACCACTTCCTTTCTCTCTCTACCACAAGGTCACACATATAATAAGAGCTCCCATGGTTGAGGTGTATTTTCCTTTCTCTACACTTTCTAACATAGGGTTAGGGGTCAAGGAGCCTTGGTGAAGTCAAGGCCAAGACCGAGGTAGGCCACAATAGGAGCGGAGGTGGGCAATGGTGGAAGTAACATGGAGGTGGGCCATGACCCTAGCGAAAGCAAGGCGAGGTGGCTATAATGGGGACAAAGGACAAGGAACCCACCGATTAAATTGCCACACACTCCTCGGCCCTCCCTATTGGGATGTTGACAAAGAGGACAAGCATATCCATGACCAACAGTGGTAGTAGGGCATGTGGTGGAGAGGTGATGAGCTCGGGTTCGGTGAAGATGGAGTTGTAGGGCGTCACGCTAGTCTTTGGCGCTCGAGGATGGCAGCATAGCCAAGAGCGGTGGCGAGTGTGATCGAGAAAGGGATATATGGGAGAGAAAAGTGGAGGCAAGGTTGTTAGGGAGGGATTTGCCATTTCTCCATCTTTTGCTCCTCTTAGTCACAATTCCCAAATAGTTAGTTCTGGACATCTAGTAGGCTAACAATCATTCGAGTGCTTGGCTTAAAACTGGTCCATTTCCATCAAGTGGGCCACCTATTTGGATCATTAGGAGCTAAACAATTAGTCAGCTAGTTGTTAGAGACATAATTAAGCCAATATTGAACAACAAAGGGGCCAATGTTAGGGGTATATGTCAAAATTATAGGTTTAAAGTTAGGGTTCATTTGGCAGAGATCCCAAAATAGTTTTTAGGTTGAATCAAGGAGAAGCTCTACCAAATAGTTTTTGGGAATTAATTCTTTGTAGATTTTGTGAACTGATTCTTTGAAATGAACTAGTGGGCTAGAAGCTAAAAAAGTAGCTTATCCTAAAGAATCATAGTGAGCCAATTTCAGTCAGAGAACACTTCTCACATGGAATTAGCTTGCTCATAAGATCTAAAGCTCTACCAAATAGACCCTTCTAGCCATATGCATTTAAGGGCATATTTATAAAATATAGAGACTCATATGTAATTAAAACCTTACCAAGAGAATTTATGAAAATGACCACATCCATTCTCCTCTATAAAGGTTGGGGGACAAGACCATGGTGGAGGGGGTCTTGGACTACCACCCATTTGCTTCACCTTTCAATCTCTCTACTCCTCTTTCTCTCTCTCGCTTGTTTGATCTAAAGACCAACAATAGCCAAAATACTCCATCCTTCAATAAGAGTTCATTAGTTAGGGATCGAAATAAGCCAATACTAAATAACTAAGGGGTCAATGTTAGTGTTATATGTAAAATTTATAGGTTTAAAGTTCGGGTTCATTTGACAGAGCTCTCATAATGGTTTTTAGGTTAAATCAAGAAGAAGCTCTGCCAAATAGTTTTTGATAAGTGATTTATAATTTTTGTAAATTGATTCTCTGAAATGAACTAGTGTGCTAGGAACTAAATAAAGTAGCTTATCCTAAAGAATCATATTGAGTCAATTTTAGTCAGTGAATCACTTCTCACATAGAATTAGCTTCCTCATAGGATCTAGAGCTCAACAAATAGACCCTTCTAGTCATATGCATTTAAGGGCGTATTTGTAAAATAGAGAGACTCATATGTAATTAAAACCTCACCGAGAGAATTTATGAAAGTGAGCACATCCCTCCTCCCCATGTTAAGATTTGGGGACAAGACAATGGTGGAGGGGGTCTTGGGCCACCACTCATTTGCTTCACCTCCTCAATCTCTCCACTCCTCTTTCTCTCTCACTTGTTTGATATAAAGACCAACAATAGAAAAAATACTCCATCCTTCAATAAGACTTCATTAATTTGTTCTTAACAATTGTTGTTTTTCTTCTCATAACATGATAGCAAGATTATTTAGCAACTTCACCTACAAAACATGAAGATGATACTACAATTTTATCAGTGTAATTTAAGTTATAACATATGTATATTATATTGACGAGTGACCAAATACTCCATCCTTTAATATGAGTTCATTTATGAAGTTATAGCATCTGTATCTTATATTAATGAGTGACCAAAATACTCATATCATGATATGGCAAGATTATTTATCAACTTCACCTACAAAATATCTTGAGATTGTAATTTTTACCAATCTGATTTAAGTTATAGCATATGTATCTTATATTAATATAAGTTATAACATCTCTATCTTATATTAATAAGTGATGTTTTCTTTCTTTCGTCTCTCATCCTCCGCTCCATCCGTTATTATCATTCCTTATGCTCACTTTTTTCTACATTCATCCATTCCTCCTTATGAAACAAATACTTCTTTGGTAGTAAGAAATTTTTTAACGCCTACAAGATAGAAGAAAAACAAAATATTCGTTTGTTTTCTTTTCTCATCAGCCCCCAATAAATGCTTCTTAGACAACAATAAAAATATAACACCTATTTTTTTTAAAAAACATAACTATATGATTACAAGCAAAATAAAATATGTGGGCTCTAATTGAGCCACCGATCGAGCAACTCTCAAGATGTCAAGATGAGGATGGGAGTCGCGAACTAGTGGTGGCAAAAAAAAAATAGTTATGATTAAAATACAAACAAGAAAATAAATTATCTAGGCTCTCATTGAGTGACTGAGCAACTGATCGCAACTCACAAGATGCCAAGATCAGGATGAATCGCGGATTTGCGGTGGCTGGTGTCGACGGCGTGAGATATCTACGTGACTGTGTCGCGGCCGGCGAGCATCGTCATCGAGCTTGTCGCCTGATGCTAAGCCGAACTCGGACTACGGGTTGCCTGGGAATTTGTCTTCTAGTGCAAATACACATTAAGTTTGTCATTTCCATAAGAATTTTTCTTGATTGATTTTCTTTCCGATCATTTGCTACAATGTACACCTATGGATCAACTATGAATATGCATCGTTTCATAATTTTGGAAAACCTCTAAGTAGGGTTTTGAAAGGGTTATAATGATTGCATTGAGAGGGTGGTTTGCATCCAGCAATACTTTCCTTGTTTTTTTGTCATCCGACTGGTCCCTTCCTACCTAGGGTTGTTCTTCTCCCTCTTGTAGGCCTTAGGCGTTTGCACCTGCTGGGCCACTGCACCTTCCTAAGGGACTTCCATTAATGACAGTGGCTAGTTTTTTTTTTAAGTAAAAGTCTACTTTACATTTCCTAACTTTCGCGAAAGTCTGTTTTTCCTCCCAGAACTGTAAAACTAGTCAAAACACCTCTCTGAGTTTTAAAACGTTCATCTTACCTCCCTAGCCCTGCTATAAGTGGTTTTGAAGGTGATTTTGTCTATTTTTTTTAATTATTTTGGTTGAATATTTAATAGTAAATCATAAAAAATCATAAATAGAAAATCTAATTTTATTGTACTCTATATGAGTAGATCTGCATAATGAACATATAATATGGTATGTTTTAATACAAAGTTTTTGTTGTAGTTTTAGATCTATGTTTTTAATTAATTAGAATAATCCATAGCTGCAATTTCTTTGCTCCAGTTGTTTTGAATTTTTATGGTAGTCTAACTATTGTATAGTAGAACTAGAGTAAAGATTTCATACTCACTGGATTATGTGTAACTTAGTTATTGATTTGTTCATATTTAATAAGTATAAACCTAAATAAATCTATAACTAAGTTACACATGTGTTTCAATGTGTATGAAATTTTTACTACAATAATTAGCTCATCGTAACAATTTCACCATAATTGGAACATATAAATTACATCTATGAATTATTTCAACTAATTAAAAAAATAGATCTAAAGCTATAACAAAAACTTCATACTAAAGCATAACATATTATATGTTCACTGATTAGTTCTACTCATGTAGAGTCCAACAAAATTGGACTTTCTATTTCATGTTTTTTTGATAAATTATAATTTTTAAATATTCATATGAAATAATAAAAAAAGACAAAATCGCTTATAACAGGCCAAGGAGGTAAGATGAATGGTTTTAAAAGTTGAGGGATGTGTTTGTCCGGTTTTGGAGTTTAGGGATAAAAAAGGACTTTCACAAAAATTAAGGGCTGTATAGAGGACTTTTTCCTTTTTGTTTCCTTATATGGCCCTCTGTTTTTTATTTACACGAAATACTAATATTTTAAATAAAGCATAAAACATTTTTGAAAAAGAGTATATTTCATTGGCTATCCTTATATTTATTTTGAGTTCTTATTTAGGTCCCATCACTTGCAAATTGTATGTTCGGCTCTCTAAAGTTATTCCGATTTATTTTCCTCTTTTTTGAATTTTATATACAGCTCCATAAACTTGCGTATTCGTCAACTCCCCAAACTTGCTCCAAGTTATTGTTCCAGTTTTGAAACTTACAAAAATCACATTGAGACCCAGCCTGCCATGAAGTGATTGGATCATGTGGTGGTACGGCATAGAGCTCAGCTTGGAATAATGGATCCTGTGCCGCTGGACACTGAGATCGGTTTTTTTCCTTCGAATACGCAAAAGGTTTATGTATCATTGTACTGAGAAGAAGAGTAGGACATACAACGACACGTTTATTGCAAGCACAACTAAAGGTCCCACGGCCGTCAGCCGACCATCCTAGCAAACAAAAGTGATGTTCAATATTACATAAAGAACAACAACCGGCGACACTGAGCTCAGTTGAAAAGAGTGAGGGAACACGTGCCCCCCATTGGTTAAAAGAATGAAATTCATTGTAGCATAATACTAGATCTTGATGAAAATATTTTACATTTAATCAGATTTATAAAAGTATATCACTATTTACAATGTATATATATAAGTGTTTGTATTTATACTGTGATTTCTAAAATAAATGTTATTAGTTTTTCATATTTTTATAATATCTATTTTGTGTTATATTATTTTTTGTATAAATTTGGTTAAACTCTAAAGAATTCAACTTGACATTGCTTTCTTTCCGAGGATGGAGACGTGTTTGGCTTCCTGCTTGGCTGCTTCTGGAGCAGATCTTGTAGTGACAGAGCTCAGATGGATCTTGTAGTAGTAACTGAAAGCTCTCAAATTCCGGAGCAGATCCTTGGCAGTTGGCAACGGAATTTCTGAGAAAACCTGCTAACAGTGACCCGCGATAGCTACTAGGATGTCTCCAACAGGCGGCACTACAGTAATGTCTACGTGTCATATTTATCTCAATAAATAAATATCACTTAAAAGCTTAATCACTTTTCTAAGCTTTGTTCAAAGCTAGTATGGTCCTATAAAAAGAAATACGATTAGATAATTCTTCGCTCACTAAACATCAACAAGTGTGAAAGATCACCTTATTATGAAGAGCTAGCCCCTCGATCTCCTTTTCTATCGCTCTCTCATACGTAGGAAACAATGATGAGATGGATTTATGAGCTACTTGAGTTGGCATTGTTCTTGGAGATTCTGTGTTTACTGAATCTAGACATCTAGAGCTGTCCGGATATCAAGGAAATGCAACGGATGACGGAGACAGATATACTACTCTTCCCTTTCCCGCTCCCCGCCGGCGAGCCTACCTTTTCCTCCCCAAATTCTGGTAGAGTAGTGGAGATCGCGTTGGATCCTCGCCGCATCGAGCGGGATCTAACAGGCAACACCTGCGGCCGCCAGCTGGTGACATTGATGGCCTACTGCATGCAATTGGCACGGGCACCGAAAGAAGTGGGCGAGCGTGAGCGACGACAGAATGCATGGATGGAACTTTCATGATGAGCCTGGGTGGAACTTTCATAACACTGTTGGAACAGAAAAACGTTCCACGTTCTCAGAACGGAACATACGTTCCCGGGACACGGAACACGGCACCGTACCATGTTCCCGGTTACAGACAAAGCTATGTTATGGAGTGTGGGTACCCACAAAATTTTGAAAATGCACTAGTAAAAACAAAATTTGACCATGTTTTTATATCAAATTTCCATACCTATAAGAGAGATGCACCCCTCTTATTTGCTCTACCTTCGCCACCGTTCCCAGTGACTATGGTCATGTCCGCGTGGCTATCACAGCGGCTTCTCTTTTCTTTTGAAACGAAGCCGGTACAATAGAACGCATCATCAAGATCAACAACACATTGATGATGGTCTTTGAAAAAGGGGAAAATCATGCCGCCCATCGTGACAGGACGAAGCTGAGGAAGCTGACCCGCGCCTGGCGCCCGGAGCAGCCAGATACCATCTTAGTGAGTTAGGAGAAGCGGTACGATGCATATGGTACCCCGTGCCAATCTAATCTAATGCATAGGTGCAGAGCAGAATGAATCGGTGCATGCATAATTTTATTGCATCGGTTCGACCACCGGCTCATTTTCAACCACATATAATAACCAAATCATTCTATCGCGGGCACAAAATGTTTTATAACATGCGATTGTGGGCCGGCCGCTCATGCCTGCTGTGGACGACGACGTATCGTCGATTCATCCGTTTTGAGATGAATCGGCTCCTGAGGTTGGTGGCCGATTTCTTTGGTCATGGTCGTTTGAACTTATTAGCCCGGATACACAGGCGCCACCCTTCGAAGCTCCATGATCTCAAGAGCCTACAATTGCCGATGGCGGAGCTCAGTGTGACATTCATCGTCTCCACGTCCTACAACCTCAACATTCGCGACTGGGAGAGGATGGCCATCATTTGTCTCTGGAGGGGCAACATCTACGTCGCCAAGCACCAGCCATAAACCTTCATCTAGCTGGTGCTTGGCGATGCAGCCATGGTTCCATTAGAATAAATGGGAAAATTTTAAATAGACTCGACGAAGGGCAAACGTAAGATTTCATTCGCTACTTATATGACGATTCCGCTTAAACAGACGGTTCGCTACATAGACGACATTTCTACTTCAACAGATGGTTTTCAGTGTCATAAAAGAAACAGGAATAAAATACTCTGAAGTTTTAATAAGTTTCTGCTGATAGAAAGCTGGACACGTCATTCCTGCATACACATCACTCCTTTTCTGCATAGACAGATGATGTATTAGAAGAAAAACAATCTATTAAAATATAAAGTTATTTGATTAAAGAAAAAGGTTATTTACCATTGGGTTTAAAAAGAATCTTAGGAATGTTAGTGAACTTAGTAAGAATCATTTATGTAGGGATGACTGCTAGCTATTTTTTCTTCCCCAGACCCCGCAGTGCGGGAGCCTACGGCACTAGGTACGCCCCTTAGGAATGTTAGTGAACTTAGTAAGAATACCCCCAAAATAGTTCTTGAGTCTTGTTATAGTTCCCGGAGCAGTCGTGTGGCTAAAGAAAAAGGACAAAAAAGTTATTGTATAACAACTCAAATAACAATAGTATTGTACAGTTAGTAAATATAAACATACCTTATGTTTAACTTATGCAATTCAAATTTCTCTTGAAGAATCTTCAATTCATTTTTAGCAGCTAAATGATTTAAGTAACGCTGCATAAAAATATAAGTAAAATAATAATAATAATAATAATAATAATAATAATAATAATAATAATATATTAATTTAATGCTCATAACAGAGTAAACCTTGTTATGCATGTCATCTTCATCCTTCCTCATATCACATTTTATCTGTAGCATAGCCATATCCATGCTGATTTTTAACAAAAAAAACAGAAAACATAAATTATTATTTTTCCCATCATTTACATTGTAACACTAAGTTTAAGCCTATGCATTGCTACGGAACAAAAAAAAAAGCGAATAATAGGCATCAAAATTTCTAAATTGTAGGCAATTGATCTTATTCGACTACTAGTCTATCACCCATCTAATTTTCTAAATTGTAGGCAATTGATTTTGTTCGACCATTCAGCGCAGCGGGCGGCTTGCAGCCAAGTCGTGCTGCTCCAAGCAACTTAGCCAGGCGAGAGCCCACATCCCCTCTGTCACGACACCGTGGCAGCAGAACTGGTCAACGTCGGCCACCAGGTGCAAGAAGTTGATGACCTTGGCTAAATTTTATCCTACAAATTTTAATCACGGGGATGTGGCCACTCAGCATGAGTTTAGGTTGTATATAGATAATGTAGTGCATGTTATAAACTTTGCAAACTTGGGAATCATAAGTGATCTTTCCACATTGATGGTGGATTCAAGAAAGCATTTTCCTACCAATTGATGTATCGCCTAGTTAAGGTAACACTAACACTTCTTGTTGCCATAACTACTGTTAAAAGAATCGTCTCAGGGATGGAAATTGTGAAGGAAATACACATTTTCGCAACTAACACATTACCTGATCTTCTGTTTAAGAAGAGATTTCTTGAATTTGTTGTTCAGATCATTAAGCTCCTTCTCATTCTTCATTTTTAGGTTATGGATTGCCATATTATGATCATGCAAAGTAAGAAAAGACATCTTCTCCTCCCCTGCTACTGAGTGATTCCAGAAAGCCTGCATATCACATCTTAATATTAGGACGGTACCCAAAAGGGCAAACATTAAACATTTGTCATTACACATTTGTGTCTTTTTAAGCCAACATCAATATCAATATTTTTTAAAGCCAACACCAATGTCGCTGCTGTGACGTCGTGGCCGAGGACGACGGCCAGCAAGGCCGACGCAGGGCTCGCGTCCGTACGGGGCCCGCGTCGTCGTCATCGCCGCCGCACAGCTTGTGTGAGGACAGAGAGAGGGAGAAAAGGATGGAGTAGAGAGGGGAGGCGGAGGTGGAGGCGCTGGTGCGGCCCGTGGCCTCCCGTGACGCCGCCGTTCTTTCAGTCTTCGGCCCCCGGTCCACTGTCGAGACGCCCATGGTTACCCGGAAATGGTGTTTTCCCAATCCGCGCCGGCCCGCTAGGCGTCCTCAGGCGGTCCCGCCGTAACCATAGGCGCCCATCAGTCCGTGGCCCTCCATTTATTCACCGAAAGCTCCAAAACTTGGCACTGGTATCCTAAGAGCTCGTACAACCCACAAATATGGGTCTGTATATATGTTCTTGAAATCCACAGTGCAGACATCTAAACATACAGCTCCTACAGTCCATAGACAGGGCTATCTTTTTTACTTGCAGACATCTAAACAGATAGCTCCTACAATCCATAGACATGGCTATCTTTTTTACTATTTGCAAGTGGTTTAATGCTTGCATACAACTATAATCAATTATGATACATTTTGTGTATACCATCATGTTGCTTCACACTAGCCTCTAGCAGGTTGTATACAACAACAATTGAACACCAACACTTCATACATGGCAACAATTCAATTCACTAACAGGGGCAAGAAAAGAGTTCACATTAACAGTTTTAGAAGGAAACAATATGCCAAATTTCACACATGACATGTATAAAAAGACTAGGTATGGCAATGAGCTTCCATGTACATACACAACAACAACAATCAAATGATTCATAGCTAAACCAAACCAGACTAAACATGATCACGTATACTGAACAATACAAGTTTTCATATAGAGAGGGACATCACCATGCTCACAACACCACCTTTGACCTTAGCTAATTTGCAAGGAAAAAATGACAACATCATAGACCTCTTCATATCATTGCAACATGCTAAGAATATAAAAGAAAAGGCGGTACTAGATGCAACTCAGAACAAAAGTTAAATGTTGAATTCACACTAACGGTAGAAGTACAAAATAGACACCGAACATTGATCCATAGTTCATCAGAGAAATTATTAAGTTTGCATAGAGAGTATCATCATCACCCCCACAGTCATGCAACATGCTGACATGATCTCAGTCCTTGTCCAATTCTCTAAAACAGACATGCATTTTAAGATAACAAGCATACTACTTATGATGAAAATAAAGAATTTTGAAATAGACTGAAATATTACCAAGTTTCTTACTGAATTTATAAACATTTCAACTCATCCTACCTATGCAGAGATGTTGCATATGAGAAAGGCCGCAATACCACTTTGAGATTTCAGTATTAGAAGAAAACAGATGTAATAATCATTTTTATTTATGTATAAATATTAATAAAACACTGCAGAGCATCTTCAGTTGGTCTTTCCATACAAGGTAACATCCACACAGCATTCTGAAATCGAGATCCAGGGGCTGAGGAATTGAGGTCTAGAGCCTGAGCCGGAGCCTAGGCATTTATGCCGGAGCTCTCGTCCCCACCCTTCCTAACTTCGCCGGCCCTTGCCCCTGCCGCCTACTCTGCCGCCCGGCCAGCGGTGATGCCGCTGCCACGCCTCGCTGCCATCACTGCCACCGGGCCGGCCACTGTCCCCGGACCACCGGCAATCAATCTATGGCCGGAGGAGAACTCCAACCCTGACCGAGAGGAGCGCCATGAGCCCGTCTTTCCCGCGCCGCCCGCCTCGCCCATCCAGCGCCCCCATCGGGTGATGGCCCGCATCGGGTGCTGAGACAAGGGGCAAGCCGCGGCTGGAGTTGCGATGGCGGAACGAGGCGAGGCGGGTGCGGTGGCGGAAGAGAGCGCGGAGCCACGGAGACTGATAAATGCGCCGATGACGCCGCCCCCTACCGCCCTATTTACTTTTTACTTGCCACGAGGGTCATGAGGTGGATCTTTCCTTTCGCTTTTGTTTTTGTTTTTGTTTTTCTTTATTACTTTAAGAAAAATCTTTTTTTTTGAGAAAGCAGGCGCCAGGCGGCGGCGTGGAGCTGGCTTCGTCAGCCCTGGCAGGCCCTCTGCCCCGGCAAGCCCGCAGGTGGCCCGCTAACCGTTAGGATAGCCCAACAAACGCCCTGTTCGCTTGGTCGTTTCTGGCTGCTGGTTCTGGCTGCTGCTGATTTTTTGTGAGAGAAAAATACTGTTGAATGGCTGGCTGGTTTGGCTGATAAGTTCAAACGAACAGGCTGAAAGAGATCTGGACCCGAGGCATCGAGACCTTCACGGGCCGCAAACGGTCACTCTCCTCCGCTGTCACACTCCACTTTTAATGAGTATACGTCCTATAAATAGTCATATATATAGGATGATAAATTACAAAAAGTATCTTCATCCTATTTATTACATAATGAACCAATATTTATGAGTATTACGCATAAACAAATAAATAACTAATATAACTTTATTGCGGAAGCTCCACACAGGGACACGTCAACTGGTGAACACCAAGCCTAATACTCATCACGATAGCTTTCATTCCAACCTTCATATGTTACCCATTTGAGATTTTCTAAAATTAAAAGTAAAGCAAGCGTAAGTACACAACTATACTCAACAAGCATAATATGGGTTAATGAGGCTCAAATAAGCTAACACTGTTTGACTGCATTTAGCTTTTATAAGTTAATCATGTTGAGGCATAGCATCAAGGTAGTGTAAATTCTCATATTCTCATGATCAAAATAACATTAACCAGTGTGTAGCAATAACGACATTAAGATGAATACATTAACAATTTGAGAACCATTATCTTTTGTAAATGTGTCAAGGCCGCCCTAACCGAAGGGCACTGACAATATATTGATTTAAACTCTGATCAGAGGTGTACAATTTTATTGTGAGTCAGGTTTTGCAACCGAGTGGATTTATAACTTTCAAACCACCACAAAATATATAAAGCCTCCTATAGGTTCTCCTAACCAATCAGAGATGCGGAAATACGTTTTGTGTAGAAACCCCCTTTCAATATGGCATAATCCTTATCGGCTATACTCATAAGGACAGAGGCAGTCCTATACCCCAACTTTCAGACCACTAACCAGCTAGAAAAGGGCCTATAAGTGACTAGAGCCAGAGCCATATAGCCCTCACAGCTGTACAGATTCTCCATGATAAATCACTTACAGACAAGAGTCCATGTTTGTTAAAAGTCATCGTTTTCGTTAATAGCATAACACACATCAAGTTATAAGATCATAACCATTAAAGCACTAGTATCATAACTACCCAATGCAACCCAAGAGGTTCAAGGAATCAGGATATCAAAGCTAGTTATAATCTCTAGGTCATCAAAGACACATGCAAATGAATTGTTATTTATAGTGAATAGGTAACAAGGATGATTCATGCTATACTTGCCTTGATTAACAAAGTCCTGCTGATCCTGCTGATCCTTAAAGTAGCCTTGCTCAATAAAAACCTCACCGTCTGAACTCGACATTAACAATCAGCACCAGACAATCCAATCGAGCATACATACACAAAGCAAACAAAGAATTATTAGATAAACAGTAAATCAATCTCATCAAAACATAATAAAAAGTTTATAAAACTATTTTACTCGCTTCTACGATCACACAGATATCAAGTTCACCGAAAACGGAGTTATAACGGCGAAGATATGAATTTTTAAAGATTTCCTATAGATAAATAAATACATTAAATATAAACCAAAAATAGAAAATTTTCAAAATATTTCAACAATAGCACCACTGTGTAGATTATAAAATTATGAATCTAACGGAATTTGAACGGACCAAATCGAAGTTAAAACGTGAAAGATATAAGCCTTTAAAGATAATGGCAAAACTTTAAATAAATAAAAACGTATTCTGAAACAAAAAGGAAAAATACGTTTTCCTAAGGAGAAAACGTATTCCGAAAGCTGTTATAAGGAAAATACGCTTTCCAATGGACAAAGCGTATTCTGGCTCTGTTAAACAGAAAATACGCTTTCAGAGGAGAAAACGTATCCTGCTGACGGCGCCAAGGGCTCTTAACAGATTAGGTCAAAAGCCAGGGGGTTTTTGGCAAAACTACCACGCGAAGGGGTATGAGCTGTTTCTGGCCGTTCAATTCAAAACTGATGGCGCAGATCGATCGAGATGAGCGGCCTCGCCGGAGACGACAGCCGACACGACGGCGGACATCGCCGGTGATGAAAAACCTCGCCGGGGTTGGTCAAACTCGTGACTCCGGCCACCAAAACGGACGCGGTCGATACCGTTCCAAAGCGGAGCTCACGCTGCGCTCACCTGGAAAGATGCTGGAGACCGAGAGGCGGCGAGGACGGCGTGGAGCTCGGTGCGGCGGACGGCGACGGTCTGCGAACGGCAACAACACGATTTAGGTCAAATTAAACCGAGAAAAAGACACCATCGTGCTCCGGAGTTCGAGAGAAAGCTTGCCAACTAGTCAATGACGAGGATGAGCCGTCAGTGGTGGGGAATTTTGAGCTTTGGCGGCCGACGGCAATGGTGGCTAGGGTTCCGCGTGGCGGCTTTGACTCGAGACGAAGCAAAGGCGGCGGATAGGGTTCGGGGCGCGATTACGGCCGCGGATTAACTCTTTATATAGTCCGAGGGCAGAGATACGACCGGGCGTGGACGTCGAGTCGGGGTCAGGCTCGTGCTCGCAGCCGAGTCGGTCTCGAGTCGGAGGAGGAAGAAGCAATGCGGGACCCGCTTGCCAGCCAGACAGAGGAGAGGGAAGCGGACGCGGACGGCGCGGCGCTTGGTGGGCTTCGGCCTATCGGCCCACCATGAAGGGACGACGCGCGCGTGGCTTCGGTGGCTTGCTGGGCCGGGAAGAGGAATGGGCCAGCGCGGCAGGAAAAGGAGCAGGCCGCTGGGCCGCTCGGGCTGAATAGAAGGAAAGGGAAGGGAAGGAAAAAATGGTTTTCATTTATTTAAATCCTTTTTAAATATATTTTCAATTTGATTTTAAAATTCAAATCAAATTCAAACACCACAACATGAAAATATACACCAGCATGAATGCTCAAGCATGTTTTTACCATGTTTGCAACTTTATTTTCATAAAACATTTATTTTACCTAATTATTTATTCACCAAAAATTTATTTTGCCTATTTTTGAAAAATTGAAAATCTAGGGCGTTACATCCGCTCTCTCTGCCCGCCCTCGGCGCATCCTCGCCTCCTGGGCCATGGCGCAGGCCGCGTGCCTCGTGCCGCTGCTCTCCCGATGCCGCCCTTCGCGATCACCGGCGAGCTGGCGGTGCCGGCTGGCTGGCGAAGCGAGGATATGACGGCGTATCCTCAGCGCCGCGGCTCCCGGCCAAGGCGTGGGTGCGGCCGGCCGCGGACCGCCGGCGCGGGTCCCTTGGCGCTGCAGGCCTCCGGCGAGCTGCCGAGACAGCGGGCTTCTGGCGAGGCAGTGGGCTCGAGGCGTTGCGGGATCCAGACGCGTCGCCGACTCCTAGCGGTGGCCCCGGTACCCGACAGCGGCGGCAGAAAAATCCAACTGTGGATTGACGTTGCGCTGCTGCTTCTTTGAGTAGCCATCGCCAAGCCCGCGCGACGCTCCGCTGACGCTGGGATCTCGTCCCCGCCAACGGCGACACATCCCTGTGAAAGACGCCAATGTCTTGGTGCTGCGGAGGTATGCTAGCACACGCAAGGCCTCTCGTTCGTTAGTAAAACCAGGCACATCCGTACAGGTTTCTCAATGTGACCTTGATAAGCTTGATGAGCACAGCACCATTTTGAGCCAATGGAGGTGCTTGATGAAATGCACGACAAGACTTTGGATAGGATTTACATACAACAGCTTTCTAGCTTGGAAGTATGGTATATTTGAACACATTCTGGACAAGTATGCTAAACTGAGATCAAGTAACCTTTTTTCCTTTTTTTTATTAGATCAAGCATCCGTTTCTTCTGGTCTTTTTATAGATTCTGCATATAGTGCTATAGTACATAGCTAAGCTCAAATATCCAACACGTGGCCTCCAATTTCCTATTTATCGCTTGTCTGTAATGGATGCTTGATGCTGATCAACATATGTACTTAAGCCAGGTTCAATCGGTCACCAGCACACTTATATCATCTAAATACATTTGATAATCTTTCCAACTGTTATATATCAATCAGCATATTAGATTGAGTTCCTCCAAGCAAGCCTCCAAAAACAAGCTTGTAGAAGAAAATTTGAAGAAGGAACCATTCTAATGATTTGTAATTGAGACATTTACATAAGAAACTAATTATCAAATCCTAAAGAGAGTTTCTGCATTGCTACCTGGCATAAATTATGAAAACAAGGACATAGTGAATCAGGTGAGTTTATCATGTTCCCCTTTGTATTGTCCATGCAAACATCATGCCATCCCAGTCAATATTTACACATTTGTCTGGTGATTTAACTGTTGTAATAGTAACTAAGAGAGAAATGACAGAGGAATGTTTTTATAGATTCCCTGGTTTTGCTGATTCACGAACCAACTGCTGGTCACAGTTAAATTGTTGCTTAACTTTATGATTGCATCTCTTGCAGCACATCAACTCTGACATAGTTTATCCAATTAATTTAGCAAAATCTTACATGCAGTCATTACCTCCTTGGTATTCTCCATTCTTACGCAATCAGAACTTTAACACATCACCCTTCAAATAAACTTGCCCGTCATGATAAAAAGGTGGCATAGGCTTGTATACTAATTCATTATAATCTGTGAGATATATGTACTGAAGCAAGATTGAGGCGGATAATTCATTATCGTGATTTACCATTATTGTATTATTTAACTGCGCACTAGTATGCCCTAAAGTGTGCCTCATATATGATTCTTTAAATGATATACTTGTAGATCCGAGACTAAAAAATCACCACTGAGCTCACCCAAAATGGACTACGCTCAACTGCTGATCGACGAAATACCTCCTGAGGTAATGTGTGCACCGAACATTTAGTGTTTTCAGGAGTTGTAGACAAGTGGCACTTTGATTCGTGGGAACATGATACATGCTTGATCAGATTGTTAGGATGAATCTTTTTCTGTACATGTACATACTCCTTGTCTTGCATGTAGCAGCTATATTCGCATTTCTGTTACGTGCTCGTCAACATTAACAACTAGGTTAGAACTTTTGCTATATGTATAAACCCTGTGATCAATGTATAAGCTACATACCACTTCAGATCTGAACTCCTATATATATAAGTATCTTTTTATGTATATAATGCCCAATGTTTTCAAGGCGATAAGTCGAGGCGTGGCGACTGACTACCGTCTTACGCTTAGGCCAGTAAGGCGTACGGCGAGGCAACGCCTTAACAATTTAATAAAAAATTAAAAGTATTCCCTTACAATTTTGCACTCCACCTCTTGTTTTTGCACATGCTGTCATGGTATTTATCCTCACATCAACAGAATCAATGGCACGCCTGCTACTTCAAAAGTATTCCCTTACAGTGGGAGGGTACACTAGATCCTTACGCACTGATGGGCAAAATCTCATTTGGAGTCCAAGCGACAGTTCCAGAGGAGCACAGTGCAGTTTACCCTTCCATGATGAGACTGAGAGGCTTCTATCCACCAGTAGCTAACCATGGTTTAGTATATTCCAGTGAAGCATACGACACCAGAGAATGTGCCTACGTTAAGAAATGCTGAAAGTATCTCGGAGATGTTGAGCCTTGGCACAAGGATATACCCACCTCATAAAAAATGTCTCAGCAGTTGGAAACCATGCACAAGCAGCCAAGCACCATGAAGGCATGAAGCTGGAGCCACCTCCTGCCAAGGCTGTTTCTGAAGCTGAAGAGTCCCGTCAATTTGCTTACATGTACGCAAGGAGGAAGACGCACAAGAGATCAACTATGGAGAAAGATACAGTGTCACTTGACGGCATGGCCAACATGGAAGCGAAGGCAATCAGACTCTGAAGCTTGGCAGTTGCTTACTTTGAGAACTGAACTTACTTGGGGCTGGCGACAGAATTTAGCACCCCATCTAACATAGTAAATAAGTAAATTTTACCTTTCTCCTGCAATGATATCTGTTGTCATTGTCAAACGTAAGTAGCTTACAATTTTATAGTTGAAATGTTGAAGTATGTAAATCAGTTATATCTTGCTCCTATTTTCTGGAGGATTTTTGCCCTGCTATAAATTCCGGAGTATCATTCCATGCTTAGCTGCGATGTTCTCTTCTGTAGCTACAATCATATTGCGTCTTTTTAGCTGGACAGATAGCGGTGGGGCGGACGGTGAGTCCCCGCTTAAGTTAAACCCTCCATATTTCTGTCGCTTTCAGCTGAAAATTTCAAATTTAAATTTGACTGATTGGTGTCTCACAGGTCAGTTAAATTTTGACTTGAATGATTCTCTGAGTCCCATTAAAAAAATTTTCTTTAAAATCTATGAATTCATCTGGCCACCTCATTTTAAAATGTATGAGTTCCTTTTTATAACCTGTAATTCTGTACCGTGATCTCAGCAACCGTCCGGTGCTGATCGAGATAATAAGCTTTCAAAAGGGTCATGGCCGATCCTCGGCCGTCTCCTCGTCGCCGGAGCCCGGACCACCTGTCCACCTCCGCCGCATCATACCCCACCTTCCTTCGCACTCAAGCCTCGCCGCAGCCGTTTCCAGCCTCTACTTCCCGCTCTTCTTCTCCTCAAGCCACCTTCCTCCACAACCTGCTCATCCGCGCCTCCGTCGCGTCCCCCTCCCCGCGCCTCCCCTTCGCCGCATTCTCCTCCATCCTCCGGTCCGGATTCCTCACCGACCACTTCACCTTCCTTCCGCTGGTCATCCGACACCAGGCTTCCCCCATCTTGGAACACGGTGGTTTTGAGCTACGCGAAGTGCGAGGGGATTGGGAATGCCAGGCGCATGTTTGACGAAATGCCTTATAGGAATGGCGTATCTTGGAGGTTGGAGCGCGTTGGTGGGAGACTGGGAGTTTAAGGGGAGCTGGATGTACTAGGGAGATGTTTGATAGGATGCCAGCCATTGGGAGGAACGTCGTCACATGGAACTCGATGGTGACGGGGTTTGAAGACTTGGTCCAATGAGAGACAAAATCCGACCTTGGTAAGGTTGGACAGGGCTTTCTGCAATGCGGAGTGGGTGGTCAGCTTCCCAAATTATGCTCTGCATACGCTATCAACGGGAGTCTCTGATCACACACCAATCCTTCTCACAAGACAGAACACAGTGCCGAGAAAAGCAAGGTTCAGATTTGAAGACCATTGACTTCGGGTAGATGGGTTCAGGGAGGTGGTTCAGCAGGCATGGTCCAAGCATCAGTCAGGTTATGCGTTGTCAGTCATCAGGAAGAAGCTCATGGAAACGGCAAAAGCTCTGAAAATGTGGAGTAAACATCTCTTCAGCAAGGTGCGCTTGCAGCTGCATATTGCAAAAGAGGTTATCATGAGACTAGACTCAGAACAGGAGGAGAGGCAGTATCAGTCGATGGACAGTTTATAAGAAAAGAGCTCAAAATTAGACTGTTTGGGCTAGCTACAATTGAAAGATCGAGTCGAAGACAGGCCTCAAGAATGTTTTCAAGGCGATAAGGCGAGGCGTGGCGACTGACTATCGCCTTACGCTTAAGCGAGTAAGGCGTAAGGCGAGGCGACGCCTTAACAATTTAATAAAAAATTAAAATGGCAGCTCAGGGTAGCAGATGGACGATGGTGAAGAGAGAAAAAGGAAAAAAGAAAGGAAAAATAAAAAGGAAAGGAGTAAGATGTGGTCTGGCCCAGCCCATTAGGCAGCCCATGTGCCCCTACCCTCACCCATCGAGCGTCTTATCTCTCTGCTCCCAAACCCCAATCTTCTCCAATCTCCAGACTCCAGCGCCGCCGCAACTCGTGGCTTCCGCCTCCAACCTCCGCCGGCCGCCCCTCTCTGTCTCTTCCTTCCCTCTCTCTTCCGGATGCGGGCGCAGCTGCATAGCTTCCTGAGGGGGAACAGAGCGCGGCTGCATGGCTCCGCTGCGGGCGGCCGAGGAGCAACTTCCCCAGCAGCGGGGCTGAATGCGGCGGCGCGGGTGAGCTGCAGCTTTCTCTTCCTCTCCCGCTCTCCTGCTCACTGGGGTCTTCCGCGCGCCGTCGCCTGCTCTCTCTGCGCCTTGTTTCTTCAACGCGCCTGCTCTGTCTCTCTCTCTGTGCGCGCTTGTTTCTTCCGTGCGCTCGCTCTCTTTCGATTTTTCGCGTCGATTCTCCCGCGTTTTCTCACCACCGAGAGCAGAGGCTTCCCCGTATGGCGCCCGCCATGCGCGATTTGGCGCGATTTGGACGCCAAAGCGACGTTTTTTGGACGCCTCGGCTGTAAGGCGGACGCCACATGAATTTAAGGCGAGTCGTCTGCTAAGGCGTCGTGCGTGTAGCGCCTTGGCGTTTAAGCGACGCCTTGAAAACATTGATAATGCCTACTAAGAATCTGAACCTCTAGATATTGCAAGATATTAAGTTGCAACACCATCACCAAATTTTGCTAGAGGTCGCAAAACCATCGCCTGGCCGCGTCAACCATCAGGTGTGCCTGGCAGCATCAAGCATCAGGTGTTGATCTCGATCCTCCATGGTGACAACAAAGTGCACACACCGTCCCCTCTGCAGTTCGTCTCGATCCTCCATGGCGCTTCAGGCACCCGGCAAGTCTAATCACGCGTCGCATCTGCTGACAGTCGAAGTGTCCGACGAGACGCTAGAAGTAGACGCTGAGTGTGTGGGTGTGTAGAATGTAGATATGCGAGGTTCAGGTTTCTTGGATATCTGTGTCGGTGTAGCAATTGGACCATAAAATTACTGGTAATTCAGTAATTTCTTTGACAAGTCATTTTCTCCAAGTGGCTCCTTTCTATCCCCCCTTTCTTTCTCTTTGCTCTCCTTTAAAATTTAGCGCGTATCATTCAGTTCAGGACACGAGCATTTTTCATGTGTGACATACATATGCTTAATTACCTACCATGGTGATCTGTTGATCCGATGGAGTAGGGGGTTTCCCAAGCTAGCATCATATCAAAGGTAAGCTGACTTAGTGCACCCTCACTTCTTCCCTATATCATGTGATGTGATAATTTGCAGGGCTTGAAGACTGTACAACTCCCATCTTAAAAAGAGAGAAGACTGCAGAACTCAACTAGTTTTCATGAATAGTTGTCAACTGCTGCAGTCTTTAAACACAACTCGTTTTCTTGAATAGTAGCCAAAATTATCTCGTTGATTTCTACTTTCCTGTAGATTCCTTTTAAATCAAGACTTTAATATTCAGTCATTGGTACTTGGCAGGGCTCTGGATGTTTTGGTGGGTGTAGCACAGGATGACAATGACCTTGAGCTTGCGGGTGATCTTCTCCAAGCGTCAATCGACCACCTCACATGGGAAGCTGGATGTGTGCCTGTGATGTTATAGCTAGCTGAGGATGAAGATGGCCTTGAGCTCGCAGGTGATCTTCTCCAAGCGTCAATCGATGACCCCAGATTGGAAGTTGGATGTGTGCCTGTGATGTTACAGTGAATGAAGACAACTTCCATGGTGCAGCTGATCCAATCAAGCACCAGAACAATAATACTTATTCTTGTTCACATTTTTATTGCCATTGGCAAATGTTATAAGATGTATTTTGTTTGTCAGCCCAAAGAGAGATAAGATGTACTTTGTTTCATCATTTTGTTTAATTCAAAAATAAGATGTATTTTGCACATTGTAATTTTGTATCTGAAAATACATATGGCATGTTGCCTGTTTTGAAATTTGTATACAAGGTTGTTTCACTTATGGACAAATGGGAATGACAACTTTTTGCAAGAAATGGGTGACAAGAATTGTTGCTGTTCCAGTGTCCAGCAAGTTGGCTGGACCAAGTGATTAATAGAAATTTCATATAAAAATGGTATATATGTCATATAGGCCATGAGAAGTTGAAATCCAGAACATGTATCATATATAAATATAATGATATATTCAACGATACAAGATGGGATCACAAACCTAGACCATATTTGCCATTTCATTGATAGAATTGAGCAAGAACATGTCATTACAGAAGTTCTTAAATTAACATCCCAGATTCACAACTACCAGGTTCCCACATACCAACTGCAAGGTTCCAGGATACTGACTACTAGGTTCGAAAGCCAATCTCACAAAAGCAGATCATACCAGCATACAAGTTCTAAATTTGTTACAAAAGCATATCATAAGCTGCTCATAAGCTCTAGTCTTCATAGATCACCCTCGTGATGCTACTAACAGTTGTACTACTGTATTTGGTGGGTTGGCTACAACCTTCTTCAGCTTCTTTTTGATGGGTGTCTTCTTCTTTGGGATGCCCTTCATCTTCTTCTTAACCTTCTTCTTCTGGACATACCTTCATCAAGCCGAGGATGGTAATACCTGAATGCCCACTTGTAAACACAAGCCCATACAAGAATGCATCTAAAGTGCAAATGGCAAAAAAGTGACGATGAAAGAACCATAAAGAATATCAAGTATACGTTAATGTATACTGGAACTGCAGTGACCCCAAAAATGACCTAATAAATACTATCTTCAGCATGTTATCTAAATTTTTAAATTGCGTCGTATCAAAGTTGATTGTTCGAGAATTATATGGTCATGTACCTTTGTATCATTGTTGTGGTGCTCTATTTGGGCAGTTACGTGAATCATGAAGCACAACTTGTTTGCATGTCTTGCACTTGCGTGGCACCCTCTGATTTTTCTTTTTCTTCTCATTCTTGTTTTGTTGTGCTCCCTTGTACCGATGCCCTTTGATTCTCTTGATCCTACCCCTGGAACATGCGTCATTCGGTGGGCGGATGTCAATTTGCTCAACCTGGCTCACATTGTTTTCTGGAAACATCTCACTGAGTTTCTGACCAACTGCAATTAGTTCATCTCTTAACAAACACATAGCAGTACGTGATTTCTTAGCTTGCTTGACAAGGTTTTCCATCTGGGTGCAACACTCGGAGAGCAATTTCTGCGTCTCAGGGTCATTCCTGTTGCTAGTGTTTCCTCCAACAAGGTACCATCCACATCAAACACTAGAGTTTTCTTGCAGCCTTGTTTAAACCTTTCTAATAAATAATAGCTTGGTAGCTCGTTTATCCTGGCACTTCTTAGAACTGGAATGATATGCCGACATGGTATGCCATGAGTTTCAAACAACATACAGGTGCATGTTGCAACCATGGTTGATCTATTATAGTGCACAACTCTTGGTTTTTGAGAACCTTCAATGACACCCGTGATTTTGACATCACCCTCTTGTTGCACGGAATCAATTAGGCAATGGTCCCTAGCAGCTATCACCTCTTTCTGGAAGTCACTAAAAACTTCATGGGTGAAAACCTCACTGCCATGCTTCTCTATCCCCCATGTTGTCTTCAGATTGCGGGTTGTGTGAAGGGTAACATTATCCATTTCTAGCTCCTTGTACCTCTGTTCTTCCAATGCTCCATCAAACCTCAGACAAAACTCAACTAAAGAAAGTTTCCACCCAATTAAGCGAGAGAAGAAAGAATTTGCACTCTCTGACCTTGAGGTGGTCCTTAGCAGACCTGACAAAGGTATGTCACTGAAATAAGCTGGCACCCACGACTTCCGTTGCTCAAATTTTGTTGTAAACCATTCATTTCCTTGCAGCCCATACCTGGACATGATACTCCCCCATTCTCCCTCAAATTCTGTAGGTGTTTCAAAGGACCAAACACAACGGCTCAATTCTTTGTGGAAATCTTCATCTTCTTTCAACTCTGGCCCAACCTTGTCAAGAACCTTCATCAAAATATGCCACATACATAACCTGTGAACAGTTGTCGTAAAAACATCTTGAATTGCAATCTTCATGCTTGCAGCCTCATCAGTAATAATCAGTTTAGGTGCAACACCTCCCATGGCTTTCAGAAATGTATGAAACAACCACACATATGACTCAGTCTTCTCATTTGATAACATTGCAGCACCAAACAATAGACTATTCTTGTGGTAATTCACACCTGTGAAGGGTGTAAAAATCAGGCCATACTCATTAGTGCTATATGTAGCGTCGAAAGAGACAAGGTCACCAAAATGAGCATAATTTTTCCTACATGTTGCATCGGCCCAAAACACATGGACCAACCTGTTAGACAAATAATCTGCTGCCATCCCATCTCTCTTGTCACAGCATGGTCGAGGCCATGCCTTTGTTTTCTCTGTAGCAGCATGGTAGTAGGTCGTGCAAACAGTAAAGGTACATCAGCCACGTCCCGGCTGATTTCAGCATAGTACTAGGAATAGTTGAGTACTGTAGCCATGCATCTCTTGTTCCCGGTAGAGGGTAGAGGTTTGTATATAAATTCTATGAAATGCAATGGAAAGGGTAGTTCTTGCGCCACCATTCCCTGGGTACTCAGTTTCAGCCAACGGTGAAACATTGGAGCAGTGTCTGTGTGTGTTCTTAGCTCGTCTTCCTCCTTGGTCTAAGGAGGGTCTCGAGGGTAGGATCGAGCAGGTGCTGCTCGCCTCTACGGTGCTAGGTTCTAGCGCCAGCACGTGGTATCGGAGCCATACACATCGTTAGGCTTCACCGCTGACGATGTCGGAGACTGGTACGGGCACCGGTGCGCTGCAGGGCGGCGGCGGAGATGCGGAGAGACAGCTCCAGCCCGTGGCGTAGCCGGTGGAGGTGCGCGTGGTGAGGGAGTACGGCGGGAACAACTCCTGGCCGATGCTCACCCGCACCAACTACGGCGAGTGGGTTGTCCAGATGAAATGGAAGTTCCGCGCGTGACACTGGTGGGCGGCTGTGGAGACTGGTGACGCCGGAGAGGATGCGGAGGTGGGTGTCATGGAGGCGCTCATGGCGTCCACTCCGAGCGAGTTCCACGAGGCGCTCGGAGCCAAGAAGACGGCGAAGGAGGCTTGGGAGATGCTGGCCTCATTCCGTGTTGGTTCGGATCGAGCCAAGCACGCGAAGGTCCAGCAGCTCAAGCGCGAGTTCAACGACATCCGGTTCAAGTCCGGGGAGACGGTGGAGGACTTCACGCTGTGTCTCCAGTCGTTGGCCAGCCAGCTGGCCACCTACGGCAAGCCGCTGGCAGACGAGGATCTTGTCAGCAAGCTGCTCTGCGTCGTGCCTCCGAAGTACTTGCAGCTCGCCATGTCCATTGAGACGATGCTGTACATCTCCACGTTGTCTCTGGAGGATGTGGCAGGGCGGCTGCGGGTTGTGGAGAGCCACGGTGCAACGCCGTCGGAGAAGGAGAAGCCCAAGTTGTTGCTGACCGAGGAGGAGTGGACGGCGCGGATGAAGCGCAGGTCCGGGGAAGGCTCCAGCCGTGGCGGTGGTGACCGTGGCGGCAACGGCGGCAAGAAGCAGGGGAAGGCTCCGGCGGACAAGAAAAAGGGCAAGAAGAAATTCACTGCCCCCAACGCCTGCCGCAAATGCGGCAAGGTTGGACACTGGGCACGCGAGTGCCCGGAGAGGAAGGAGAAGAAGCAGGAGGCACACCTAGCTCAGGACGACAGCGACGACGAGCAGGGGCTCCTGATGGGTGAGTACTGCACTCTGCAGGAAGGCAAAATAGGGGAGGCAGAGGCGGAGCAGGGGACTGCGCCGCAGGGCGTCAAACTTGATGAGCCGCGGGCACAGGCACACCTGGGCGCGGTCAACGACGAGAAGGAGCAGTGGTGGTACCTCGACTCCGGTGCGAACAACCATATGACTGGTTGCTGCACCGCCTTCACCGACCTCGACACGAACAAGACCGACACGGTCAAGTTCGGGGATGGCTCAAGGGTGGACATTCGAGGCCAAGGCACGGTTGTTTTCAATTGCCGGAACGGGGAGCAATGCGCGCTGACAGACATGTACTTCATCCCCCAGCTCCGCACGAGCATCGTCAGTCTGGGCCAGCTGGACGAGCGCGGGGCGGAGGTGTTGATTCGAGACGGCGTGCTGCGAATCAGGGACAAGGAGCGGCGTCTTATCGCCAAGGTAATGCACTCCAAGTACCGCCTCTATCTTCTCGATTTGAAGGTGGAGCACCCTGTGTGCTTGACGGCGGCATGCACGCAGGAGCCGTGGCTGTGGCATGGCCGATTTGGCCACCTAAGCTTCGACGCTCTGGGCCGGCTCGGGAAGATGGTGACCAGGCTGCCACGGATCGAGCATGTCGGGGAGCTGTGCGACAGCTGCCTAGCGGGGAAGCAGAGGCGGCTGCCGTTTCTGAAGACGGCAAGGTACCGCGCCACGGACCCCCTCGAGCTAGTCCATGGGGACCTCTATGGGCCAATCATGCCAGCGACGCACGGAGGACGGAGGTACTTCCTCCTGCTCGTGGATGACTACAGTCGCTACATGTGGCTGCAGCTTCTGACGAGCAAGAGCGACGCGCCGGACGCCATCAAGCTCTTCAAGGCGCGCGCGGAGGCGGAGTGCAGCAAGCAGCTGCGGGTGCTCCGGACCGACCACGGCGGTGAATTCACGGCGCTTGAGTTATCTGAGTACTGCGTGGAGGAGGGGGTGGGTCGACACCTCACAGCACCCTACTCGCCGCAGCAAAACAACATCGTGGAGCGCCGGAATCAGACCATCGTCGGCATGGCACGCTCGATGATGAAGGCCAAGGGGATGCCGACGGTGTTCTGGGGAGAGGCGGTCACGACCGCCGTGCACATCCTCAACCGGTCGCCGACCAAAGACCTCGAGGGAAAGAAGCCGTATGAGGCGTGGCACGGGCGCAAGCCCAATGTCTCGTACCTGCGCATGTTCGGCTGCATATGTCATGTGAAGACCGTCAAGCCGGGCCTCGGGATGCTGGAGGACAGGAGCACGCGCATGGTGTTCCTCGGCTACGAGGAGGGGTCGAAAGCCTATCGGCTATACGGTCCGGTCAGAGGCAAGGTTGCGGTGTCCCGAGATGTGATCTTCGACGAGGCAGCATCGTGGATTTGGGATGAGCCGCAAGCAGAGGGCCTCGAGCAAGGCGACGACGGACTCGGCGATACATTCGTCGTGGAGCAGTTGGTAATCCATGGCCACGGCGAGGCTACAGAGGAGCCAAGGACCGGGGAAGCCAGAGCGGCGGACCTGGCAGTGGGGGAAGCACCAACGGTGGCCGGGGCGGTGGAGCCACACAGCTCGCAAGGAGCTAGACCGCGGACTTTTCGACCGGGAGGCTCGGCCGCAAACACTGCTCGGGAGGCCTTGACCTCGACCGTGGGTGCGGGCAGGAGCGGCCTCGAGGATCGCCAGGCCACGTTCGTAGATCATGCGGCTTCGATCGAGGACCACAGGGGTCCCAACTCCGTGACTCAGGGGTCGGGCGCCCGAGGGGCCTCGACTCCGTACGAGGGGCGGCTCGAAGTCGCATCAGGCCGTCGCGGGAGCAGCCTCGACCGCAGGAGGCAGAGTCTTGGAGGCGCGCCGGGTGGCCTTAGCCCCGACCACGAGTCATCAGGACCGCAGGGCCTCGAGTGCGGACAGAAGGGTCTCGACCACGGAGCCTCGAGTGCAGACCGCGCGGGAGGCCTCGAGCCTGATCGCAGCGTCCTTGACCACGAGTCGGTCGGACTCGACCACACGCTGGGGAGCCTCGACCACGGGGCCGCAGGGCTCGATTGCGCCAGGGCCCTCGATCCCGATATAGGCAGGGCCAGGACCACGGGAGGTGTCTCCACCGTGTGACTCGAGGGCCCAAGCGCGAGGGGGCCCTCGACCGCCAAAGGGGGTCGAGCATGGAACTTCTCCGCTGCGAACGACTCCGCCTCGAGAAACTGCGGTGGAAACCATCGAGTATGCAACGCCACCATCGGACATCATGGACTTCATGGACGCATACCACGAAGGCGAGGAGGTCCGGTTCCGCCGCCTGGACGACATTATGGTAGATACGGCGGCACCCCTCGACGACGACCCTACTCTACTTCTTATGAGTGCAGAGGAGCCGACCAGGTTCGCCATTGCGGACCGCGATGTAGCGTGGTGGAAGGTGATGCTGGAAGAGATGAAGGCCATCGAGGAGAACAAGACCTGGGAACTGGTCGATCCGTCGGCGGGTTGCCGGCCGATTGGACTCAAGTGGGTCTTCAAGGTGAAGCGGGATGAGCGCGGCGCTGTGGTGAAGCACAAGGCGCGCCTCATCGCTCGAGGGTTCATGCAGCATGAAGGGGTCGACTTCGAGGAGGTCTTTGCCCCCGTCGCGCGCATGGAGTCGGTGCGACTCATGCTCGCCCTCGCTGCAGCCAAGGAGTGGCAGGTTCACCACCTCGACGTTAAGTCGGCGTTCCTCAACGGGGACCTGGCTGAGACAGTCTATGTCAAGCAGGCGTCAGGTTTCGTCATCAAGGGCGCGGAGAAGAAGGTGTTGTGCCTGCGCAAGGCTCTCTACAGTCTGCACCAGGCACCACGGGTGTGGAACGCCAAGCTCGACGCCACCATGGCTGAGCTCGGGTTCGGGAGATGCACCACGGAGCACGCTCTGTACACCCGCCGACGGGGGAAGGAGCATCTCATCGTCGGGGTGTACGTGGACGACCTCATCGTCACTGGCGTGCGGGCACAGGACATCGCTAATTTCAAGGAGGAGATGGCCGCGTGGTTTCGGATGAGCGATTTGGGTACCCTATCTTACTACCTCGGCATCGAAGTGAGGCAGGGGAGGACGCCATCAGGCTGGGACAGCGCACCTACGCGCAGAAGCTGCTCGAGCGGGCGGGCATGGCAGGCTGCAAGGCTGTGGCCACGCCAATGGAGGAGCGCATCAAGCTTTCGAGGTAGAGCATCGCGGCGAAGGTGGACGCTACGCTCTACCGGAGCATCGTCGGCGAGTTGCGCTGGCTGACTCACGCGGCCGGACATCGCTTTTGCAGTGGGCTATGTGAGCCGGTACATGGAGGATCTGCGGGAGGATCACTGGACGGCGGTCAAGCGTTTGCTGTGCTACGTCCAGGGCACGGTGGAGTTGGGGATTGTCTTTCCCAAGCGTGGCGGACTTCAGCTAAAGGTGTTCCGCGAGGCGCCGCCCGAGGCCAAGGAGGGTGCGCCGGGACTCACGGCGTTCAGCGACGCGGACATGGCGGGTGATGTGGACGGGCGCCGGAGCACCTCCGGCGTGCTTGTCTTGCTCGGCGAAGCGCCGATCACCTGGCAGTCGCTGAAGCAGTCCACCTGTGAGGCGGAGTATGTGGCTACGGCCACGGCGGCGTGCCAGGTGGTCTGGCTGCGACGGTTGCTGAGCGAGCTCACTGGTGTCGAGGCTCAACCACCGGCGCTCAAGGTGGACAACCAGCCGCGCTGGCAAAGAACCCCGTCCTCCACGACAGGAGCAAGCACATCGATGTGAAGTTCCACTTTCTTCGAGACTGCGTCGATGGAGGACAGATCGTCATCGAGTTCGTCGACTCTGGCAAGCAGCTCGCTGACATCCTCACCAAGTCACTCGGACGTCTTCGGTTCTAGGAGCTGAGAAAGATGATTGGCATGGTGGAGGTCAAGGGCTAGCAGCAGGATTAGGGGAAAATTGTTAGACAAATAATCTGCTGCCATCCCATCTCTCTTGTCACAGCATGGTCGAGGCCATGCCTTTGTTTTCTCTGTAGCAGCATGGCAGTAGGTCGTGCAAACAGTAGAGGTACATCAGCCACGTCCCGACTGATTTCAGCATAGTACTAGGAGTATTTGAGTACTGTAGCCGTGCCTCTCTTGTTCCCGGTAGAGGGTGGAGGTTTGTATATAAATTCTATGCAATGCAATGGAATGGCAGTTCTTGCGCTACCATTCCCTGGGTACTCAGTTTCAGCCAACACTGAAACATTGGATCAGTGTCTGTGTGTGTTCTAGAACTCAGCTCATCTTCCTCCTTGGTCTAAGGAGGGTCTCGAGGGTAGGGTCAAGCAGGTGCTGCTTGCCTCTACGGTGCTAAGTTCTAGCGCCAGCACAACCTACCTTCACCATCCACAACATAGTCAAAATAGAAATCTGGGTTTGCGAGGCTCTTTCTACTCAACTGATCAACAAACATTTGAGCATTAGAAGACTTTATTAGTACCCTCAGATTCTTGTGGTAATTCTGCAAGTCCCTTTTTAAGAACTCAACATTCTCAAAACCCCCTGCACCAACACGAAGGTACATGTATGCTTGTGATGTGCCAATGCTTGCTTTATGGCATGCGAACAATGTGTGTTTTGCACGCAACATAAGCTTTCTATTGGACCTTATGAATTGCTGTTTGGTAGGGGTCACAAGTGCATGAGTGTGGTCTTCCTCAAACCTTATCACGGTGTACTTATGGTCATCAGTCCGCTTGATAACAAGCATAGCCTCGCACCCACACCTAGTGATTCTTTTCTTATACCTCTTTCGCTTGCTACTTGATTGCATATTCTTGTCATCACAAAAACCTTCTTTTGCACAAAAGAAACGCTTGTACAAGACCACTCCATCAACAGCCTTGTGCTGCCCAACACGAACTGAAAAACCCACATTATGAGCATAAAGCTTATAGAACTCCTTGGCTGATTCAACATCTGTGAAAGTCATCCCAATGGTTGGTTTCAAGGTGTCATCACATTCTGGAGTATAAGATGAACCCTACAACATAAATGATAGTTGTCAGTTAACACGCCTCTTCTAAAAAGGTATTGAAAGTACATGGTTGCATGAAACTCACATAGAACGGGATGCTGAACGACTTCTGTGGCGTGGTACATTCACGAGCTGGAATAATAGGAGCAATTGATTTAACATCCGATTGTACATCATTAAAATCCAATTGCCTTGTCATGCTCACTTCAGGCTCAAAGACCATTGTAGCTGCAAGATGACAGAAACATATGATAGAACCAAAACAAAAACAATCAAGATAGGACCAGGCCATAATAATTAGCAAAGCACTCATTTTTCAATTTGTAATACCACCCAACCTAGTTGCTAGTAGATCCTGAAGTCGTGTTCCTAGTAGATCCTGAAACTACTTCTTTGAATTAAACTACAGAATTCTTAATGAAACTGTGGACCTGAATGTGAACCAAAATAAGTGACTCTGACTCTGCAAGGGCGAACTTCTGATGATACCAAAAAACTGAAGTGTGATGCTCCTGAAAATGCATATTTTAGAACTACTACAGGAAACTTGCCTCATACCAAAGACTGGAATCACAAGGCAAAACAATTCAGATACTTTACCAGGGCTTCAACTCAACCTGATGAAGCCATTCTAGTAAGATACACTGAAAGAAACTTCCTCGTGGATTTCATAGAATCAAGAAACCTTAGAAAAAAGACATTGCCAGCTCCCTCAATTGCTGAAAGTGGAACCACTCAATGGCTTGGTTTCACTGGGATAGTTTCAAAAGGAAGACAGAACACTGATTCACTCCCAATGTTTGCAGCTGCCAACGGGGATGTGATTTATATGAACATAGGTGGGTTCATTGAGTTACTATTACTACATTCTACTTCATCTGTACCTGGACCTAAACATTGTCACTACAATCTGTTAAATATTCAAAACATCACTAATGTAGGTTTATTGTCAGAGGTTCCAATAATGTGACTCTCTACTCTTTATAAAACAAAGGGGGAACAACATTAAACTCAGTGCTAGCAATGTCCTTACGGAGGCAAGAGGTGGCAGTTGCTACACGACCAAAAGCATAGCCAGCAATATGTACCTTGAGCTGCAGATGATGCACAATCTCTGCATCTAATTTTCATATCAGTATACAAACAATCAATCCCGCAGATTCATGCTGGATAATTGTGCAATTATGCATTTTTCTACCCATTTATCTATTTTTGCCCATCCTTCTAAATTTTTGCAACATCAATCCTACCAAATTAAAAATGCTCTAGTCGGCATGCCAATCCTGAAACCGTGAGCAAAGAACACCAAAAATGTAATAGAAAAGGTTGCCATCAATTTTTAGATGCTATTGACTAATTAGCAGGACTACGCAGTGTCTTCTGATGAGTGGACCACGCATGAGGCAAACAAATAACGAAGCCATAAGCCAGCAACTTTTGTTATAAAAAACAGCAATTTGCATGTCGATGAACTGACTAATGGGATTAAGAAGCGGATTACTTGCCTGATGTGCGGCAGCATGCTTGGCGTTGCCTCTGCTGGTCGTGGCTCCGCGTCGTGTCAGGCGGGAGATGGTGCGTCCGTGTCCTAACTCCGTGAGCGGCGGCGCCGCCCGCACCCTGCAGAACAGCAGAAAGCCGCGACGGCCGCGCTATCCCTAACCCTAGCCGGTGGGCGGCAGGAAGCGGCGATCCCAGGGCGTAGGACCCGTTTCCGTCGTTGGAGAGATCAAGGGAAGAGGCGTGTGAAGGAACTCACGTAAGCGAAGCTTGGTCTGCAAGCTAGCTTCCGGTGGAAGGAAGACGTCTGAGATCGATTCGAATGAAGGTGGCCGCAAATTTTCAATCTAGTTCAGGGCTATAGTAAAAAAGGTGCCAAGGCATTAAGGGGGTAAATATAAAATGTTTCGAAACCCTTTGTATGCCGCACATTTGAAATCCAACTATTCGTGATCCAATTTTCCACCTATCATTAAGTTTTCACTAGATATTTTCACTCCCCAATGGCCCAATAGAGTTCAATAAATGCAGCCCCAATTGAGCCTGGCTAGCAAAACGTAGTAAAGTCATGTTTAGTTCTCTCCAAAAGTTATAATTTTTTCACTCTCTCTTCATCACATCAATATTTAGCTGCTTACATAGAGCATTAAATATAGATAAAAAATAACTAATTACATAGTTTAGTTCAAAATCACGAAATTAATCTTTTGAGCCTAGTTGGTCTACGATCGAACAATATTTATCAAATAAGATAAAAATGGTACTGTTCATCGGGTTCATTTTTTTTCACGATCTAACCAAGGCCTAAGGTTAGTTTTAGCCTGCCTCCATCAAGCCACCTCAAGTTGTTTGGGTTACCGTTTGGGTTACCTCCGGTGCATGTTTAGTTACTTGGTTTGTTTCGATATGCTCACCTCCTAAGAGGAATTCTATCGAACACCTGTTGAGCAGCCCCAAGGACCTCCGCATCCTCACCATGGCGGGTGCTGCGACGCCTTGTCTGCGTTGCCTGACGCCGGCCTTGCTCGCCTACACGTTCCCCGGCTCGATCTCCACCCGCCGCAGCACGCCAGCACCCGCCATGTCCCGGCGCCCGGTGGTGCGGCCCTCCCCTGCGAAGCGGCGGCGGCGCGGCCCCGCTCACGACCACCGGCGACGGCGGCGCGAGCAGACAAGGCGGCGACGCGAGGCAAACGAGGGATCCACGGGCGCGCGGCGGGCGTGCCACAGGTGCGCACGCTGGCGGCCTCCACACTCGCGCCGGGGGCCTAGCTCGCGGCGGCCTCCACACTCGCGCCGGGGGCCTAGCTCGCGGCGGCCTCCGCGTTCGTGCACTCGCTCACACCGGCGGCCTCCAAGCACGCGTCCTCGCTCGCCCACAATGGCCTCCAAGCCTGCGTCTTCGCCCATGGCGGCCGGCGGCCTTGCCCGCGTCCAGCGGCCGCGCCCATGGCGGAGGTGCGTCCGCCTACGGCCGGCGGCCTCGCCCGTATCCGGCCGTTGCGCCCATGGAAGATGTGGCTGCCCGCCCCAGCCACGCCCGGAGAGGCTGCCATGGCCGGCTGCCGCGTGCCTCGCCTCGCCCTTCGCCCAGAGAGAACACAAGGGGAAGTAGGGGAGCCTCGCCAAGAGCAGCGGAGGGGCTCGGCGGCGCGGGCGCGCAGGGGAGCCGCGGCCCGACCCGCGGCGGCGGCCCTCCCTCTCCACCGGCGGTGCGGTAGCCCTCCCCTACCTCTCCGACGACAGATCAGGCCCACTTCGGCCTCCACCACAAGCACCGTCCCGCGCTTGAGACCTGGCGACCTGCACCAACCATGTTCCCGTTCAGCTTCGGCAACGCCACCTCTCCTCACCGCCCCAGCAGCGACAGCGTGCCCGTCCACCACCACCAGCGACGGCGCCGACACCTTCTTGCTAGGCGCCAGATTCGGTGAGGCTTGACGGCAGAGGCTTGGGGAGGAGGGGGATCACCGGCATGGGAAGGAGGAACACCGGTGGGGAGCAGTAGCATGCGCACACTCGGGTGAGAAGGAAAGGAACATGTCAGGGGGACAAGAAACACGCGCGCCTGGCGCAGGCCTGGCCCCGGGTGTACGGCTGGCCCGAGATAGCCAGGCCAGGAGCCCGGGCCAGGTAACCAAATGCCGAGGATTGGGCCAGAAACAAGCCTGGTTGGCGCGCATGAACCAAACATGCCCTATGTATACATTAATAGTCTTTTCTTGAAATGACATCATGTGTCTTTTTTATTAAGAAGAAGAGGCCGAGACCCGCGAATACAACGAAACAAAACACGACCATAGAGAGAGTGGCCAAACACAACGACAAACAATTACTACTATAGACATACAGACAGCAAGAAATAGACGTCCACCCCACCAAGCCCCACAAAACAACGCAAACCCGCGAGATGGGTTGCAACACCACACATGTCAAAGCTCACAACATTCGAGCTTGACGAGCCAAAGGGAGCGGAAGCTCACGCAAAGAAGGCACTACCACAATGCCACTGTGAGGCGGGGACGCAGCCGGCGACATGGAAGGGCCAGGCTACGCGGATGGCGACGCGGGAGCTCGTAGTGGTCTTCAATGGAGCCTTCAGGAAGGAGCTCGGACGCCCGCTGCGTTGAGAAGTAGGCCACTGGAACTTTCGATCCCGAACCCCGGCAGTCGCCGCCGACGAACATAATGACGACGCCTTCAGGAAGGTGATGACGTGGCTGCCAACGTCGTCGGTCCAAGGCGCAAGGCCTGGACAAGGGGTTTTCACCCAAATGCCGTCGTCCGTAGCCAGCACCACCGCGACTATCGTCGTCCGTCAACCCATCACCCGTGGGGACGACAATCGCCGCCAACCATGTCGCCGCTGCCCGCTATGGCGCTCCCGATGTGGTGGCGCGGGCTGGCAGCGTGTCGTCCTTCAACCCAGCACTGTTGGTGGGGAGGACGAGCATCGTCGTGCTCCCTGGCACCGCCGCTAGGGCGCAGGAGGGCTGAGGGGAGGTGGCTGGCCGGCACTGCCCGTCGTCGCCGCCTCAACCCTAGTCCCGGCCCGCCTCCGGCTGCTGAGGCCGAGCCCGCACTGGAGGCGCCCCCGGCACCGCCACCACGGTGCAGGAGGACCAGGGGGAGGGGGCTGGCCGGCACTGCCCGTCGCCACCGCCTCAACCCTAGGCCCGGCCCGCCGCCGGAAGCACCGAGACCGGGCCCGCGCAGGCACCGCCGCCCCGGTGTAGGAGGGCTGAGGGGATGGGGTTGGCCGGCTCGGCCTGTCGCCGCCGCCGTCAACCCTCGGCCCGCCCTGCCGCCGGCCAACCCGGCCGGCACAGTCGCGGGAGACCGGCCCTGGCTGCGTGGGGACCGGGACCGGCCGCAGGCCGCAGATCGGGACGCAGACAACCATCGTCGGTCGGCGGCCGCTGGACACTAGCCGAGGTCCTCGACCTCAAGGCCAGGGCCGTGGGAGCCGCAGCAAGGGCGCGTGGGAGCCGAGGGGGTCGGCCGGCCACCGCCGCCGGCCGCAGCCCAAGGTCAACCCCGCCGCCGATGGGGCGTGGGTCACCAGCCCTAGACCCGCTGTCGGCCGATCAGGGCGACCAGGTCGCGGAGGGGCCTGATCCGGCCGCAGGGGTGCCAGATCCGGCCAAGGAGGGCCCGGATCTGCCCCCACGCCGGCCGGTGGCCGCCGACGCCGGAGGGGAGAAGGGGGGATGGTGGAGGGAATGGGGAAGAGGAAGGACGGGGGTGCACTGAGACGGGAGAAGAGGAGGGGGGCCTTTTTGAGCCCACCCCCTGGCCGCCGCCGCCGCCGGCGAGGAGGAGCGACGACGGCGACCCTGCCGGCGGAGGAGGGGAGGGGGTTGCGGGCGGCGGTGGGTGGCCCCCGAGTCGCCCCTCCCCCCTTCCAGGGAGAGCGACGCGAGGGAGGTTGTAACCTAGTACATCTGCTCTGCACAGCTTTTTTTCCCTCTACATTAATAGTCTCACCAGTCACTATTTTTTATAGTGTTTATATAGACAAAATATTCGTTATAAACTACATCTTTAGCGTAATCCGTCAACGCGACTGCATTCTTCAACTTGAGCAGTTGTTTATTATTTGTGAACACGACCGAATTTTGCTTTGTCGAGCAAATTTTGCTTTGTCGAGCAAACCGTCACTGTAAGATGTACAGGATTACTGACCACTTCTGGATGGTGGATACAGGCGTCAGGCGTGTTAAGTAAAGTTTTGTCGGCCTGCATGATCAACGTTGTTGTCTTGTTGACGGTCTGATGAATGCAGCAGTCCAGGCTAGCTACGGTGAAAGAGGATCAAACATCATCTCTACCTAATAATAACGTACGGAAATTTCACTCCGCCAATTTTTTTCTGTCCGCCTTGGTCGGACGTGTTGGCGGTCCTGAGTAGATTAGGAGTAGATAAGGAAGAAGAAAATAATATAGGGTTCCTGATGTAAAAATATTAGAGAGAAAGAAAAGGTGAAAAGACTCTTAATAGTTTTCTAAATATATTGAGGTTTCTGGTGTAAAATATTTATATTCTAATGGGCCTCTGCAGGCGGGCTTCTTTTTAACCTGGACTGGGTCAGCTTTGTTGTGAACTGGACCAAGCCCATGCACACATTTTTTTCTTTTGTTCTTAGATCTTGCAAAAAAAATCAGAAAAATACCCAACGTAGTATGAAACAATAAAGTTATAATATATTTAATATCTAAACGGTGACACTTAAATATGCATGGAGGGAGTATATATTCATATAAATAAGTAGAGTAAGGGTGCGGTATATAATGTCTGTCCCTTTTTATTTGTGGTTCTCATTTTCTGAAAAGATAATCATACTTAACTCTGAGTAAATATATAAAATAAAATATTAATATTTATAGTATAGAATTATATAGGTCGTTGACTCTGTTTTTATAAAAGGATTCTAAATACTTATCTCGTTGCACCTAACCTTAGTGTAAACTTTGTGACAATGGTCTAGCCTCCCGTGCGTTCGTCACTAGCAGCTTCATCATGCAGTTACTCATCAATGTGAGTCCTGATGGCATGGCCTGACATACGTAGCATCGTTAAAGTCAATGTGTGCTTCGCAAAGACAAACCAGCCTTCTGGGAACATGCACGGATGCTTCGGCTAGAGAGCACTCACATGCGCTTGAGCTTGAGGAGCGTGATCTTGGTGACGCGTCGATAAGAGCTCAACGAGAACATAGACATTAGCTGCCTCCATGGCCTTGATGTGCGAAGTGCTATGGGAGTATGTTGTGGTATACTAGCTATCTTTTTTTCGTTACAACGCGCGGACACTTTTGCTAGTGACTATCAAAGTTTGATTTCAGGGTTTTCTTGTAGTTTTTTATGTTATTTCACGCATTTCAGGTATTTTTTATTTTTTTGAAAAATATTAAATTTTAAAGGCAAGCTTCGTGAAAACCCGTGCAAACCATGACAAAAAGGTCGTCTAAATTTAATAAAAAAACCACACATGTAGATGATATATGATGATACATAGTCTTATAAAAAATCTTGTCCAAACCCGACTTTATTGTGAGATATAAAAATAACAAATTTCAAGCCTAAAAATAACGAGTGTTATCTATACGACCAAGACCCGAAGACCATCGACCATATCATCACCTCCTGCTCCTTCTCCAGATATATCTGGTGGACCATCCTGGCGGTGCTTGGGTTGACGCCTCACAATTGGGTGAGGACTCCGTCATCGCCTGATGGGAGCACTGGAGTGGCATGGAGACATGAGAAAGGGCGCGGACACCCTCTTCGCGCCGGTGGCGTGAGAGCTTTGGAAAGAGAGATGCAAGATTCTTCATGAACGAAGCGGCCACTAGCGCACAGTTCCTCGCCAAGATCAAGCAGATAACCGACCTTTGGATAGAGGCAGGGGCGTGCCATCTAGATGAATTAGTCCGCGAGTAAGCGCCATGTGTAATCAGGAAGGAGAGGCGACGCTTATTGTAAACCTCATCCTCCTAATGCATGCGTGCGCGCTGTAAAAACTCTTCTTTTTAAATAAAAAATATCCAAATCTTTTACGTATTCGAGAAAAAAAAGGTTTAGAGCGTGTTTGCTTGAAACACTTATTTGGGCTGGGTTTGTTCAGATGGATCAACTGGATAAATACGCAAATTCTAACAAATTTGAGCAACTGAGATGCCGAAGCTTGGAATTGCTTCTTGATTTCTCTATCTTCTCTCGTCTATTCATCTACTGCACGTGGTTTGGAGGTTGGGAAAATTGGTCAAAAGAAAACGGGCTTAGTATAGACGAACATTGTAGATAATTGAAATATTGGGCAATTGCCGCGCACCCTTTTCCAGGGGGCGCCATGTATTTATATGGCCAATTGGCTTGGGTTACAAGTTAGAGGGATATACCCTGATTTACAAGGTCTCTATCTCTACTCTATCTCTATGACACGCCAACCATCTAGGTTGGCTTATCTACAGAAGTTATATCATAACACCCACCGCAGTCGCAGTGGGAGGTTCCCGGACGCCAAGACTAGAACGGAAGTCTCGAAACAGCAGTGTTGGAAGTCCTTTGGTCATGACATCCGTGAACTGATGGGAAGACGGTACATGAAGCACCCGGATCTATCCAAGAGTGACTTTCTCACGGACGAAGTGAATGTCAATCTCAATGTGCTTCGTACGCTTGTGGTGAACAGGATTGACCGTCATGTAAACGGCGCTGACGTTGTCGCAGAAAACAACTGTGGCAGACGGCAGCTGAATGTGGAGCTCCTGAAGAAGTTGACAAAGCCAACAACACTCGGCCACGACGTGAGCCACAGCACGGTACTCCGCCTCAGCACTAGAACGAGACACTGTGGCCTGGCGTTTTGAGGACCAGGAGACCAAAGTATCACCGAGATAAACACAGAAGCCGGAGGTGGAGCGACGAGAGTCGGGACAACCTGCCCAGTCAGCATCGGACTAAGCAGTAAGCCTGTCAACAGACCCAGCAGGAATGTGGAGGCCTGAGGAGAGAGTTTCCTTCACATAGCGAAGAATGCGCTTCAACAGCGCACGATGAGGCTCCCGGGGTGCATGCATGAACAGGCACACCTGCTAAACTGCATAAGCCAGATCAGGATGAGTCAGGGTCAGGTACTGAAGAGCCCCTGCCAAGCTCCTGTACTCAGAGCTCTCCTTGTCTGACAAACGGTCACCATCGTGTGCAGATAGCTTGGCCTGAGAGTCAATGGGTGTCGTAGTCGGGTGACACTCAGCCATGCCTGCACGCTGAAGAAGGTCGAGGGCGTACTGTTGCTGGGATAGGAAGAGACCGCCAGGGGATCACGTGACGGAGATGCCAAGAAAGTGGTGAAGGGCGCCGAGGTCTGTCATGGTGAACTCGGAGCCGAGGCGAGCCATGATGCGCTGGAGGAGATCAGCAGATGACGCAGTGAGGACGATATCATCCACGTACAGCAGCAGGTAGGCGAACCCGAGTCGTTCCACAGAACGAACAGAGATGTGTCGGAGGTAGACGCAACGAAGCCAAGGTGACGGACGAAGGTAGCAAACCGCTGGTGCCAGTCCCGCGGAGCCTGCTTGAGTCCATACAGGGACTTCTGCAGGAGACAAACGTGATCGGGTGCCGCGGGGTTAACGAAGCCTGGCGGCTGCTGACAGTAGACAGTCTCCTCGAGGTGACCGTGAAGAAAAGCATTCTTCACATCCAGCTGATGTATTGGCCAGTCGCGGGATACGACGATGTGGAGGACGATGCGAATGGTGGCCACTTTGACAACTAGGCTGAAGGTCTCATCGTAGTCCACACCCTCGCGCTGGGAGAAACCGCGAACCACCCAACGAGCTTTGTGGCGAGCAAGAGACCCATCAGCATGGAACTTGTGCCAGAAAATCCACTTGCCTGTCACAATATTGGCGCCAGGAGGGTGCGGGACAAGGCTCCACGTGTTGTTGTCGACGAGGGCCTTGTGTTCATCCATCATCGTAGCACGCCAATTTGCATCAACGAGCGCACTGCGATAATTCATCAGGATAGGTGATGGCAGGGACGAGGTAGTAGCAGCCAGCCCCTCGTAGTTGGCTCGCGGGATGACACCCGTCATGGTGCTCGTGAGCCGCGAAGGCAGAGGAGGAGCTGAAGGCGCCGGAGGTGCAGCAGCAGCAGGTGCAGCCGACGCCGGGGCTGCAGCAGCAGCTGGTGTGGGCGCCGGGGCTACTGCCGGCGCCTGAACAATAGGTGCAGCTGGAGGAGGCGCCGGAGTACTTGGCAGCTCGGTGGCTGCAGCCGGCTGTCATCGCCGGACGTATATCTTCGGAAACAGAGTCACCGAAGGACCAGGCGGGGGCACACGACCACGCCCGCCCGGTGCTGTAGAGACTTAGGAAGATCCTGGTGGGGGCACATGACCACGCCCGCCTGGAACGGCAGCAGCAGAAGAGGGACCAGGAAGGGGCGCACGGCCACTGCACCCTGGCGGAAAGAGAGCCGGTGTGGGCTCGTCATCATCAGGAGGTGGATGCTCAACAGCCATGGAAGGTGGAGCGACAGCGGACGTCGACGGGGGGATCCCACCTGCAACAACAGTAGAGCAAGGCACCGAATCCGAAGTGTCGCCTAAAAGGAAATCCAGAGCAGAGGGTAAGGGCGTGGGAGAAGACGCAGCAAAAGGGAAGACGGATTCATCAAACACAACATGGCGAGAGATGATAATGCGATGAGTGGAGAGATCGAAGCACCTATAGCCTTTGTGAGAGGCGGGATACCCAAGAAAGACGCAGGCAGTGGAGCGAGGAGCAAGTTTATGGGGAGAAGTGTAACACCTCTGGTGTTATCTTAACTAAAACATGCCATGTCATCATATGCATTGCAAAGCATTCATATTTAAGTCAACCTTAATGTGCATTAACTAAAAACAAGTTTATATTTCATAGGTTGATTGCGTTTCTGGAATGTTTGGTCACATGAAATAATAAAACCCTATTTTCGAATGTCATCGCAAATGCTTAGTTTATACTCTATGTACTTGAGGTGTAAACTGTGTTTACACTAGTGCCAAGCATAGTGTATAAGTCTAAGTCCAACCCTAAAAATGATTTCCATATTTGAAATTAAATTTGGATTCCCAAGCTTATTTCTAAGTCTGGCTATTCAAGTTTAAATTCAAATTGGAAATGCTATAAAAGGTTTTTCAAAAGTCAACTTGGTCAACCAAGGGTGTCATTGGGTCAATGACCTAAAAATGTCCTGGGATGATGTTTGTGATCACTAATAACCAACCAATTAAGTTAAAAACCAAATTGAGTTTAAATTCTATTTCAAAAACCCTTTATTTCAAAACCTAGTTTTATCCCCTTTTCTCTAATTCAAAATCTATAAGGAATTTGGAGATACTCTAAAAAGATAGTTTGTAGATCTTGACAAGAGCTACAAAGTTGGTATATAAAGTGTTTCAAGTTTCCAAAAGGAATTTCAAATTAATTTGAAAATACAGTTTCTAGCATTTATCCTCTTTTGATTTTAAAACTATAATTCAAAAATTATGCATCATTTGAGAAAACCTTGTATATTAAGGATGTTTGGTTTGACAAGATCAACATTTCATAGTTTTGAAGATTTTCCAGTTTTATTGAAAAATCAAAAGTAATTTCAAATGTTTGTTTCTAGGGTTTTATCCCCTTTTCAAATCTGAATTCAAATTTCAAAATCTAGATAGAATTTGAGGATGCCAGTTAAAGGAAAAGTGTAGCTCTTGAAAAGTTACGCAAATGATATTTTTGGAGATTTTCAAGTTCTTATGCAAATTTTGGAGTAATTTGTATTTCTAAACCGATGGCATTTCTATAATTTCTGCGAACAGTAACTAACCCTATCGGCGAACGCCATGGCCGGCTTCTCATCGCGCGCCGCCGACCACCGCCGCACCTTCCCGGCCACCAGAGCGCTCTCGGACGCGAGAAGCTTCACCGTCGTCGTGTCGCTCACTCAAGCATCGTCTTCATGCTATAAATAGTGGTCGGACGCCGTCGTTTTTCCTTCTTCTTCCTCCCACCACCGTCGCCGACGACCTCGCTCCGCCGCCCGAATTCGCCGCCGACGCTCCACCTCTGTCCAATTGCTCTTGCCCAAAGCTCTGCCACTTCCTCACGGTCCTTTTGGGCCAGTTCATGCTTGTGCTCCTTGCCTGAGCCACCCGCACGCAGCCTTCTTCTCCGCGGCCAGTCAGTTGCTCCGCCGTGCCATCGCCGTCGTTTGCCGCCGCCGGAGGTGAATATATTTTACCTTCGACCCTGTAATCGTGTTCTCCGTATCATCCTGCATCTGATGCGCAGCTTGGCTTGAAAAGCGCATTGCTGGAGACCGCCGTGACGCCGTAGTGCCATCGGAGCGCCGCCGCCGCCATCACCGTCGTCGACCGCAGCTCAACCCAACCACTCCGGACCTTCATTAACGTGCGCATCAGCACCGTGGTGAGCTCCTGTATCTATCTGTGCCATCAATTTCATCAATCCTGCACCGTAGCCGCCGGCCACCGTGGCTCGCCGCCGGCACGGCCATGCCGCTCCGCCGCGCGCGTTGCTGCCTTGGCCAGGGACCATGAAGTGCCATCATGTAGTTGCCAAACTTGTCCGTTTAAGTGCCATGCGTGAGTCCGTGTGGTCGCCGTCGCCGAAAATCGCTCCGGTGAGCGACGCCGCCGCGCCCGAGCTCCGCCGCGCCGCCATTGCCGCCGGCGTGCATGCTGTCATCGCTCCGCCATTGCATTAGCCTGTCCATTGGATGCGTCGTGTCAAGATGAGCAAGTAGGAGAAAACCCCATCACTGGAAACCTCACCGACGGCGAGATATCACCGGTCAACTCCGGCGGGGTCGACTGTTGACCCGGGAGCACTGTGTCGGTTTTCTTTTTCCATTTTCAGAAAATGATTTAAATGCTATTTTCTTTGAAAATTCATAGTAAATCATATATAGCTCCAAAAATTCTAAAAATTTTTGTGAATGTTCTTTATGATGTCATCCACATAGGAAAAATATGAAATTCCAAATTTGAATACTTTTTGCATATGTTAAAATTAACCCTTTTAATTGAAAAATAGACCTTCAATGATTTTTAATAAATAAAACAATTGGCTTTTAATTCTAAAATTTATTTTGCCATCTAATTAGGCTAAGAGATTTCTAAAATAAAATTTTGGGCTTAATTTGATAACTTTAATTTTTATGCCTTTATTTAATGCTTTTAAATAATTAATTAATCCCTTTAGTTAAGATTAATCATGATAGGATTTGATTGACTTTGGGATTGATTGATGACTTTAGGTCATTAACCCTAATGACCTTTGGCACTTTAATTAATTGTTTGCACTTATCTTAATCATGTCATTAGGGCTTAATTAACGTTATTTTATGTGTTTATTTAATTCCAAAAATAGCGTAGTTAACCCTAATGAGTTTTATAAACGAAGTTTTGTTGGCTTGCAACTTTATCATGAAGAAAAGTTGTACTCAAGCCCTTAATCTGATCATGCATCCATCGAGCATCATGTTTACTATTCCATCATGTTGAAGCATATTAATTATCGAATAGTTTCTGTTAATGGAGAGTTAACGTTATCGGCCAGATCCGAAGGACGAGCAGATTCAAGAATCAGGAGTTGATCCAGAGTTTCAGAACTTCTACCCCGAACATCAAGGCAAGCCCCGGATGCATTCAAACCCTATTCTATTTATAAAAGTTTTACCGCTTCAGCTCTGATATGTTGCATTAAGTGATAGGAGTTGAGTGAAAACCCACAAATTGCATTACCTGTCTTATTTCCTTAATTCCTTGTTACCCGCTCTAGAAGATGAGTAGTAATGCTTAGCCCCGCTTATTTATTTAATTGTTCAAAGGTAAAAGAATAAAAAAGATGAGATTGGTTTTCTTAATGGAATCTTGATACTAGTAATAAATCAAGTCCGGACGGCGAACTTGCACTGGGAATGGAGTCCCTCTGTAGTGTTCTCGTCTGTTGATGCCCTAGGTCCCGTTCGTTGGTGAACTGGTGATATCGAGAATTTAGAAATCCACATGCATGAAGTGGTATATGGATGGTTGGAGCCGTGTATATCATGGAGTGACCTAGCGTGGAGCCAGAGATCCCATCTGTGTCATAGTGTGTCTTACTGTGGGGTTTAAGTTCCCATGTATCTCGGTACGCTGGGCCGCAGAGCTCACGTGTATCATGTGGTGATATACGGCTGAGGTTGTTATCCCGGTATATCGGTGCACCTGGGGTGCTTCGGAGTTAAAGTCTCCGGTATGCTCAGTCACCTAGGTCCCAGCTGGGTATGAAAATGGATTCGAATCACCATTGCTTCTCAGAGAAGAAGACTCGATCAGTGTTCATCATCGTAGTAACAACTTGAACAAAAAATTAAGGATCAATAATAAAGTTGATTGATAATGGGAGCTAGATCAAGCAACTTCTCTTTCTGTAAAGCTTTTCTGCAAAATTTCTTATCTCCTACAGACATTACCTTGTCCCTCTAGCCTGCATTTCTTGAGTCTCTACCCTTCTCTTTCATCGGGTCAGTCTTGTTGAGTACTGTTGTACTTAGGGTTTGTTGAATCCTTGTTGCAGATGAGCCTCATGGGCAGGAATATTTTGCCTCCTGCTGCATGACGGTCATCGAGGAAAGCGACGACGAATAAAGATGTTTAGCTTGTGGACAGAGCTTTTGTTAAATATTGTAATCTACTGCTACTCCACTACTATTATGGTTTGTATAATTCAAACTTATTGTTCTGAAACTCAGATGTTTGTAAACTTATGTTATCGTAAGTCTTCCGCTGTTTTACTTCGTGGTAATTTATTTATATCAAACTGTTGTAATACTACAATGTCTCTCTACAATGATTGATCCTGCTCGGAGAATCGTAGATAATTCGGGATTTACCCGACAGACTTTTTAAGTCGTATGGAACACAGTCATGGTTATTTGGAGTCTGTTTAGACAATAATCATGCGTGTGGGCCATATGATTTAGGAGGTTCTGCCACAAGAAGTAGCTTGGAGGTTTGGGTAGCAAAGGCAGCCGAAGATGCGAAGATGGTTGTAGGAGGGAGTATGGCCGTGGAGGCTGGTATAGGGTATTGCGTTTTCAATAGACGAGGCTGGGCGCCGGTTGAGAAGATAACAGGAGGTGAGAAGGGCTTCAGCCCAAAATTCAGGGGGCATGGAAGCATGGATCAGCATGGTGCGGATAGAATTGTTTAGAGTTCTAATTATGCGCTCAGCTTTTCCGTTTTGGGGGGAGGTGTAGGGGCAGGAAAGGCGAAGGAGAGTGCCACGAGCAGCTAAGAAGCGAGTTGTGGAATTGTTGACAAACTCAGTGCCATTATCAGCCTAAAAACATTTAATGGGAAGGCTGAATTGAGTCTGGGCGAGGGCAACGAGTTCAACTAAGTGTTGATGGACTTCAGATTTACGACGAAGAGGAAAAACCCAGCAATAGTGGCTGAAGTCGTCGAGACAAACTAAATAATAGCCAAAACCAGAGGTGCTATTAACTGGAGAAGTCCAAACATCGCAGTGAATTAATTCAAACGGTGCATGAGTACAAGACTGAGAGGTGCTAAAAGGTAGACGCGTATGCTTGCCTAACTGACATGAATGACAAAGGGAGCTGTCTACTTTATTACAAGCTATGACATTGATTTTATTCAAAACTGCTAAAGAGGCAGGAGCTGGGTGGCCGAGACGATGATGCCAGAGAGTCGATGACGCAGCCAGGAGTGCATGAGCAGAGGGTTGGGCGCCAGAAGCAGGGATGGTGTAAAGGTCACCGGCGCTATCACATCGAAGGACCACGTGCCCCGTACGGATGTCCTTAACAGAGAAACCAAAAGCGTCAAATTCAAGGGAACATCAATTATCGCGAGTGAATTGATGGACAGAAAGGAGGTTACGGGCGATGGACGGGGCAACAAGAATATTATTAAGAGCAAAATTAGATGCAGGAGTAGAAAGAATTGAATGACCTCTAGACGTAACCGAGATGCTAGTGTTTTTTTGACTATTATTGAAGAGGTAGAGGGGGGCAGGCGCTGGAATAGCATACCATCCAAAGAAGTCATGTGAGTAGAAGCGCCGGAGTCGACGACCCACGGCGAGTTGCCGTGGATTCCCATCTGCTGCAGGGCGGCGATGAGATCCGCCTGGTCCCATGTGGGGGCGCTGGAGGAGGCTTGAATTGGGGTAAAGGCAGTATGTGCCTGTGGCCCAGTGCCAAGGACGCCCTGGGGGCGCCAAGGCTGGCCACCTGGACCTCCAAAACCTCCCTGGGCGCCACTGGCAAAGTTCCCAGGAGGGTAGAAGGCCCCTTGGGCACCTGCTGCAGGAGGTGTGCAGCGTTCCCCGGGGCGCACGCGCTCACCAGTCCAAGGGTTGAAACCCCAGGGCTGCTGTGGGCGCTTGCCGTCCCGGCGGTTGTTGCTGCGGCGGCCACCGTTGGAACGCGGCGGCGTCGGTGCGGGGTCCTTGGTGGTGACGGAGGAGGAGGAAGCCGAGGAGGACGCCGCAACGAGGGCAGATGCAGAACGCGTGTGGGCCTCGTTCTTCAGGCGCAACTCCTTGAGCAGGAGCTGCTGCCGAGCTGTGGTAAAGGAGAGGGCGCCGTCCTTGGCGATGTTGTCGGCGATGGTGGAGTAGGAGTCGTTGAGCCCTCGCAGCAGGTTGAGGACAAGGTTGGAGTCTAAAAAAGGCTGTCCAACATCGCGGAGTGCGTCTGCAGCCTCTTTCATCTTGAGGCAGTAGTCATCAATGGAGAGATCGCCCTGGCACATGGAGTGGAAATCGTGTTGCAGGTAGATGGCGCGCGGAGCCTTGTTGCCGGTGAAGACGCCCTCAATGGATGTCCAGATGCCGCGCGCTGCCTGCTCTGTCCCGTCCAGGGCAATGCTAAGGACGGCGGCGGAGACGGAACCGAGGAGCCAGCTGACCACACAGGAGTCAGCCAGCGCCCAATCTGGGTCGAGGGGTGCAGCCTCCATGGAGCCATCGATGTGGCCGGAGAGTCCAAATTTCCCACACATGGAGCGGAAGGACTTGGACCACATGGTGTAGTTGGACGACCACAGCTCAAGGGTGATTGGGATGTGGGATTTGATGTTGATGGTGGCGTAGGGGTGGATATGTGAAGAGGTGGCAGGGGAGGTGGCGCTGGAGGTGGCAGCCGAGGTGTCAGACATGGTGGAGAAGAGGGGAAAGAGACGGCGGCGCGGTCAGGAAGAGAAGGGCGATGCTAGAGATGGGATCTGTAGCTCGCGGCTGAGAGAGAAGGGCCCACGATTAGCTAGTCTTGTGATACCATATAGATAATTGAAATATTGGGCAATTGTCGCGCACCCTTTTCCAGAGGGGGCGCCATGTATTTATATAGCCAATTGGCTTGGGTTAGAAGTTAGAGGGATATACCCTGATTTACAAGGACTCTATCTCTACTCTATCTCTATGACACATCAACCATCTGGGTTGGCTTATCTACACAAGTTATATCGTAACAAATATATATAGTGTGTGATCTCACTTTACGGTGCATACAAGTATGCTTCATAGCATAAATAAAGTCAACAAACACGGGAGTCATCCTGATCACTTCGGAACGAAGAAGATAAATATCCGATCCAGCAGTCATACTATATCCTGATCGCTGAAGTCACACTTTCAGACAAGAGAATCTTATTCTGGTTGCGTCTAAAGTTACAGCCAAGTGAGGAACAACTCGTTCTTATTGTCGATAACTAATCCGTTCCCGTCCTGGTGGATCAACTGCTCTGCAGCATGCTGCTACTGTCACTGAAGTTCCTGTTGAGGATTGCAGCGACAGCAAGCCTGAGACCTCCCTGCGCAATTCTCTTCCGAACAACCGGCAACGCAGAGAAGAAGTATTCATCTGCATTTTCAGTGGTTTCAACCGGATCAGTGACGACACCACACATCACGTTGCTTCTATGATTAAGCTTACAAGACCATTTGATCGCTCTGGTGTTCAGTTCAGATCCTACCTCCCAAGACGGAGCCTTGCTGGACACCCACGTAGGCCACATCACACGCCAGCTGTGCGCTCTCCATAGCGTACCTGCATTCAGAGCGTTAATCACATTAGCCTCCTCGTCTGAAGATCAGTAGGTTCATTGCTTCCAAACAAGGCTTGCGACTCGTTTGTCGCAGATGTCGAGCTCACTTGTCAGCACACAAGTGTTGGTTTGACTAGCGCACATCTCCCACTGCTCCTCTTCGTCGGACCAATTCTCCTGCAGGATGCGCAGATCTATTACAGGAGCTCAATCTCTCTAGCTAGTCCCCAGAACTAACATGGCTAAAACTGAAGTGAATCGAAGCACTGCACGTAGAGCTATCTAGCAGTTGTACACTCACAGTGATGTTGAGCATGATGACATTGGTCATAATGCTCAGGTCGTTGCCGTCATGGCTTTCTCGATGATGTTCAGATCCCACACAAGGTGGAGGTTGGTCATGGTTGTGTTGTACCAGCTGACGGCGATGGTGTTGCCGCCGTAGTCCTGGACGCTGCCGCAGTGGAGCGGCTGGTGGATGTCGCCCAGGAAGTGCGCCAGGAACATCAGGCTTATCGTTGGATCAACGCCTGGTCGGTGGTGGCAGTCACAGTGCGTGTAACAAGGATTATATATGAGTATTACAGAATAATAAAAGGACACAGTTCAATAATGAGGGATCATCTGATGCATGCTTACTTGGAGCTGATGAGTTCATTAGCGCTGCAGTGTAGTTGTTGATTCCTCCGACCACACACATGTCCTTCTCTCCTTTCATGTTGTGGCAGTCCCCTGCTCACAATTCACAAACAGCACTGCTAGCATTTACATCGAAACGCACCTGGTGACCAGCACTGGTGACCAGCAAGGTAGTATTACGTGAATGCTGGTGAGACTGAGAGGCTAGCTTAAGCTTACTGTCGTAGATGAACTGGCAGTCCCCCTGCGTGTCGGCGAAGTGCAGCTCACCGGACCACGGGAACTTGCGCCGCTCGTCGTCGGCCCACAAGCACGTCGCCGCGAGCTCGCCGCCGGCCCACTGCGGCAGGAGCTTCTTCGCCACCGCTGCCGATTCCTCGCTCGTCAGAAAGTTATGAATGCAGTTTCCAGCTCATCGTCAGAGAAATGAAATCTGGTCAACGAACGGCAACCAAGTACTCCTACAGTAATAAAGAAAGATTCACTCAAGAGAGCTTGTGTTCTGTTTGTTACCTCGGCGATCTTGCAAACCATGTAGTGGCCCTCCCTGCGCCATGCGTGGGCGGCAGTCGGAGCCCTCGCCACCACCGTGAAGAGGACGACTTGAAGGAGGATTAGCCGCATTTTCGTTACTTGGCTACAGAACCTCTGAGCTACACGCCTACACTCTACTGTCTTCAGTGTCAGCTATGTAGCCGATGCCAGTGCCTTTACACACAGGCAGACAGGTTTATACATGCCAGACCTTTTACTGTAAGAGAAAAATATGCTTCGCGTGTTGCTTTATTTATTCCAAAAAAAGAAGTTTTGCTGACAGAATCACAGAGGCGCGTGTGTCGTTCACATGTGCATCAACCATCAAATTGCGGTGTCTCTATGTAGTCTGTACCCGCAACCCACGCGGGCCACGCTGCCGTGTTCGTTTTATAAAAAATTTACACTGATCTCGAATAAAAAAAATCCTAACGAACTGTTCTGTTAATCGTTCCACCTTGATATGGAAAGATGATATAAGCTCTGTATGATTAGCAGTTGTTGCGATTGCTCTGTTTATTTATGTCATTCTCTGGTGTAACCAATGCCATCCGCCGCGTTTTGGTTCTTCCCATCCATGATGCCTCTTTTTTTTTTTTTGGCAAGACAGGTAGGGCCTCTGCCTTTCGATTTAGTAGGGAGCAATTGAAAATACTTTACATCATCAAAGACAAAAGAAAAAAAACAGATTAAAAAGGAGGAATCAGCTGGCTGCAGAGCCGCAGTGGCTGCAGCTGCTTATTTTGTATAGGAGTTACTCTTGCAATACGGAGCAACTAAATGTCATCTTGGATTCAGTAAGCATTTGCTTCCTTGTTGTTGAATACTCGCCTGCATCGTCCCTTCTATAGATTCTATGCTGTGTATACTATGCACGTTGTTGAATGATGCCTTTTGTTGTGCTAACGATTGGAGGAATGGACGTCTTGCGAATTGCGACTGCTAATTTTATTCAACCCCTCCTCCTCGCAGACTCGCAGTCGCAGTGGTTCTCGATCTGTACCCTCAACAACCGAGCACCGAGCATTTGCAATCGACGAGCAGGGAAGCAAAGAAAGATTTCGAATTTCATTCCGGGCCCAAACAGCAAGGACCCCATTCCCTGTATGCTGGAGACACATATGCACAGTGGTGGAAACAAGGCACGTATATATGCCCTTCCCTCTGCAAGAGAGAGAAGATCCTACTCCGGCTTGGTTGCTGGCATACTGGCACATATAGTATCTTCTTCTTCTTTGTCAGGACGTGTAGGTTCAGAGTTCAGACGTCAGGTTCAGACGTGGAGAGAAGGGGGAGAAATTAAACAGTGCGAACTGTGATGAGCAGTCCACCGGCGTGTCGGCGAAGTGAGGGGTCTGGACCAGCGGTACCGGGTCCGCCCACGAGGCCACGAGCACGTCTCCGCGGCAGCAGGTCCTTCACCGCCGTCGAGCCCTGCCGGCCAGCCGCCAGAAACCTATCGGCCATCCGCTGTCCTGGGCTGGTCGGGGCCCAGTTGGCTACTGGGCCGTCGATACGGTCCTGTTGACTCGGGACCTATCTTACTTACTATCCAGTGACCTATACATTATTATATTTGATGCTACATTTACAATTACAATTAATTATTAAAGAAATATTATTAAAAGTGTTTGGATTCCTTCCGTTCCGATCTATACGATGTTTCATCAGGAACAACTTGAACCCTGACGAGGACAAATTTTCTCTGGATGGGCTGGATGCATGCACGTGACTCGATCTCGACGAAATGGTTTGCAGGGACAGCATCAGTTTGTTAGTACTAGTTTGACACCGGGACCGGGACTAGGATGGAGATAATTAAGCATCTTCATGAATTCATTTCCTACAGAATGCATTGACTTTGAGCTACTTAGAACCAATCTGAGGAAGCATCACCGATGGTAAGAAGAGGCATATTCGCACCACCACATCGTTTGAATGATAACACATGAACAATTTTTTTTCAAGTTAGTGGAGTTATATTTGCATGCTGAGTTAGCAGTAGTCTATTCTAATTCAGATCGCAGACCAGGTCCTCTCCACTCCTCGATCTCTTGTTTAACATCTACTGGATGGATCAAGATCAATCAACTGCTCTGAATCTGAATCCTGCTATTCGCACCAAATATCTTGTTCAGTATTGCGGCCAGCCTGACACCCCCTTGAGCAATTCCTCTTCTGAACTACCGGCAGCGCAGCGAAGAAGTAGTCATCTGCATGCAATTCAGTTCCAAGAGGATATATATACATATCGCATCAAATTCGCAAAATCGATCGATCCGTCTAGTCTATGTTGAGAATGAAGTGAGAACCTACCTTACCTTCTAAGGTGGAGTCCTGCTCGACACCCTTGCATGCCAGCTTCGCGCTCTCTGCAGCGTACCTGCATTTGTTTTGTTTTCAGCAGCACTTAGCCTCTGATGATTTATTAAGCTTACTTGTGAAGAATTGAAGAAAAAATGGATTGTGATGCACATCATGAGCTTACTTTTCAGCGCAAGTCTTTGTCCGGCTACGGCACGTCTCCCACTGCTTCTGTTCATTAGACCACTCCTCCTGATCGACGACGACGACGACGACGACGACAGCTCAATCAATCAACAATACTTCTTGCGATAGAGTACTAAGCAAGGCAAAAGCAGCCTGAACCTGAACCAGTTGTGACCGTCCTTACCGTGATGTTCTGCTGGATGGGATGGCCTGTATCATGGTGCTATGATCGTTGTCGTACAAGTCCTTCATGATGACGTTCAACATCCCATCCATACCTGAAGAACCATGCAGGAAGAGGTTGGTTACAGTGGTACAATCAGTCAGTGAGATGCATGATATATATCCCAAGAATCATGAAGTGATGAGCTGCTAATTTGGCTGTGGTAGTAACTTGTTGAGTGTATAGTACCTTGTGAAGGTTGCTCTGCCTCGTGTACCAATGGACTTTGATGGTGTTGCCGCCGAGGTGATCGATGACCATTGTGATCGATGCATGGCCGGACCATTGTGAGGCCGCCGATCTTGGTCGTTGTCGGGCCCGTGTGAACTTGTTGTTCGACAGGTTGAGGTACATCTGCAGGGTGCTCAATTTCGCGATCACCGCGCCGGGGATGGCGCCGGCGAGGCGCTTGTGGGAGAGGTCCAGCGTGAAGATTCTGGAGCGATCCCATTTTGGAAAGTCCCCGTCGGACTCAAAACCGAGTTTCGCCGTGACCCAAAGCGGCCAGCAGAGCCCTCGCATCATCAATCGGCCTCCTTCCATGCGCATGATCGAGCCTACGACTCAAACTCTAGTTGAGCTCGCCGCCGGCGCCTTCTGCTCGCCCCACCCCTCCGTCATTTCCAAATTACCTATCATTGACAAATGGAACACTAGCCATTGTAGGTGCCGTTTGGATAGGGAAATATTCCGTAAGGCTGATGGATAAACTTATCCATTGTTTGGTTTTAGGAAAAGGAAATAAAAAGGATAGGGAAAGGGATATGGATACCCCTTGGAGAGAGGTGGTTATGAGGGGTGTACATGCTAGGCAAGCACTATCCTCACCGTCCGCCAACGCATTGAGATGTGTGCAATCCAATTGAGTAGCGCGAAATCATGGGGAAAGAGAGTGTGATCCACTTTAGGAAAAATGCAGTGCCATGAATCTTAAAGCATACTAGGATCGTGCCTGGGAAAAAAAAACAATGCCATGATAACTCAAATGTGATCATGTACTATACAAAAAAAGGATACTCTAGGTGTGATATTTGCAAATTTTTGTTTTGGAAATTGTCAGTCTCTACGAAACATGAATAATTAGCACACAATTGAAGCTTTAATGTGAATCTAAACAACCTAGGCAAAATTTGAATCACAGTGCCATGGACAGACCTAGTACCATGCAATTTCACTGCCCAATTTCATTTCTGAGGAGATGATAGGCCAAATGAAGCGGCAATTTCTGCCAAGTGCTGCTCTGTTGAGTTTGTTGTTTGTTATGAAAGCTACAGGGACTACAAGTCGTCGCATGTTTTGAGTTCCATTTCTTTAGTCTATGCAGCTTCAGCTTCTTTACATAGTATCTCAACTTCTTCTGTTCTTAAAATTCAAAAAAAGAAGAAGAAATTCTTCTGTTCTTCATTATATCATCTGTTTCAGTTGCAGCAATCAAGATTATGCTGTATTGTAGTTGTAAATGGTTCAATGCTGATTCTTTTTATAGGAGTAAAATAAGCCCTTCGCATTCTTGCTATATCTTTTCTCTAGTTGCTACAAATCCTTTTTCTATTATCTCTATATCAGTAGCTTACCATGCAGTTCGTCCTTTTCAGAGTTAAGAGCTTTTGCTCCTGCATCTATCCTTCCTGCTTTGCTTAAAAGTTTCTTGCAGCAGTTGCAACTTTCTTTTCAGCCCTCTAGTTCAGGCCCATTTTGTCAATGAAGCTCAACTTCTGCTTAACTGAATCCATTTCTTGCGACATGCATTTCTCCTGGAGGATACCGCCTGCAAGACATCAATTTCAGTATAAAATATTTAGAATAGGTTACATCCGAAACAAAACATGAAGGCTGAGGCTGAGTATTTAAAAAAAATTAAAATAGGAGTTGTTCTACCGGAATAGTAGTTCTTGCATCTGCAATTTTTTGCTAACATTTGAATTTCTTGCAAAATTTCCTCCATTTTAGCAACCAAATTCTATTCTCTCTTGACTCCAAAACCAGTGATGCAAGCTTTCTTCTTATTTCAACTGATTGTTGGCAAGTTTTTAATTGGTTCAGAGGGACAAACACCAATAGCTTCCCTCAACTCTGAATCTTTTTTCTCTGTTAGAAAATGGACTTATCAATTTTATTCTTTTTCAACAAAAGTGCTTCAATCTCTAGATCCACTTTACTTTGGGCTTCCTTCAAGGAATGGAGCTTCAAGTTAATATCTAGCTAACTCAGAGCCAAGGAATCTGGAGACCACTGAACCGATCCACTGATTCTTTATTGAACTTCATGGATATGCCGACAGGACAGATAGATAATGGAAGTTCAGTGCTACTATTGACCATCCGATATGAAAGTAATTCATCATCGCTGCATCAGTTGCTTCCTGTGACGTGCTGGTGGCAGGCTCATGCCACCAGACCAGGAGTGTAATCCCTAACTGGCCTCCCGGACTTTCCAGTAGATTTGGCCCCTAACCTTACATGTTGGTCATGCCATTTTCTCAAGGTGTCGGTTTCGCTGGAGCTCAACAGCCTAAAAGAAAACAGAAGAAATATATATGAGCCAATAGTGTTAGAACATGCACAGGTGCAAGGAAAAAGCCCATGTATATATTCACTCAAATTGATTTGCTTAGGAATACATGTATCGGCACAAAAGAAAATAGAATTGAGAGCCAATTTAACTGGAATCAAATAAAGAACCATAATGCCCACATCATTTGAGTAACCATATTTCAGCCTGTTGGCTGATGGCTGGAAAGCTAAACAAACAATGATACTTGCAGCTCCAGTTAGATACTTGCAGCTGTGTCAACTGCTCAATGGCATGCAATTCAGAAAAGGTAGAACATCATCCACTTCATGAGCATTCCATTCACATTGGATGACTGGAAACCATTCACAGAACTTCAGAAAGCTGGAGAGAGGAGATACAGAGACACACAAATCAAAAGCAGCAGAACGAAACTGAACTGAACTTGCTCAAAGTTGTGAATTTGCTACAAGAAGGATGATGTTCCAGAACTTGTCGCTGCCCTGAAGAGGGCTTTGTCGGTATCATCGATCGGTAGATTCGTTCCCTTCCATGGTCTTTCAGAGTCGCATGCTATTGTACAGGAATTACACATGCACCTGCAATAATGTATTTTTTGCAGCAGCACACGATAAATAATTTCTTTCTGCTCTTTCTCTGTTTGTTGACAATTGAAAAAGTGGTATGTACTGTTTCAGGTCGTCCCATTCATGTTTCATTCAGACTCGGCTGCAGGTGGAGGCTCCGTCGCCCGTCGGCAGCGTCAGGCGTCAGCACCGGATGCCTTCGCAGACAGGCCGTGGTAGGGGCAGCTGGAGGCCTCGGCGGGGTAGGAGCATCGCAGAATTTTAGTTTATCCTTGTCTTTCGAAAGATGGTGTGTGCAAGATGGATGTATTTACTTTTTTTTTCAGAGTCCAGGCTGCCACTTCGGTTCTCAAGATATACTATTCTGAAAATTCAGCAATTTATCTTCGTAAAATGTTGGGTCTACAGTAAAAACTGAAAGCGAGTTACACCATTTCTTCCTTTAATTTATCTACTAGTATCCTGTAAGCAAAATATAGCAAGTAGAGTGTCATAAACATTAGGGCAGCACCCCGTTCAGAACTTGAGGTACCAAACCAACCGATCACACCACTCATCTAGCTAGTATGCAAGCAGTACAACAGTGGACCTCATTCACAGAAGCATGCATCTGATCTGATATGAATTCGATGGCCAACTGTTGAGGCAGGGAAGCAAACAGGGCATGGAGGATCGATTTTGGGCTCACTGAGGATGGACTTGCGCCGTTTGTACATGTTTTGAGTTCTGCCGCCACCTACGCGTACCTGAACGGGGTATGGCCTTCTGTGCAGCGCGCTGGCGGGAATGGAGTAGTAGGTGGTTGTGCTGAGGTGAAGGACGACTCAGCAGTGAGGAGGAGGCCAGGGCGTGGGGGTGGAGCGGGCGCCGATGGTGGCGCGCGTGACGGCGGAGGGGAGGGAGAGAGGGCACGGGAGACACTGTTCGCGAAGCTTCACGACGTATCAGGTCCGAGACGAAGCGGCCAGATACGTGCCCGGGCCGTTTGAAGCACGAGATACGCGATGTGGACTTGTGAATAGGTAGACACGTGGCAAGATGAGAGGCTTGATGTCATGGGCCACATTTCGTAGTAATAATAATAATAATCAATTAAAGATCTGAAACTGAAAGGCCGGCCCAACTGGAATCTTCCTGACCGAATGGGCCTATTTCAGCCCAGCCATCCTTGGACGTCGATCTGGATGCCTTACATCCAACGGCTCAGCGGGATAACAATGGCTCCCCGCTCCCTTCGGCCGCCGCACCCTCGTCGCAACGCCGGCGCAACCCGGCCGCCGCGTGCCCCCATCTCTCAGCAACGATGCGTGCCCTCGCACGATCCGCGTCGCTGCTCCGCCGCGCCGCGCGGTCCGCACCTACTACTACGGCGGCGCTGCACCACCCGGCGCCGGGCGTAGGCCCGTGCACGAAGGTCTGGACTCTGGACCCCTCCCATCCTCCATCCCCTCATCCTAGGTGCTGCAAAACACCCAAGTGCTGAAGTGGATCTTTCGTGCCCGAACAGTCTTCTTAGCGATGATAGCATTCTGTCATGCATTCATCTATTTTGTTGTCTGCTTCAGTGAGTCCCATTTTTTTCTGCGGTGTCCCGAAATGTGGCCATTACTTCGCCGTCAACCGTTCTGAGATCTTGATAGCCCGTTGCTCCCGGAAAATGGTTTAGTAGTACTCGAAGATAGTATCGTTATCCTTCAGCTGGATGTGCTGCTACTATCCTGCCAATCTGGTATTTTTTTTTTCCCCTCGGTTGCCATACCTTGCGCTGTGTGTTCCAAGTATATTTCTCTGCAAAGTCTCTGTAAAATATGCCTCGTGCTTTTTCATCCTCGTTGTTCCTTTCGAAGTATGCTGTCAGCATTGACCTTTCAGTGCCTCCACGGCTGATAACATCCTTGATTTTGTCTTTGCCATTGAATGAAACCATGTGCATGTTTGGGAGGTGCAGCTGCAGTTGCTGGACTGGCGGGTTTATTTTGCTTAGTTCGAAGCCATATATTCTCCATAGTGCTCCTGGAGGCACCCACCGTGCGTCTCTGTACTGTCGAATCTCGTCGACTTGTACCTCATTTTCTACCCCCAGCAACAGATATAGATGCCTTGTCATGCCCTTTGTGTAGGTATTTACATAGGTACTTTACTCCTTTAATGCTCGAGCATATCTCAACATTTATGTGGCAGTTGAACATCCTTACCTGTTATCTAGTTCGCATTTTCTGACTTTTGCTGTGCTTCCATCGTTGCGGCTCCTATATAATGGGTAGGACACCTTGCCTTGTGTTGTAGTCCCGACAAATGGTCTTGTGTAATGGTTCTTGCACGACTTTCGATTCTTTGTGCACGGACAATTTCTAGTGCTCCGCAGGGACCATGCATCATATGTTTGACTACCAATTTGTATAGCTCTGGGTATTTGTGCTTGCTAGGTAGCTTGGCGGAGATGATTCTGTCTTACTGCTCTGGGCATGTGTACTTGTATTTTCCTGTCATGATGAGCAAGAAGTGAGCATGCGGTAGTCCTCTCTTTTGAAATTCTAACAAATAGGTGTAAGCCTTGACCTTTTCGAGGATGTCATTGCCAAATATTTGCTTCTTCATTTCTTCTGAAAACACGAACAACCAAGTCGGAGCAGTGTTGTGGTGTCTGTCCAAACTTTTCATTTTATCATATCCCTTAAAGCTAGTGTATTAATCCAAAGCATTGTGATGTTTAACACTTTTACTTTTTATTCAACTATATGCAGGCCTGGAAACATTCTCTCATAGGAGAGGAGAAAAATTCCTTTCTTACCGCTGCTGATCTTCACAATGCAGTCCTTGACTTCGAAATGAAGGAGAAGAAATCTATCAATGATGTCGACCACAAGTTCAAGAAGTCTCTTCTGGAATACAAGATAAGGTAATAAACACTTCAACTTCATTATCTCACTAGCTTTGGTGTCTCTAAAACTATTCCACTGATTGGTTGATTGAACATGTGATTTTGCTCTCCTTTAGCTTCAGTGGGAGCAGCAGCAATCGCACTATCAACTTCATTCATAAGCGACAAATTCATGTCCCTTTGCTTATCCAGTAGATAGTTATGTAATATACAACAAGCATTTATGATTCTAATCTGCATGATGTTAGTAGTTTAAGTTAAAATATGATGAGTTGTTTCTCAATATAATATAGGATTTGTATTTTATACCTTTTTTTAAGTCAAAATATGAGTTGTTTCTCAATATAGCCCACTGCATCTTCAATAGCCCAAATGTTCTTTCTATAACGTTTCGAACCTTTGCATGACACAAATTGAAAAGCTCCTTTGCGTTAGATGGATTGCATCCTTGGGCATCGCACTCCTTCAAGTGATACCGTGTGGATCGATATGGGCCAAGAAATCCAGGACCATTTGTGTACCCAGCATCTACTAGATAGTATTTACCACTTGGGACAGTAAATGCATCCTCTCGAGACATCGCATCTCGCAAGACACGAGAATCTGAAACGGATCCTTCCCATCCCGCTAAGACATAAAGAAACCTCATGCCGATCACAAACCCCTAAAACATTGGTTGTAATCTGTTGCTTCCTATTTCTATACTTGCCTTGGTCAACTAGTGGTACAAATACATCAATGTGTGTGCCATCTAGTGCACCAAGGCAATCATCAAACCATTTCCTCTTGGGATCTTCGGATTCAACAACCGCAGGATTAGGAAGCTTGATAAACTCATGGCTTAAAGTGAGAACACCTTGAAGCACTTCATTGAAGTGTTGACTTATTGGCTCAAGAGACCACCCATAAGTGGTACGGATTATCCTCATTTTCATCCCATGGACTACTATGACCAAAAAGAATGCCACCTTTTCTTCTAGTGACATGTTTAGAGTATCCTGCAAACCACATCTCTCCCTTAAGATGGCACAAAGGTCAGGCGAAAATTGTCATAACAGTAGGTGTCTGAGCCCTGGTACATATTTCTTAACATCGGTTTTCTCTCCTGAACCATTCTCTCAAGAACCTCATTGGCATCTACTAGGTGTCTAGGTCTTCTTCGATGATACCTCTTTGCAATCAAGGCCATCATTGATACTACCAATGCAACAACAACTTTCTAAAACCAACTCTGTGTGATCTGACATTTAAACATGTATGCAATAAGTTTACATGTCAGTTAGACATGCTGGCTGATGCACATCAGCATATATTTAACAATAAAATATATAGCAGGACATATATCTCTTGTGCAAATAAAATTCAAACTCCAGAAACCATGTCAATGCAGGACAAATCATACCTGCGTTGACATGGTGCTAAAGCCTTAGCTCAAGCGTGGTAGCAGTAGAAATGAGTGGCACACCGAGAAGAAGCCACTAGAGCCGGCAAACGTTTCTGGAAGGCAACATCAGAGCAGTATCTCAGAATCATATCTGATAATGTAAACCATGTACATCAAATCTGCAATGCATCCTATCTGCAAATACATTTTATTTTGACTCGTGAAACCAGTTCATCTCGATATAATACTCTTCAAATGTTCAGACTACACACACCAAACAAGTAGATGCATATGACATAGTTTGGCCAAGCTGCGTGTACATGTGTTCTTGCACGTTTGCAAAAGAGAACTAAGTCTTATAATTTGGCCAAGCTGCTTGTAACTCAGTCGAATAGGCTGCTACTGGGAAGACTGTCCTAATATATCATAAATGCACACATGCATCAGAATTAGGCTGGCTGCTTACTTGCTAACAACTATTGGACAAAAATAACTTTTCCTCGGACAATGGTCCTTTTGTTCCCAAAAAACTTTGAATCATGGATTCTTATGTATCCACATCTCCATATAAACCATGCATACTAGTTCAAGTAAGCAGCAACACCACTACTGATTCACAGCTTTCTATGGAGAACACATTCACAACTTTTCTATGGAAAACACAGGTCATTCACAGTTTTTCAATGAAAACCGCAGGTCAGGACTCTGGAACATCTATTCAAGTAATACATGAACACTAGCAATTATATTTTTTTTAGGACAGTAACAATTATAGGGTTAACAAGCAAGTTAATACACTAGTAAATTGATAGTACACAGCTACGCTTGCCATCAAAATGAAATAAGTATTAAGTAATAATAACTGCATAGGTTTGTCTGCCCCCAACATGTTTGAAATCTATTGAGGATGCCCTATTATCATTGAATTTGGAATACTGGAAAGATAATAATTGTTTATGTTTTTTTTTTGGTTGAAAAACATCTTGAACACGGCTATGGTACAACTGAAGTGTGATCTTAGAAAGGAAACTAGTGACAAACATAACAAGGTTAGTTATTTTGAGCATTAAACTAAATTAATGTATATATTTATCATTATGTTACCTTTTTTTTTGCAGCACTACTTGGAGCATGTAGGCGCTACAAATGAGTTGAAGATCCTTGAACAAAGGTTTGAAACTCATAGGTTGAATATAAGGTATGTTTGTACAATAGTGATGTTACTCCCTTTCTCCAGTAATATAACAGAAAAGTTCAGTTATCTTGTTGGCTTATTTTTGGGTAACTTACTTTCTTCAAAATACAAAGGTTAAAACATAAGAGCTGTACAATGTTTCATCTTCTTTCTATATTGGTAAATATTATAATTTTTGGAAGGAAATAATTGCAATTATGTATTTTAGAATCCTGCTGTCATGTTTCTGTTGTCAGAGATCGGTTAGAATCAGAAGTTGTTTATGCCATTTTAAAGTTTGATTTTGCAAAGCTATGCATATTGTAATTTTAGTTCTTTTTTCTTTGCTTTAGTCACCTTCTTACTCAAGGAACCATCACGTTCTTGAAGAACTTTGGCTGGGGTGTTGGTGCTGGTACAGCAATTCTTGTTAGGTTCAATAACTTTCCAAAGGTTTTCTTCAAAAACAACGGTAATTTTTGTCTCACTTATTGAATAGTTTTATAATTTCGAATTTATTTCATCTAATACATTGTCTTTGCAGGAAAAGAGTGATCGAGTGATCTCTATGCAGGATCATTTTGAGGGATTACTATCACCGTTTGGGCTTTTTATGTTGTTTATTTATGTCATATTTCCTTGTATTTTTATGTAGTAGTCACTGGAACATTCAGGCCACTGCCCATGCCGGTATTTTCATCCATTATATTTAAGTAGTTGCCAGTATTTGCTAGTATTTTTAACTAGTAATATTTGCTTGTATTTTGAAGTAGTAGTCACTGGTATTCTCTTTAGTATTTACGATATTTATTAGTATTTTCCTTTAAAGTAGCTGTGACCATCGGTAGTTATCAGTATCCGGCATTATTTTTTTAACAGTATCACTCGCTAGTTTAGGCCATCGACACCATGGATGGGAAGCTCCTTTGACTCTCTGTTCTGCTCGCTATATTTCCAGTTTATTTTCTTACCGTAGCTTCCAATACACTGATAGCAGTCGGTATGCTGATCTTTTTTTCCGTTTCTTTCAGTAGCATTCAGACATTCAGTGTTGAGCATTACTCTGTGTTCAGTAACTTCTATATCGAACATCCAAAATCAGCTTTCAGACATGCAGTATGCGGTTGCCCAGGCTAGCAGCGGCTCCTTGGCAGGGACTACGATTTGAATGAGATGTCCCTGCAGGCAAAGGGCCTGCCAGCCGCGAAGGAGATCGACGACTGGACGTAGGGATGTAAACATTCAGTATCTCAACAATGTCTTTCATTAGCTGAACATTCAGTAATCATCGGTGTCTTCCAGTATCTGACGCAGAGGCCTCCTCGCCGGGCAGCAGGGCCTGCATGAGCTGCCGCCGGTGGGGGAAGGGGCAGCCGCGCGCTGCTGATGGTGGTGATGAATAGAGGCGGACCGACGAGCTCGGGCGGCCGCCCTAGGTCCTTGCCGGCGAGCATCACTACCCACTGATGACCTAGGGTGCAGAATAGCTACGGTCAGCGCGTTCTGATCCCTGTGGGTGAGTTCATCGAAATTACGGAATTCAACTGAGCTCCGACTTCCGAATTCCGAATTCAACTGCGCGTTCCACTGATGCAGAGCTCCGACTTCCGAATTCAACTGAGAACATGCCTGTGGGTGATTCATCGAAATTACGGAACGCCCTCAGGTTTCGCTGCCTCCGTTTTCGGTAATGCTTGAGCAATTTCAGCCCAGCATGTAAATTGGGTCCCTATTTTTTCATTTGTACGATGTTCTGAGGAAAAAAAAATAGTGACCCAAATTTGCTTCAAACTGCAGCCCAACAACGCCGCCAGAACCGGCGTCCCGCCCGCGCGCCGCCTGCTCTATAGGCGGTCTTCCCCTCGCGCCGCCTCCTCTCCCCACGAGCGCCGCCAGCACCGGCGAGCCGGCCGCCGCCGCAACCGCTGGCCGACAACAAGCGCAGCCGCGGCGGGAGAAGCGGTGACGCCTGCTGCGTCCGGCGCCGCCTCGTCCTCCTCTTCGATTGCGGTGGTCCTCCTCTTCGATTCGGCATCTCGGTAATCAAGCCCTTCCTCTGTATTGTAGTGTCTGCTACTGGCTACTGCTGTACTGCAAGCTGCAATATTTCCTTCGAGCTCGGCATCTCAGGTTCTTGTTTACTCCTAGATGGTTCAGTATGCACTACATTATGTCCAAATCTTTGCCAACATGCAAAATTCTCACTTACATTGTCTATTTCAACCTTGGACCTCAAGCGATATCTGAACAGAAAAAAGTTGCCAGGTCACAAGACATGGGATTTATCAACAGAAAAGGTCATCTAGAGGTATCTAGATTCCCAGATTCACTGCAAAGCTATAACGCAATATGAAGGATCTTTCAGCTGCAACAAGTGTGTGAATTCTATGTTCTCAAGTAACCTAACAAAGAATTAGCTCAAGTGAAGCTGCTTACTGCAATAACAGTTGATCACTACGATTCTTACTTGACACAAAAAATCTCCATCTACAGTCTGTAATTCCCAACAGTGACCCACTTATAATGATACACACTCATAGCAGCTATGGCATGAGTTTTGCTTTTGCACTTAAATTTTGTCACACTCAATTATGGCATTAAAATGACAAACGAAGTGTGCATCAAAATATATGTGCACAATTTAGTTTCATCACTCTAACGGAAAATCTAAGAAAACAACAAACAACAACAAAGAATAACCAAGCAAACTGTTTTTTTTTTTTTACTGAAGGAAGGCAGATCACCATAACTCTTGTGAGGATACTGGTGATCAAACAGAAACTGGAGAGTAAGATGGTGGAAAATAAATGTGAGTGATATGCACATCAGTTTACCCATACTTGGCAAATCTGTACTTTTTTTATGCTTGGCTAAGGTCTGCTTGTTTCTTTGCACAGTTTTCTATACTTTTGTTATATGCAAATGTATGTGGTTACACTGCTTTTGGTTTACGGTCATTGTTTTTGGTGCAGTAGCAGGTCTGCTTGTTTCTTTGCACAGTATTTCTCATATGTCTATTGTTTGATGATCGCTATGGCAGATGTCAAGGTTTGGAACTAGAGCTCGTCGACGGTGGGATGAAGAGGACGAATCTGATGTTGACGACCTTTTCATCATTGCCGGTCTTCTTGAGGGCTCCAAGAGAAACAAGATCAGTTAGAGATTCTAGTTACCAATGTACACTGTAGCTGAGATCCACCTTTTTTAGCATATTTGTGTCATATTCTGTAAATTATCAAACTGGCTTATCAGAGAACCAGATATAAGTTCATTGCTCTTTGTTTCACTTTCCTGAAAGATTGATCAGTCAGTTGTATGGTTCTGCACTTGAGTTCCTGTTGGGATGTTCTGATGGTGAGTCATGGTTGGTTCCAGTAAACTAGCATCTCTGAATATGATCTTATTGCCCAGTGTCGACTCATTCAGTATGTCTTGGATACTGTAGTGCCAAATTCAGTGGCATGTTTGTCAGAGCCCAACAATTAAGAAATTTTGGGCATGTACTGTATATGTTTTGTTCATGTTATTTTGGTAGCAGTAGCACTTGTGTGTTAATGAACTCTATATTCGTGCTTTCAGAAGGAAAAGACTTAATTTGGAGTCTGACATTGTCGATTTAGCAATGTCAATTGACAAAAAGAAAACTGATGCCGAAGAAACACACCATGGCAATGACAAGTTACCATGTTTACAGAATTTTCTTGCACAAGATATCAATATCTTGGAATCCAGGCTCTGCAGCATTAGAGATGCTATTTCAAATGACTGACAGATTGAAGCCAAGTGACTGACAGGTGGAAAATGCTGTCAAGAAACTGACCACCTGTTACTAGTTACCAACATCCTAGATAGCAAAATTCTTTTACTTGAGAAACTGCTACTGTACATGAACCAGAACCTGATGACCAGGTATATATCAACAGGTTAAGCAATGTTTTTCTTTTCTCTTCAAATCAAGCATCCGGCATTGTCATCTGAAAGACAATAAGCCTCACGCTAGCAGAAATCAAGCATCAGCATGGCTTGCAAAGCTGATCCATTTCTCTTCTAACACTTTTTATTACTCAACCACAAAGTACCTACAGAAATGAAGTCTGATCCCACCTGTCTCTCTAATGGCCAATCAAACAAGAAAACTGAATACTGAATGTTGCTTCCAGAATAATACTGAATACTGAACATTGGTTACAACTCCAAGAACATTTGTCTATGCAAATTACGACACAAATATCTCCATTACATTGCTGAAACATCTAATTATCTATGGCTTTGTTGCTAGCAGAACATGACATGGAAACAGACATTGGCAGTTCTGAAAGTTTTGATGATTCTCTGTAATGACAGTAGCAGACAGAGCTAATGACAACAGCTTGTGCCGAGGTTCGTCAGCTTGTGCCGAGGTTAATTATTTGTAATGAACCAGCTACTGCTGCAGCAGCCCGCCGGTGACTGCGGCAGCGGCGGCGAGGCGGAGGACGCGCAGTCCTGCTGCTTCGAGACGTCCCCATCCGGCCTCGTCGCCGACGACGCGGCGTCCAGGCGTCCTTCGTCGTCGCCGTCGTGCAAGCCCTGCGGCGGTGACGACGGGTGCGTGCTGCTCGTCGGTGCCTGGAGCTGGCGCGGTGCGGGCAGCAACGCGGGGTGGAGGCGAACGGCCGCGCTCGTCGACGGCGGACGGTCGAGGGCCGCTCCCGTCGGTGGTTGTGCTTGGGTCGGAGGAGGATGGAGGCGGGATGCCGGCTTTCGGGGAGGCGCGCCGCCGGCCGCCGCGAATCGGGAAGGGGCGACCCGCGCTGCCGTGCTCGAGGTGGGGAGCCGGGCCGCGCCGCTGCTACTCGGGCAGGCGTGCGGGGCCACGCCGTCGCGAAGCCGCTGACCGTGGTGGGGGGCCGCCTCCGCTGGCCGTGGTGGGGAGGGCGCCGCCGCGCGGCCGTGGTAGGGTGCCGGCGCCGGGATGCCGCGGCGCGTCGGGCTCGGGCGGGGAGCGAGGGGGCTTGGTTCGGTCGGAAATCTTGCCCGCCGACCAGGGCGGCAGCCAGCGGCCCGCCGACCACCCCACCCAGTACGATATGTGGGCTGTTTTTCCTTTTGTTGGGCCGTGGGAACTGTGAGACTGCTTTTTCTTTTGTTGGGCCGTGGGAACCGGAGCGCGATGCGCGGGCAGCATGCACGAAGCTGCAGCGAGTACGTACTAGCAGGTAACTAGTATCTCTTTCCCTCAGAAAAAAAAGTAACTAGTATCTCTTCATTTCTTTTTCTTTTCTTTTCTTTTTCTTTTTTTCTCTCCATCGTGGAGGCGTCCCGATGAGTTACATTAGTACGTAAGTTTTCTTTTCCTTTTCTGTTTTCTATTTATTTTCTTTTTCTTTTCTCATCATTGTTTTATTCTTTGCTTTTTATTTACTTTTATTTTACTCTAGTTAAATATTTCTTACTGATATTTTTCTTTATGTTGCTTTATTCCTCTTATTTTCTTTTCTCTTTCCTTTTTAATGTTTTTATTATATGGCCTTTGATTTGCTTTTTACTTTTTTATTCTTTTTTATTCGTGAGATGTTACCAGGGATGTCGGTGATGTATTCGTAATATTCGATGTTCCGTGTATTATTCGACGTTCTATGATGTATTATTCGATGTTCGGTTATGTATTATTCGATGTTCCATTATGTAATATATGATGTTTTGTGATGTATTATTGTGATGTTGGACAATTATCTTAAAATACAAATCTTTCTAAAATAAATATTTTTAAATATCAAAATATATCTATGTGAGATCTTGTTTGTAGAGTTTATTGTAAGAAACATGCGGAAATGATCCACGCCGACCAGGGTGGCGCGCAGCCACGCGTCGACCACCCTGGCGGACGGATGGAGGACACTCACGCGATGGTGTTTTAGCCCAGGTAGAGCACATAATGCATAATTATTTCTTTTTGTCTATTGTCCTTTCATAGAAAAAATGTCCACCGTATTTGTTGTTGTGTCGTTCTAGGGAGAAAGTTTTATCTATTGTTCTTGCATAAAAAAGAATGTCCATTGTATTTGTTATTGTATTTGTTAGAATTAACCGACGTTAAAATTGTATTTGTTATTTTATTTTTATTGTATTTGTTAATTTTGTGTGAGAAGTCTATAGTTTTTGTATTTATTACATAGAAAAAGATAGGATATGATGACATCAACAATTTTGAACTTATTTGTATGCGGTGCGTGACCACATATTCACACTCGAGGCTGGCCCATGGATCTGTAGAGAAACGGCCCACTGAAAGCTTCTTTGTGGTTTTGGTTAATTGATGACACCTTGTTGCTAATAATTTTACTAAGTAAATGTAGAAATATATTAGCAACACATGTGACGATGGAGCTAGGCGGCAAGGAGGTGACCATGTGATCGTCGTGATGGACATGGTGCACATATGATAACGATCAAGCTCCGAAAGAATCGAGACAAGCCCATGGAGATCAAGGCAAAGGTTTGCTTGTAGGGCTTTTCGGTTTAGTGATCGAGACGCTTAGCGAGCGTGATCACATTTAGGATAGATGTCGTACTATTAAGAGGGGAAGTCACGTTTTATCGCGTCATACAAGTGCCTCCTAGGTCCATACATTGAGCATATGCATTAGGATCTAGAGCAATAACATAATTGCCTTGAAAATAGTTTAAAAAAATGCTAACACGTGTGCACTTGAGATGTCACACTTAGTGTTTAGCACACAAGGCAATGTGGTTGAATTTGGATCGACGAACTCTTATGTTGGAAAAGAGAGAATATGGATCTTGGATTGAAAAACTGCTTTGATCCTTTGTGATATGGATCAAGAGGATATGTGGGTTATGTATTCCTCTGAGTAAGCTTTCCAACAAGTTCAAGATCATCGAAATCGGAGTTCAGAGCTAAGAGATATGCCCATTTTAGCTCGTGACTTTAACTGTCTGGACGCTGAGCTCAGGACGCGTCCTGAGCTCCGGACGCTGGCCTTGGACGCGTCCAGATAGTGCATTTTTCAAGGGCGTTCACTGATTTTGGTGGGCTAGGCCGCCGGACGCGTCCCGGGCCATGCGCCGGACACTGCGCCCCACCCCCGGACGTGATACAGAGAGCATGTTGAGCGGGCGGAGCGTCGGATGCTGGGGACACACGTCCAGAGCCCCCGTCCGGACGCGTCCTGGGCTTCCCAACGGTCACTTTGCGTTTGAACGAGAACACACATGCCGGACGCTGAACAGTGTTTGCTCCGCGTCCGGAGGTCAAGGCAGGACGCTTCCGGAGCTTAACTCAAATCTCCGCGCGAGATTTACACGCGCAGGACACTGGGCTGGGCGTCCGGGGACCCCCCCAGGACGCGTCCAGGGCTCACTGCTGAGCTGGACAAGTGAGAAAACGGCTAGTGTCGAGGCTTGACTTATAAATAAGAGGTTGGCCGGCCATAGGAGGGCTCTCTTGCTCATTCTAATACTTGTGTGCATCCTTTGAACTGAAGAGACTCCCTCCACTCCTCTCCTTGCATTGTGGCTTGATTCAAAAGAGAGAGAGTGAGATTCAAGTACATTTGCTTAGTGTTTGCATCTAGAGACACTTGTTCTTCATGATTGCTGCGGATTTCTTGTTACTCTTGGGTGATTCTCGTCACCCTAGACGGCTTGGAGCAGCGGAGGTACCTGGTCCAGGGCTCACTGCTGAGCTAGACAAGTGAGCAAACGGCTAGTGTCGAAGCTTGGCTTATAAATTTTTGTAGGCTATTCACCCCCCTCTAGCCATTAGGACCTTACACCCACGAAAAAAGTACGGAGCACTCTACGTACCTGGTCGACGCGCTGGTACTGGCCACTAGGGTCGGCGCCTAACACGCCCCTGGCTCGGTGGCGAGAGAAAAGTGGTGTGGGACCCACGGGGCAGTGGATTACTGGATCTAGGGGTTGAAACTATAATTTGAAAGCGCATGAAAAATTAGAGTCCAAGTAGGGCTTCACTGGAGTTGGTTTTTTATTCAAACACTTAAATTTTAGAGTAGGGGCTCAAATAGAAGCCTGAGTTAGAGTTATTCTTAGAGCCGTGTTCAATACCCAAGATTTCTTTCCTTCTCCAAGTCCAAGAACACCTTGTTCGAGGAAAAAGTCCAAGAACACCGTGTACGCCAGGGGACTTTTTTTAGGTAAATGATAAAAATCCGGCTTCATCTATCCGAGGATAGAATCAGACCCAATTATTACAAACGACCGTTTCGGATACAAAGTTTGGCTGCAAAACAATACAGCCACACACACGACTACGGGAACAAGAGAACAGTTCTGGACTAAACAAAACCAATATGTCTTTGCGAGAGCCACCCGTTGGATCCGAAGAAAGCTAAAGCTGACGTCTATAGGTGTTTTGCTGCAGAGATCAATTGATCTTTGAGATCCTCATGCCACTGCAGGCTGGCCCATTGACGTAGCCAGTGAGTCCCTCGAAATAGTACCTGCAAAAGAGATTTGAGTTTGCATTTGTCAAAAACTATCTTATTCTTTGTTATTCATAGTGCCCGTAATAATGCTGATGCTGTCGTTAATAACAACATAACGTCACCGTGTACGCCATCCTCGTCGTGGACGTGTACGCCATCCTTGCGGTGGACAAGCTGCGGTACAAAACCCTTCCATGGAACTGAACTGCTGTCGTCTCTGTTGGATTTGTTTTTACCCCGACCAGAACCACCACATTTGGGCTAGTCGTTCGGAATATACATGTAGTGTTGTTTCAGCCAATCAGTTTACACTGTCATAGATCAGGAAAACCATTCTCTGATGGAAGTTACAACCATTTTCTGTGGTGTGGTGTCAATAAGCTGAAGAATGAAATCCTAAAAGTATTCTTGCTGGCAAACAACAAACAAGATTTTGAAAGTGCTAAAAACAAATGAGATAAGCAGATACGGAGTAGAGAGTTTCTGAGAAGCTGCTCGCTGTGAATTTCTCACTGAAAAGTCATCGCTGTGGTGTGGTGAGCTCTGACCAAAGCGGACGAGACGAGACCACATGAGCTTTTTGAGGGCCGCTACGAAAGTAATCTGGCAGGCAAGCACAGGGTGAAAACAAAGGGTTGCAGCAGCACCATCTTCGATGCGATGAACGGAATGGACGAGCTTCCCTGTGCTCTATTTCTCCAATCTCCTGCCTCTACCACCAACCTTCTGAAACTCACGTTGTTTCAGGGTATGTTTGTTTTTGATTCTGGAGCTACTGATTATTTACTATTCCTCTCTCACTATTCCTCACCTGATTCACCTGATTCATGTGATTCTGAAGCTGAAACAAACACACCCTCAAACTATTTGAGTGAATCTGTACTAGTATAGTATATATAGTTGGTCGTTTTACTCGCTGCTCGTGTGCCAGCCGGTGCACACGCGCGCGGTTGGGACAAATGGGAATTGCATCCGCAGCTGTGATTGCTGTTAGGAAACTAATACTTTAGGAAAAGTTCAGGTTTCCTTGTCCTAGAAGGATACGGACTCGTACCAAAATTATATCTCTATACCGTATATGGAGTATCTAGCGGACTATATATTTTAGGGGAGCATCCATTGTAATTGAGATCAGAAATAATAAAGAGAAGAGCTCCACCACAACTTTGTGTTTCCTGTGTTTGCCTGAGTTGTTTCGTAACGAGAGATCCATACCGCTAGTAACGTGATTACTTAACACGTTATCAGCACGAGACTCTGCCATCCTCCGTCGATCTCGCCATCACTCGGCGATATCGCCGGATCCGTTGTCTACGTCGCCACCAGCAGAAGCCCGCGACCGCACCGTTCACTTCATCGACGCCGACCTCGCCAAGAAGCAAGTCGAGCGTTGACTTCGTTGCTGGCGGACCCGGATCTGCTTCCACTTCACTACATCCGGCCTACACTGCATCGAGCTTCAATCTACGTCGCGTGATCAACTACTCGACAGCGACGGTATGTAGCAATCGCGTCTCGCAGTACGCTCCTTCCGATAGAATCGATCTGGATATTTTTTTCCCCCCAAATCTGTTCTTGCGGCTGTTTAGCAATCTGGTTCGTTTCGCTACTAGATCGATTTATTTTACTGAAAATTAGAAAGAATCATGGAGATAGGAATCCACAATTATACCTGAGAATCAATCGTTGGCTTGCACCTGCAATCGATGTGGGTGGCTTGAAGCTGCTCATCCAATCCTAGCTACTATCTTCTGATTTTGAATTTAATTTGGTAGGATACGGTTTTGCATGACGAATTAGCAGTGCCAACGTATGGCTACCATGCTGCCATTGAATGGTTTCTGCAAACCTACATACTTCAGGAAGCCAAACTCAATTTGAGTTCCATGACTGACCAGCTAGAAGCTGGTGTTCTTGTGAATTTTGGATAAGGCTAACTATTTTTGTATAAACTACCTAAGAACCTGGTTCCTGTAGAAATCATTTTGGCTTGGTTTGCAATGGATTCTCTGATATTGAATGTTGTACTGTTTTTTTTATGCCTTATTATTTTTCTTATTAGTAGTTCTGAGAATATAGATACATGGTGTATCTAAGGTATTAGACATCTACAGACTACATATCTTTTTGCCAACCAATAGCTTACTAGCAGTATATTGATAAGCATATATTTTCCATGCATACAGATGTCTGACATTGTCAAGCGTGAGTTCACTGAACTGTATCCGAATGGTAGCAATTACCTGGCTTGGTCTATTGATGCTGAGATTATTCTTAGTGGGAAAGAACTCCTGAAGACTATTAAACCCATAGATAAGGCTGCTGTTGCTTCTGATGCCGAGAAGGCACAGGCACTGCATTTTCTTAGGCATCATCTGAGTACTACTCTGAAGAATGAGTACATGACTGAAAGAGACCCAAAAGTCTTGTGGGATTCATTGCGTGAACGCTTTGAAAATATTGAATCTATGATTCTACCCAAAGTCAAACGCGATTGGCAGAACCTTCGCTATCAGGATTACAAGACTGTTGAGGACTACAATACCGCTCTATATGGGATCGTCACACGCATGAAGCTGTGCAAACTTCCTGTAGAAGATAAAGATCTCATAGAAAAAAAACTCTGTCTACCTTCCACCCTAAGATGACTCACATTAGTCGCCAATACAAAAAGGAGAATTATAAGACCTATATGTTGAGTTAAGCAATGCCATGCAGCAAGATCAAGGTGAAGATGAAACCATCATGCAGAATCATCTTTCACGGCCTACTGGAAGTATGGCTCCGCCTGAAGCAAATGCTACATATTTCAAGAAGAAAGGTGATAAAAGGGGAAAAGGTGAACAGAAAGCTCCTGTAAAAGAAAATAACAAGAAGTTCAAAAACTTCAAGAAGAAGCAATGGAAATCAAAGAAGATTCCATCAGGGGAGAATACGGGAAACAAGACCAGGAATGCTATAAGTGTGGTATGCGAGGCCACTGGTCACGCATATGTCGCACACCTAAGCATATAGTGAATTTGTATCAAGAACTCAAGAATCAGAAGAAGTCCATGAAAGAAGCTCATTATGTTGAAGGCAAAAAGTCAACACCAGAAGTGGGTGAGTGTTCCAAGGCTGCAAGGGATCAGGAAGCTCCTAAGTATAAAGCGGAATCAAAAGAACAACAGGATGGGATGGATACTGACAAGATGTCTGCAAATGAAGATCTTGATCTTGACAATCTTGAAGATGATGACATTCTGGAAGATGAGATGATGGATGACGTGCATGGGGACTCTGTCTAGTCTTTTTAGCTATCTATTATATATTATGTTTAAATTAGGTTGGCATTAAGATTAGGTTTTAAATTCCTGCAAGAATATGTGGTCTGTGGTGTCAGCTCATAATGAGCTTTGGTTATTTTGATGAGTCATGTAAACCTTAATATATTTATATTTATATATATATATATATATTTCCAAATTATTATATTATGTCTTTATTTTTCTACCTGATTAAATATTCCTGGAGTAATTTTATTCTTTTGAATAACGTAGTACTATGGCTATGGATGAGGAAATGTGTCTGGTAGACAGCTGTACCACAAACACTATATTACGGGATACCCGTTACTTCCAGACTCTTAGAAAGAATGAAGGAGATGTAACAACTATTGCTGGCAGCGGTAAGCATATTGTTGGCACCGGAAGGGCCACAATAATACTCCCTAATGGAACTGAATTAGTAATCCAAGAAGCATTACTTTACCCTGAATCAACTAGAACTTTGTTAAGCTTCAAAGATATACGTGCGAATAATTTTCATGTAGAAACAAATGATGATAATGGCGCAGAACGCCTTGTCATGACAAAAATGCACGGCGATGAAAAGACTATTATTGAAAGCTTCCCCTCCATAAAAGATAGCCTGTACTACACATTCATAAAACCTATTAAAGGTTACGTTGCAATGAAAACTATCTTTAAGAACCAAGAAGCATACAGAACTTGGCATGATAGATTAGGACATCGTGGACTTCGTATGATGCAGAATATAGTTAAAAATGCTAATGGCCATAACCTGAAGACTAAAGAATTCCCAAATCAAGAAGATTTTCTTTGCCTAGCATGTGCAAAGGGGAAATTTATAATTAGACCCTCAATTTTAAAAATTAGAGCAGAATTGCCTTCGTTCCTGGAAAGAATCCAGGGTGACATATGTGGACCAATTATGCCCATGTCAGGGCCATTTCGATATTTCATGGTATTGATTGATGCATCTAGTAGATGGAGTCATGCATGCCTATTATCCACTAGAAATCATGCTTTTGCATGGTTGATGTCACAAATAATTCAATTGAAAACAAATTTTCCAGATGAACGAATTAAATCCATCAGAATAATGGATAATGCTGGAGAATTTACCTCGAAGGTGTTTAATGATTATTGTATGGCAATGGGATTAAAGTGGAACATTGTGTACCACACGTGCATACCCAAAATAGCCTTGCAGAGTCATTAATTAAGAGGATCAAGTTAATTGCACGGCCATTACTACAAAACCAAGACCATCTGCTTACAATGAATTTTCTCCTCTCCAAATAGTGCATGGTAAAGAACCTAATATTTCCCATCTGCGTAAATTTGGATGTGTCGTATACATTCCAATACCACCACCTCAGCGAACTGCGATGGGCGCCAACGAAAACTTGGAGTTTATGTTGGGTTTGAAAGTCCATCAATTATAAAGTAATTAGAGCCTACAACTGGGGACTTACTTAAGGCTCGCTTCGCTGATAGTATTTTCAATGAAGATCATTTCGTGGCATTAGGGGGAAGAAAATATCTCTCAAGGGACGAATGCCGAGAAATAAATTGGGAAGCCACTGGAATTCATGCAATGGATATTCGCACTAAGGAGACTGAACAAGAAGTTCAAAACATAATAGATTTGCAAAGAATTGCTAATCAACTGCCAGAAGCCTTCACCAATACAAAGGGGATTATGAAATCACATATACCAGCAGTAAATGCACCGAAAAGAATAGACATTCCTTTTGAAGAGGATGCGTCAAAATTATTTCAATTGAAATCTTCTACCTCAAATCCTAGGAAGAGGGGGAGTTCGAGTGCATCAATTCAGAATGTATCAAATACTAAAGCTCTTACGAATAACTCTGGGGGACGCCTCAAGAGAATTAAATATGAGCCAAAGAATAAATTAAAAAAACCCCAAAGAAGGTGAACGAGCTCTAGTTAGAGCACCACGTAATGTGGATACACCTGAAGTGAGACTTCCTGAAGAACTTGTACCTAGTGAGACCGTGCGCACAACTAATACTCACATAGGCAGACCGGAAATTCCTGATCTGAACGCACCGGGAAATAGCGTAGATCTGGATGAAACTAAGAAAATAGAAGAGATCTCAACTAATTATGCTGAGACAGGAGTAACTTATGAAAGAAAGACTACTAATGTCGACATTTACTTTGCTGAAAAGATTGCTAAAATTGATCTGGATCCAAAGCCGAAATCTATATTAGAATGCAAGAAGCGTTCTGATTGGTCAAGTTGGAAAGAGCAATCAAATCAGAATTAATCTCGCTTAATAAAAGAAATGTGTTTGGTCCTGTAGGCCTTACACTTGAAGGTATATACCCTGTAGGTCACAAATGGGTTTTCGTCCGAAAAAGAGATGAGAACAATATGGTGGTACGATATAAAGCGAGATTAGTAGCACAAGGGTTTACGCAGAGACTCGGCATAGATTTTGATGAAACTTACTCTCCTGTTATGGATGGAATTACTTTCCGGTACTTAATCTCATTGGCAGTAAATATGAATTTGCAGATGAAACTAATGGATGTTGTGACCACATATTTATATGGGTCACTGGATACAGAAATATATATGAAAGTCCCTGAAGGAATTAAAGTCCCTAAAGAAGAAGAACGCAACATGTATAGTGTAAAATTGAAAAGGTCTTTGTATGGCCTTAAACAATCCGGTAGAATGTGGTACAACCGGCTTAGTGAATACCTCATGAAGAAGGGATTCAAGAATAATGAAGATTGTCCTTGTGTGTTTATTAGAAAATCAAACAAGGGTTTTTGTATAGTCTCTGTTTATGTAGATGATCTGAATATCATTGGAGCTACACAGGATATCGAGGAAGCTAGTTCTTACTTAAAATCTGAATTTAAAATGAAAGATTTAGGTAAGACTAAGTATTGCTTAGGCCTGCAGATTGAGCATACCCAAGAAGGGATACTTGTACACCAGTCAACTTATACCAAGAAGGTATTAAATAAGTTTAACATGAAAGACGCATACCCACTTAAGACACCTTTGCCTGGAAGATCATTAGATGCTGAAAAGGATATTTTTAGACTAAGAGAAGAAAATGAAAAAATATTAGGATCTGAATATCCGTGTTTGAGTGCCATTAGAGCCTTAATGTATCTAGCGAATGGTACTAGGCCTGATATTGCTTTTGCTGTTAATCTCCTAGCAAGATTCAGTTTAGCTCCTACTCTACGATACTGGAAGGGCATTAAACATATTCTCAGATATTTGAGAGGCACTGAAGATCTTGGGTTATTTTTTCAGAAAAATGAAGATTTAAGTCTAGTGGGTTATGCTGACGCAGGGTACTTGTCTGATCGACATAATGCAGTATCTCAGACTGGATATGTATTTTTGTGTGGTGGTACTGTGATTTCTTAGAAATCGACAAAGCAAACAATGGTGGCAACCTCGACGAATCACTCTGAAATTATAGCATTATTTGAAGCAACTAAGGAATGCACTTGGCTTAGACGCATCACACAACATGTGCAAAATGCGTGTGGTATAAATATTGTTAATTCTCCAACTATTATCTTTGAAGATAATGCGGCTTGTGTTGCACAAATACAAACAGGATATGTAAAGTCGAATATCACGAAGCATATTTCACCTAAATTTTTCTTCACACATGAATTGCAAAAGAAAGAAGAAATTTCAGTGACTCTTACCAAGTCTTGCGACAATCTAGCAGATATGTTTACTAAATGTTTACCTGCAGCCCCTTTTGAGAAGTGTATGCGTGGTATTGGTTTGAGACGTCTCCGAGAAGTACAGAGCCTAAGAGGAAAACTGAATTAAGATTATAGTTTCTGTTTGTGTCTAGAAGACAAATAATTCATTCTAGCAGAATGATTAGTAGTCTAACAGATTATTTAAACATTGTACTCTTTTTTTTTATGAGTTTTTCTTTTATCTAAAGGTTTCTCATTTAAAGGTTTTTAATGAGGCAATTTGTACAATATAAGTACGGTATATATGTTTTATTCTTTTTTTCCATTGGGTTTTTGGATAAATCATATATGCCGTGGTATTCGTCCATTAGGAAAAGTTCAGGTTTCCTTGTCCTAGAAGGATATGGACTCATACCAAAATTATATCTCTATACCGTATATGGAATATCTAGCGCACTATATATTTTAGGGGAGCACCCATTGTAATTGATATCAGAAATAATAAAAAGAAGAGCTCCACCACAACTTTGTGTTTCCTGTGTTCTTATTTTTGCCTGAGTTGTTTCGTAACGAGAGATCCATACCGCTAGTAACGTGATTACTTAACAATTGCAAAGCAGAAGTACGACGCTGGGCGGTCGGCGCGCCTTGTGCTCAGCGGCCGGACGGACGTCCACGTCGGTTTGGGCCTGGCCCGGTCATGCGGCGTGTGGGGCCGACGCGATCACAGAGGGATACTAGTTCGGAATTTCGGATACGCAGGGGAATTTTCACCTCACTGACTTCCGGGAAACTGTGAGGAGAATTTTCACCTCACTGACTTCCGGGAAACTGTCAAGCGAATGAAGCCAAGCACGCCCTTACATCCATCCTCAGAAAGAGAGCAATCTCAAGACGAATTCTTTAGAGTTGACAAAATGTGGACTATTCCAGCCCATGTGGCCCAATTATGATAGACTAGACTAGTTTTCAGTCAACTGAAAAAATTAGTCAGTTAGTTATTAGTCTATGTCTGTTTAGATCCCTAGCTAAGTATCTCTAGAGTTAAATAGACTAGAGTACCCATTAATTTATTTATATTTTGCTCTATGTTCCTCTAACGGTCCCATCCGACCACTTCCTTTCTCTCTCCATCACACGGTCACACATATAGTAAGAGCTCCCATGGTTGAGGTGTCTTTTCCCTTCACTACACTTGCTAACGCGAGGTTAGAGGTCGAGGGGCCTTGGTGAAATCAAGGCCAAGGACCAAGGTAGGCCACAACGGGAGCAGAGGTGGACAATGGTGGAGGCAACACATCAAGGTAGGCCACAACCCTAGCGAAGCAAGGCGGGGCGGCCATAATTAGGACAAAGGGCAAGGAGCCCGTTGATCAAATTGCCACACATGCTCCTCGATACTCCCTCCCGGGAGGTTGACAAAGAGGACCGGCGGATCCATGACCAATAGCGGTAGTGGGGCATGTGGTGGCCAGGTGATGAGCTCGGGTTCGACAGAGATGGAGTGGTAGGGCACACGCTAGTCTTTGGCACTCGAGGATGGCAGCATAGCCAAGAGCGGTGGCATGTGTGACCAAGAAAGGGATATTGGACAGAAAAGTGGAGGCAAGTTAGTTAGGGGGGATTGGCATTTGTCCATCTCTAGCTCCTCTTAGTCTTGATTCCCAAATAGTTAGTTCTGGACATCAAATAGTAGACTAACAATTAGTTGAGGGTTTGGCTTCAAATTGTTCCATCAATTGGCCACCTATTTGGACCATTAGGGGCTAAAAAATTAGTCAGCTAGTTGTTACGGATCAAAATAAGCCAATACTAAACAACTATGGGGACAACATTGGGGGTATATGCCAAATTTATAGGTTTAAAGTTAGGGTTCGTTTAGCAAAGCTCCTAGAATAGTTTTTAGGCTAAATATCCAAGTAATGCTCCACCAATTTTTTTTTTTTGCTGAGAAGTGAATAATTCTTTGCAGATTTTGTGAAGTGATTCTCTCAAATGAACTAGCGGTCTAGGAGCTAAGTAGCTTATCCTAAAGAATCATATTGAACCAATTTTAGTCTAGAATCACTAGCTACTCACATGGAATCAACTTCCTTGGAGAATCTAGAGCTCTACCAAATTAATAGACCATTCTAGTCATATGAATTTAAGGGCGTATTTATAAAATTATAAAGATTCATATGCAATTAAAACTTCACTGATAGAATTTTATGATAATGACGACATGCCTCCTCCCTATAAAGATTTGGGGCAGGGGGGGGGGTACAAGACCATGGTGGAGGGGGTCTTGGGCTACCACCCATTTGCTTCACCTTCTAAATCTCTCCACTCCTCTTTCTTTCTCTCTGTTACTTGTTTGATATAAAGGCCAACAATAGCCAAAATACTCATCCTTGGTTCCTTTTGGGATAGGGGACGACCATTGCTAGGAAGAAGGCCGAGTAGAGTCGGCGTGTTGGGAGGATAGATCATTTAGGGGAATTGGGTCTAGGACGAGTTTTTTTCCCTTCTGTCGTATGTTAAAGGATACTAGGAGTAAAATTAATGTTGAAGGAGACTAGGAGTATATTGTCCGATTATTGTCTTCATCATAATTTTCATAGCTAAGAACATTCTTTCAACAATAGTTGAGGGAACAAGAAGTGTTAGCGCTAGGCCGCTAGCTTAACTAGGGGATACACCAATGGATAGGAAAGATGCTTTCTTGAATCCACCATCAATCTGGAAAGATCACTTATGGTTTCCAAGTTTGCAAAGTTTGTATCATGCATTACATTATCTATGACAGCCGAAGCTCATGCTCAAGAGTAGCCATATCCATGTGATTAAAACCAGCAAGATAAAATTTAGTTAAGGTCATAAACTTCTAGAAATTGAAATGATGGAATGTCTTCTTTGGACTCAAGGCTACCATGCATGAAAAGAACTCTGAACTTTCCTCATTAAATTGTCATTGAACTCCTTTTGTAATAAATCAAGAACAACAAAGAAACAATCAACCCTAGTGGTGCTCATCGTTAATGTCTATCCTTTGTCGTGGCTTCCTTGGATTCACATATTCCTTTTCCATATCAAATTATCAATCATTAAGATGTCATGCTCTCCAAAAGATATATTCCTTATCAACAAGAGAACGCCATCCTCTATAGTTCTAATCTTTTCTAATTCCCACTTAGTTGAGGCCACGTCAGAAATGGCATTGATAATGTCTTCATCTTTCCTTAGTATGTTTTTGACAAACTGTTTGTCAATCCTAATATTGTCATCATCATCTGCAAAAAGAATGCAAAGTTGAAAGATTTGAAAAAGACCATTAGCTTGATGTTTCTTGCTGTCATTTGTACCATCTTCTTTGACATATTTAAGGACTTTGACCATAGAATGAAACATCTTTGACAATCCCAATGATATTTAAACATGTTCCTGTCATATTGAGAACCCCATCGTGTATCACTGGACCTTTGAAGAGAAAGTTCTTCATTTAAACATGTTCTTGTACCAATTTCTCCTTTACCAATGGCTTTTCTTACTTCATCTTGATGGTTCTCTCTAAGTCTATCCTTTTTCTTGCATGATGATCCAACGATATTTAACAAAATTGAGATCATATTAAAGTAATCCATTTTCTCTAGCCCGATGCAACAAGTACCTGCAAACATCAATTGCAACATTCAATTGGATAGTGGACTATGTTTTCAGAAGTTGACTTTGCTTGTTTAAGGCAACCGTGATTGATTGATCTTTCTTTAGTATATCCTCACATTCCTTGAGTGCCTTGTTGGGAAAATTAGATGTCTATTATCGTTATCTTATTTTTTTGTCCTGTAGCAATACATAGGCTTAAACCTAGTGTTACAATTTGGAATAATGGGAAAATAATAATAGTTTATGTTTGCTTTTTTGTTGAAAAACAACATCATTATGGATATGTGTGCTACATCTGCAATGTGATATGAGGAAGGACGCCAATGATAAGAATAACCAGGATAGTTTATTATGAGCATTAAACTAAATTAATGTATATATTTATTATTATGTTACTTATATTTTTTTTGCAGCATATGTTACTTATATTTTTTATAGCACTGTTTGTACATGCAAGTACTAAAAATGAGTTGAAGATTCTTGGACAAAAGTTTGAATCACATAAATTAAACATAAGGTATGTTTGTTGCTACTAACTATACATTATTGATGTTATTCCGTTTGTCCAATAATAAATAGATTTCTAGAGTTTTCTTGAGTCAAATTTTTTAAACTTCGACTAAATTTTTAGAAAAAATCAGTTAAGGTTTATCATGAAATTAATATCATTAGATATACTATGAAATATATTGTTATAATGTGCCCATTTTATTTCATAGATGTTGTTCTTCTATCCTATAAAAGTTAGTCAAGATAATTTGAACTATTAATCAATTTATTCGGAGAAGAAGGGAGTGTTTGAGTTGGCAAAGTTATACATATTGTAATCTTAATTCTTTTTCTTTGGTTTAGTCACCTCATGACTCAAGGAATTGAAAAACTTTGGTTGGGGCATTGGTGCAGCAATTCTGGCTAGGTTCACTAACCTTCCAAAGGTTCTCTTCAAAACCAATGGTAACTTTTTTTAGAGAAAAGGTCTCCCCTGCTTTTGCATTACAAAAGCCAAACGTTTTACAGCAATTTGAGTCCTGAGTTTGCATGCATCACACGCTTAGACGCCACCAACGGCAACACACTCATAGCTAGTAGCACTACCAGAAATAACTTGGACATTAGCAGCTAAAGCATTAGCTGACTCCTGCTCACACACTCTTCTACTGATGATATCCGAAGACTGAGCATCCAATGGATCCAACTGTAATGACGACGCCCTTGTCCTTCTCCATTCTATCTACGGTGGCTGCTTGGATAAGTCCTCCATTGTGTTGATCAGGCCTTCCAGCCGCTCCCCAGCTCCCTTCACGAATAGTGGCAACCATCCCTTCAACATTCTTGCTATCTTTCCCAGCACCATCTTCATACCCGTCCACACAAATCCTTGAAAACACATTCCATTCCTTAGTTTCCACAGTGACCAAAGGACTGCAGATGTGATAGCATTAGTAACAATGTGCTTCTTATTAGCAAGCCACAGTCTGGCAACAAACTCAAAGTCATCACCAATCCTGAAACCAAGCAAATCAGAAATAATATTCCAAACATTTTTTGCAATAATACATTCAAAAAATAAGTGATTAACTGTCTCTAGCTCAGCACAGAACAGGCAAGAAGGGTTACTAACTGGCCTTCTCTTTTGCAAATTATCTCTTGTTAAGGTCCTATTATGAGACAGTAACCATAAGAATACCTGTACCCTTGGTGGGATCACCACCTTCCACACAACCTACACATAGATAGGGAAAACTCCCCTACAGGTCACTATAGCATATATAGATTGTACAGAGTAGTTTCCTTTAGAGGAATAAGCCCATAGGATCTGATCATCTTCTCTAGTTAAGGATATCTCCTCAACCATACTATACAGCTCATCCCACATCTCCATCAACCTTTATGACACATTTCTTCTAAAAGAGAGCTTAAGCTCTTCACCATCCTACACTTGACTAATTGACTTACCTTGCTATTCATTTATCACATACAGAGGTCAGAAAAGGATGGAGAGACTAGTGTTCCCTATCCATTGGTCCTCCCAAAATCTTATTCTTTCCTCATTGCCCACAACCCATCTAATACCCATTGCAGCAGCCTTTGTAGCCCACAAAACTCCTTTCCAGAAAGGTGAAACCCCTATATCAGAGCAGCAAAACATGTTTGGTTTTTTAGTGTTGTACTTGAAGTCCACTGTTTGAGTCCACATAGCATTTTCATTCGAATGGTATCTGAAGATCCAGGAGGACAAAAGGGCTAAGTTTAAGCTCCTTAGATCAGGGATACCTAGACCCCCCATCTCCTTCTGCTGAGACACCAATTGCCAATTGGCAAGGTGGTATTTGTGACTCTCCTCAGTGTCATCCCACAAAAAATGTCCCATATGTTTATTCATCATATCAATGGCCCATTCAGGAAATTTAATAATTGACAAGAGATAGATTGGTATACTGGCTAGGCAGGCTTTTAAGAGCACAAGCCTTCCAGCATATGAGAGTAATCTCCCTCTCCAGCCTGCTATTCTCTTAATGATTTTGTCTATCATAGGTTGGAGATCATCTTTAGTTAGTTTTTTATATTGCAAAGGCACTCCCAAGTACTTAATGGGGAAATCACATTTCTTACAGCAGAAAAGTCTAGCAAACTCATTAGTTTGATCTTCACTTAAGCCAATTGCTAGCAAGTCACTCTTGTCATAGTTTATTTTCATACCAGCCATCTGTTCAAAGCACACCAGCAACCACTTTAGATTGCTAGCTTTCTCAAGATCATTACTTAGGAAAAGTAAGGTGTCGTCGGCGTATTGTAAGCTAATTATGCCCCCTCAGTGACTTGAGGAAGGAGGCCAAAAATTAGACCCTGCCTGGTTGCTTTCATCAGCATATGCGAAAACACATCCGCTACTAGATTAAAGAGAATGGGGGAAATAGGGTCCCCTTGTCTCAAACCTTTACCTGGTTTGAAAAACACACTGTTTTCATCGTTTATCCTAATGCCGATTGAACCCCCTCTCATAGAAAACCAATGGTAACTTTCGTCTCACTTAATTGAATAGTTTTATAATTTAGACTTTATTTTATCTAATACATTGTGTATCTTTGCAGCAAAGGACTGATCTTTATGCAGGAATGGAGTGAAGTGATCTGTATGCTGACTGTCTTTCTCTCAACAGAACTGTTAAAACTTCGAGTCTTCCATTATGTCACAATCTTCTGATCTTCATTGTTGCCTTCGAGACAAAAAGAAAAAAAAAAGGGATTACTATGCCACCATTTGCAGCTTTTATGTCCTTTATGTCACAATCTTCTAATCTTCATGATTTTTGAGGGATTACTATGCCACCAATCTTCTTTATCGTATGATCTGGCGTACTTTCCTGCAACTTTTGCAGGTGCATCATCACTGTTGCCAGAAACCAAGTACTGTAGGTTCTACAGATATGATCCTTGAAAGATAACTTAGCAGGTTACGCACAACTAAAACTGTAGATTAGTTTTATCGGGCCCAATTATACATGAACAGACTACAGAGTTTAGATGATCCTTTTTTTCCCCACTCATTCAAGAGATGCGTTCAGAGTGTCAAATCACGGACCAGACGAGACAGCCATCTATCAGGTAGTGAAATTGGACGTTGCATCGTATCATCCACATTAATGAATATGCTTTCAACTGTTCACAGAGAATTCAGCATATGCTCGATTACAGTTTGCCCTCCATGAATGGACGCATTGCAAAATGTTAGGAAAGGAAACCTCCGAGAAAGAATCTTTGGCATTCGTCGCATCAATTCGACAAGCAGAGTACATCTTCCCAGATACTTCTTAGTTCTCACTTGGGAAGTACAATTTCCGTGCTAATTCTATGAAATCGCATTCCCTGGCTGCTGTATGTATGTGTGTGTGTGTGTGTGTGTGTATATATATATATGATCCGAGTCCAAAGCTGCACGGCGCTTCTGCTGCTCGCAACCACCACAAGAGCCTCAAAGATCGTCGCCGTCGCGGAAAAGAAATCATCATCAACAACAGCAGCAGGTGGAGTGCCCAGTGCACCCACCGGCGTCAAAACTCCGCCGCACCCACGCCCGCCGACGGTCCAGGACGCACGAGCGCATGGACCGCGCGAGGAACGGGCGCGAGCTGCATGGGCGCGCCGACTTCGTCGGCACCGGGCTCGCCGCCGTGGCCACCGCCATGTCGTACCTCCTGCTCGTCGTCGTCGGCCGCAACGGCCCCGCCGGCACGCCTCTGGACCCGTTCACCACATGGCAAGTCATCCTGGCGCTCGGGCTCATGTCCGGCGGCCTGCTGCTGGTCATGTACGGCATGCGTGCGCCAGGCGCGCGGCCTCCAGTTCTCGTCCGCCGTGCCGCAGACGCCGCGGGTGCCTTGCTGTGGTACGCGGCTGGGCCTGAGAGGCTGCTGCCCCTGATGATCCTGCTTGTTCTCTCGTATCTCGAGGCATGGTTCGATTTCTTCTGACGACGACGCCGCCCCGGCGGCTCCGCCCGTCCGGCAGCAGAGCTCTGACTTCCGAATTCAACAGAGAACATGCCTGTGGGTTGAGTTAATCGAAATTACGAAACGCCCCCTATGTTTCGCTGCCTCAGTTTGTATATATTTCCTCGTGGGGTTTTGGTGTCCATGTGTGTGTTTTTGTATTCATGGGCCGCTTCTAGATTGCTGGTACTCTCCCTTTGGGCCTCATGTGAATTGCGCGTGATTTTCCTATATGGCCACTTTGCCTCGCCAGATATGCATCATCGTGTAACATGTCAGTGTCACTAGGTTCTTAACTAGTTTAGGTAGTCTAAGATCCGATGCTGGTAGCTTATAAGGAGGCAAAGGTAAAGGAAGGATTGACTGGGATTATGCACACCCAATTACATGTCTGTCTGTTCCAAAGTGGAACTTGTAGAGTGAAATAATGAACATGGAACGGCCAAGACAACTCAACACCAAAACACTTTTTTTTT
>CM041642.1:7949569-7959803 GCA_023333625.1 Bothriochloa decipiens
GTGGCGGTGACCGAGATCCCGGGGCTGAACACGCTGGGCATCTCGCTAGCGCGCATCGACTTCCTCCCCGGCGGGCAGAACCCGCCGCACACGCACCCTCGCGGGTCCGAGATCCTGACGGTGATCCAGGGCACGCTCCTCGTCGGCTTCGTCACCTCCAACCAGCTGCTCAACAACACGCTCTTCACCAAGCAGCTGGTCATGGGCGACGTCTTCGTCTTCCCGCAGGGGCTCATCCACTTCCAGCTCAACGTCGGCAAGACCCCCGCCGTGGCCATCGCCGCGCTTAGCAGCCAGAACCCCGGCACCATCACCATCGCCAACGCCGTGTTCGGGGCCAAGCCGCCCATCTCGGACGACATCCTCGCCAGGGCGTTCATGCTCGAGAAGGCCACCGTCGACTGGCTCCAGCAGGCGTTCGGCGCCGCACCAGTGGCAGGAGGCGGCGGTGCTGGCGGCCTGCCCGGTGTCGGTGGCCTGCCGGGTGGCGGCGGCGGCTATCCTGGCGGAAACGGTACCGGCGGCGGCGGCTATCCGGGGTACCCCGGCCGTAGCTGATCGGCACGCGGCGGTGGCGCCTAGCATGCATGCTGCACAAGTGCAGCCGTGCGCGCGCGGGTAGGCCACAATTACAAGTATGAATAATTTGTATACCACACAACACACCAACACTACAGTACCTTGTGTACTAGCTATATTGTGCACGCGCAATGCGGCGTTAGTTTGTGTTGATCGAGCACAGCAGTAGTAGCTCGATCGGGTTAATAATTTGTGGGAAAACCGCACCAATTGTCAAGTGTACTGCAATCTCTTTACTGTTTCCTCTATATGAAATAAAATCGAAAGTCCAGTGTTTGATCTAGTACGAATCATGCGATGATGTGTCAAAGATTAATTATTGGCATGTCTTGAAAACTGAAATCTTCCAGTGAGGCTAGCATAGTGCGAAATAGTCTCATCGTTTAGGGCCTTCTCTGACAGGCACGCCTGGGATAAAATGGACGCCTGGGATCAGTTGCCTGGGCCGGGCCAGACACCTTCTCAGACCATGAACCAAACAGCCAAGAGTGCCCATTTAGGCTGCGGGGAGTGTTTGTGTTAGGCGTGCTGGCTGGGCCGAGGTGGGGCGAAAGTGTTTTGAAGTTGTTGTTGCTAGACACTACTAATAGCTTTAGTCACTGGGTTCTGTTATTTTGGACTTTTGGTATGACTCAAAATGTTATCTAGGTTTATTTGTAGCAAATGACTATAAACCAAACCAGGAGGATCAAGTAGTAGTATGCTCTTTTGTTGCCTCTCCGTCTCTGGGTTGGGTTTATCATTTATGCAGTGCAGGAGTATGTTTCTAATCGGAACGTACTGCTGGACATTTAATCAGTAGTGCATAGATGTGTTTTATGGGTTAGTTGCTTGCACGTAGATGTAACAAGGCAACCAACTCGATCTCATCTCCTTTTGTGTGCAGGAGGATCAAGTAGTTGCTTGCCATCTCTCTCTTTCTCTCCGTCAAATGGGTGGTATGCATCTCTTGTCTTTCAGAGTGTCGACGGTTAAGAGGCAATAGCACACGATGCCTTTTCTGTGCAGCAGATATAACAAATCATATAATCCCCAAACAAGGCAACCATCATCGATTACAGGCAGACTCTGATCACAACTGAATGAAAGAGGGAGTACACTAGAACTAGAAGGAAAGCAAAGAAAAACACATGGACCATGGATGGATGGAAACGAGGAGCATTTCATTCATCAGAGAAAGATGAAGCAATCCATGGAAATGATTGGGTTGGTGAGGTCGTCGTCCGGCGTCACCTGCGCAAGCGCAGCAGCAGTAGTGGTGGAATCTGCATGAGCTGAGGATGAGATCTTCAGGCTCAAGCTCTGGCTCTGGCTCACCTCAGTCTTGTTCTTCTTCTTGTCCTTGTTCTTGGCCTGCGCGAGCGCGACGACCTCCCGCTGTGTTGCCGTCGTGCTCCGCCTGCCGCCGGTGTTCTGCCTCCTCTTCTTGTGATGCTGCTGCTGCTGCTCGTAGGAGCCCGGTGGCTGTGGCGGTGCCCGGCGGGCGGACAAGGGGGACACCGACCGCGCGCGCTTGCGCGTCGGCGCTACAAGCCTGTGCCTGTCGCTCCCACGGCCACTGGTGGGCTTGCAACGGTCGGAGTCGGACGACTTGGACTTGGGGTCCAGCACCACGACTTCCCACTCCCGAGGCGACATGCTGTTGCTGGTGCTGGTGCCGGCGTTGGGGAGGAGGACCTGCTCACGCGGCCTCGGCCGCCACAAGTAGGAGGAGGAGGAGGATGAAGCCGCAGAGGATGACGACGAGGAGCCGCACAAGGAAGTCGTCGACGCCGCCAGTGACAGAGAGGAGGAGGTGGTGGTGGGAGAAGCGGAAGCCGCTCCTGCTTCCCCTGGCGATGGGTGCACGGCAGGAGAGGCCTGCGAGATGCCGGCGGTGGAAATGGAATCGTTGCAAGGAATAGCTTGACAAGGGAAACATTTGCTCACGCAGGTGCCCATGCTGGTGGACTGACCTGACTTGTGGTGGCACTGGCTTGCTCTGCTTTCTTTTCTTGTTGTGGAGTTTGAGAGAGAGTATATTCTGTAGATACTATTGCAGATAGATTTGGTACAGGGAGCAAGCAATCGTGCTTAGCTCACACTACCCGTTGTCAATCTCTGCAGGATGTCGTACAAAAAAGTCAAGTCAATCAACAAATTTTGTTCCAGTACAGACAGTTAGCGCATGATGCAGTGTAGGTGTAGGTAAAAGGTGTGGATTGGGCCGCGCATGGGGATGGCCTACCTGCAACTGCTACCTTCCGACTCAAATTGGAGCGCACAAGGTTTGAAATCGCAACGGCAGTCTGCCCTGCCCATCCATCATCAGACTGAATGTGCTGTACTATCCATGCGGCGTTAGTTTGTGTTGATCGAGCACAGCAGTAGCAGTAGTAGCTCAAACGGGTTGAATAATCTGTGGCAAAACCGCACCAAGCAGTGTTAAGTGTACTGCAATCTCTTTACTGATTCCTCTATATGAAATAAAATTGGACTTAGTTCGTAGCAAGATGCTCCATTCTGAGAGCGCGCCACGATCTCACCCGGGCGCAGCGGAAGTTTTTGCCAGCACGACGCCGTCGACGCGCAACGAACCACTTCAGTGGCGCCACCGTTCTCAGTGTTCATGAGCAGGGGAAGCAGTCATCGTCGTAGACTTTGCATCAAGCAGGCACGCGGCGTGCCGTGCTGTCGACACTGTGGCAGTCCGGCACGACGTGACCTGTCAATTACTGACGCGTGGCACATGGCGATGCGCCAAAATTATGCTGGAGAGTTCGCTGATTAGGCATCCAGCAACGTTCACGTTAGCTGATAAGTGTAGCCGCAGTTCATCCCTCTTTTTCAGATAATTGGAGGTCTCGTATTTTCTCAACCGCAGTTAATTTGTTGACACACAAAAAACAATTTATTCCCTTCAATGGCCAAACAATAACATATGTGACCGGTGCAGATGATCCACGTCGCAAAGTTCATACAAGACGCAGCATTATTCCTGACCGGAGTAGCTTTCAAAGCCACACAGCTTGTCTAGACCTATTTCAATCTTCAGATATCACGTAACTCCAGAGAACAGATAGAGTTGCAGTAACAACAATATGCGCTACGCCACTTGTCACAAGGCAGATATAATGAGTAGTGCTACATTTGATTTTTGATTTATCTCATTAGCAAGTCCATTCTTTGGTGCCAGAGGTTAACGCAGGCTCCCAATGTAAGCAGCAAAAACCAAGCTGCAGCTGACTGCTCTGCCTGCAGGTTTCCTCTCATTGATGTGCGCTGCAATGAACGATATGCTTCCTCCAAACCCACAATGCTATGATCTTGACAAAACACCTTTAGAGCTGCCATTGAGACAACCAAGAAACATATCAGCAGACAGCAGAGGTGTAGATCGTAGGATATCAAGAGCGTATGTTTGTTAACTTTTAATCCCAGATCGTAGAATATCAAGAGCGTATGTTTGTTAACTTTTAATCCCAGCTATCCTCTACCAACCAACAGAAGAAACTTGAACTGCTGTGGTTTGAAATAACAGTACTTGAAGCATTTTTCATATTCTGGTCATGAACCAGGAGAGTTTTCTGAATAAAGTTTTCAGTAAGGAAAGACAAACCTGGGGACAGTGCCTTGACGGCGCAAGTCATATTCTGTTGCTTGTCGAAGGGCCCTAGCAAATGCTTTGAAAGATGCCTCGATGATATGGTGTGAGTTTTTCCCAGCAAGCTTCAAAAGACAGTATGGAGCGAGATCAGGTGATAGGGACAGGGTCATGCAAAATAGCTATAAAAAAATAGAGAAAACTCAACACCTCACCCTTATACTCAACCTATATGATGCTCTTAATTTCTCGTGACTAAAATTGTCTCACTGATCCAACTGTTTCCAAAAGAATTTGATTTGAGTGGACTAGTACCTGACGGATGTGAAGAGTCATCCCAGATGTGTTCACCACAGATTGGAAAAAGTGTTCAACCAGCTGGAACCAAAATGAACAAATGAAACTTTGCTTGACTTGACTGCAGGAGTTTACAATGCAGAAAGGGTTGTAATGCATTGGCGATGAATAAATGATCCAAGTTTTATTTGAAGATTCACAAAAAGGTATTCCCTTTTAATCACAGGAAGTATTGTGTTTAAAAAGTTGATGGGAATATAAATAAATGAACGTAGAACTTGGTATCGATATTTCAGATGTGGCTGTCATTTTTTTTGGTCTAAGCATAAAGAAAACATCAACTGTACATATGGTTGTTAAATGAAAAAAGGTTTGCAAATTTCAAATTACCTGTGTATCATATGTGCCGACTCTCTGAGTAGGAATGTCTAAGCCACAGCTTAAATGAGGGCGACCAGACAGATCCTGGATACAGGGGGAAATAATAACCAACAATTTGTTTCAGGTTACTAAAAAACAAATGAGGTGATTAAAATTTGCATATTCATAGTGAACAGAAGTTAAAACATCGACAACATGACCATTGTGATGTGTCCAATAAAATAACTTAAACTAGCATGAACCAAAAATGGCAAACAAATATAACAACAACAATACCTTTTGTCCCAAGCAAGTTGGGGTAGGCTAGAGATGAAACCCAGAAGAGACAAGTCACAAAGCAACACATAAAAGTCATGGTTCAGGCACGTAGATGGCTAGCCTCCAAGCGCTCCTATCCATAGCTAAATCCTTGAAAATATTCCACTCCTTAAGGTCAAATATATGATAACATTTAACAGAATAGCAATCGTACTTTTTTTTCAATTTGGACGTGATAGATGAACGAAAATTTTCATACACAAACAAAAACCTAAACAGCCTGAATGTTAGTGCTGACATGTCAACAAATGCATATGAACAGGCCTATAAGTATATGGAGATCCAAAAACAAAGAACTAGGTGATTGAGCATTTTTTAAGTGTAGAGCGCTAGAACCAGACATGTGCAACTTGTACAAGCCTAACATTTGAGGCTTATGAATGCATAAATGGCACATAGATTGGCACATCAAGTCAACGCAAAATTGCACATTTATAGTGTGTAAATACAACAAGAGAATGCGACTTACCAGTATAACCTCAACTGCTGCCTCATCAAGCGGTGCTGTAAAATGTCCAAATCGGTTAATTCCCTTTCGATCACCAAGTGCTTCAAGTATTGCCTACATAGACAATAAGAGAAGATCGTCTCACTGATCATCTGCCTATCTATGCTCATGCTGATTGCATGGAACTAAACTACAGGTGGTTAAGCATAAGTCATAAGCTGAAAATAAAATATGGTGATTCAGTGTTTAGTACAGAAATTTTGGAAAGGAAAATATATGGATGTCCTAACCAAGTTAATAATGATCCCTACAAATGCATATAGAAGTAAAAAATGTCAAATGTTCTTGGAAAGTAATAATCACCGTTCCAATTGCCAAAGCAATGTCCTCGTTTGAGTGATGATCATCAATATGGGTGTCACCTGTTGCCTTAACGTACACATCAAAGAGTCCATGTGATGCCAGCTGCTGCAAATTTTAAGCTCAAAGTTAATGGCCAACTTTGACTGAAAAAATCATACTCATCTCATTTAGAACCTTCTACTTTGAACCACATGACATAAGTACAATAGAATGGAGACCATTTAAAGAGGAGCAGCCTGTTCAAAAATAAATGCTTTAAAAGGGAATAGAGTGGAAATAGGTCGCCTTTTTACACGAGGTTTTGCTTTCTGGCTTTGTTTTTTTTTTTTTTTGAAATGAATCATGCACAAGAGCTGCCGATTATATTAAAGACAAGAACCTAGACTGGGTAACAAAATGGAGCAATGACAACCCGAAAGGGTCAAAAAACAACGACTGAAAACAATGAAACCTAACAACTGTAGACCAACTACTAAACTATGTGCTAGCCGCTACTCACGTGTAGTCATTACTGTCTCACGTGTAGTCATTACTGTCACCTATGTGGAATAACCATAAGCATACATCCCACTCATTGCATTAGTTGATAGGTGGATAGGTGGAAGAGTAGTAGCACTCTTTCCACGGATCCCATCATACTAGTTGGAAAAGGAAAAATGAAACAGGTATTTTGCGAAGTAATTGCTCGATAGCACAGTCCCAGAGTGACCACCTGCAACACGTGGAACTAGACAAGTGATAGAGTTTTCCACGTCTGGATGGCTTCAAGTTCTCATTGTACAGTACATCACTTTCTCCCAAAAAAAAAAAGACTGTACTACTGGCCCTCTTAAACATCTTCTTAAGTTAAGAGCAGTATACAAAAAGACTTTTCCTATAAGAAGATGTTTCCATTAATCCATTTATGGATTTGATCAAGATGCTTTCATATTAACTATGAGCCTTTGTTTTTCTCCCCTTTTGTACAAAAAGGCCTAATGTTCCCATTCCCCTCATCCATGGATACCAGAAATCGCAAAGAAAGGAACCACAAACGTATTGTGTTTATACGCATACCCCCAATTTCCCTAATTACTTGTACAAAGCAGAAAAACTATACTCACATCGAGCATGTGATCCAAGAACGGTATCCCTGTGCTACAGTTGGCGACACCAGTGCCATCGAGGTTGATCTTCACATGCACATTTGTCTCCTTGGTCACCCTCTTAACCTCTCCAATCCTAGAAGATCCTGAATTTTTGAACGCAATCATAAAAAAATGTGCTTGAAATAAATACAGCCAGTCGAAATAGCTAGTAGAGGAACTATGAATTGTTGGGCACAGCTAAGGAGCAAATCAAACATGAAGCTGCAAAGAGAGCAACAATTTCCACTATCGAACACATGAACCACCTGTGGGGTCTCCGGGTGCGGTCGGGGAGCCGTTGCCGCCGACCCCGACGGCGGCCATGGCGGGCGACGGCTTGAGACGAAGCGAGAAACCGAGCGGCCTAGCGGGGAAAGCAGGGACCCGGAAGATTACCCACTCCGAGGTTCTGTGAATCGGGGAAACCGGCGTGGAGGATAGGCGGGTAGGGCAGGTTGAGACGAACCGCGCGGTGGTCATCGCCGGCGGGCGGCGGCGGCGCGGCTGGTTTGCCTAGTGGCAGTGGACAGCGGAGTGGGGAGGAGTTGGGGGCGTTGTGGACTCTGCATTGGGCCTTGGGTGGTGTAGAGAAGCAGGTTTGCTTATTAGTTGGGCCGGCTGATAGTTAATTTTCTGGGCCATCCGAAGAAAACGCCTTTGTTGGGCCCGCGTTTCAGAGTTCTCTAGGTTTATTTCTATTTTCAATTCCAGATTTTCTCTCAAAGAATTCCATATTGTGATTTCAATTTTTTTTCAAATAACAGTTCATACACAGACGTTCACGTTTACATAGAACACACATACACAAATCCTACCTATAAACACCTCCAAAATAAATAAATTCATATAAAAATATGGTCAAGCAGATCAAATTGATAACTTAATAACCCAAGTGAACAGATTTTTTTTTACCTCAGAAAAACCTAACCACTTGAGCGCTTAGTTTCCAAATTATTTATTTAATAAAATCAAAATATTCCTTGGACTTAAGATTCGGATATTGAAGAATAATCGGTCTCTAGAAGATCAACGGTATGCTGGTGCGCGTTGAGATTAGACAGTGAAATGCAACGTGCACGTACGTTCACTTGTTTTGAATGGGTTCCAACACTAGTCCTATTTGCAAGCTTTTTTATTAAATTTAAAACAGCAAAGGGGTAGTTGTCCAGGAAGAGCTACATGCAACTATTTTGTTGGTGCATGATGATTACAAGAGAAGCAAAAATAGCAATCCATAACCCTCATCATTATAGACTCATTATTATCAAGCCAAATAAACTTGTCCTACTCCAACTTGTCTTCTGCCTCGAGTGGTCTACAATAGCCTTTTTTTCTCATTTCTGGGTGTGAGGAAATTGAAGTCGGGGATAGAGATTGCCACCAATTCAAGGTGTATTTATTGGAACAGTTGGACCAAATTGACGCACACAATAGCACAGCTAGCACAGCGCAAAGGTAGACTACTAGCTACCAGTTGTTTTTTGAAAGATACACTCTCCTGTTTCCAAACACACTTGAGTTTTTTTGACAATGACACACTGTCCTAAACATAACTTTGACAGCTATTTTCTTGTTTGAAAATATAAATGACACTCGAACTGGAGAAGGTTTCACCCAGATTGGTATTCTGAACATCAATACTGAGTATCTACAAAGCATAGAGAGTGCAGAGTATAGACGATCAAAGCAAGGACCAAGGCAAAAGGGAGGACGAAGATTTGTCTTGGATGCATGGATTTGGTGGGGTGCTTACGTCAGCTGGGGTTGATAAACGTGCATGTGTTTTGTTCCTTTGTGTACAGTAGGCCTAGGAGGAGGCAGAGCATAGATCATGGATGAGTGGTGGGCCCACCCTAGCCTATTCCGTCCCTCATTTAAATCCCTAAAAACGACCTCTGCCCCATCATCTGCATAAATTTTTCAACGAGGAACCACTCTGCATTCATGGAACCATTTATTGCGCGGGCGTATTATTGAAGACTTGTGCTTCTCCCTGCTAGTACTCCTACCTGCAGCTATAGACAAGTAGACTCTTCTCCTCTGCTGATCCTGTGCTCTGTGCCTCTGTGTGTGTGAGTGAACAGGATGCAGATGATGCAATGCAACTCGTACAGTAGTAGATTCGGAGTACTCCTCCTACTTTGTCAAACGATGACTCTCTCTCTCTTTCTCTCTCTGCATGACTTGCAAGTTTCGAGCTCCGCAAGAGTCTGCAGAGAATTCGCAACACGTCCATGGAGATGACGGAGATATACTATACTACGCCAGCAAGTACACGACCCTCTTGGGCTCGTAGCTTAGTGTCAAACCACACTGTGTAGCTGTGCCCGTGACACTGCTTGTTGTGCCAGAGGACAGTTAGCAACTAATAGCAGTGCAATTTTGATAATGTAATACAGCAGCAGCAGTAATCGTTGCGACGAAAATAAGATCCGGCTCTGTCGTACGCACACACAAAAACTGCTACCACACGTACTGTACGTAATGACTTTCAGCTTAATTTCTGGCTTCTGGGCCACTCTTGGCCGCCGCAGTTTTTCCCCCAAACCACTGCAGATTAGTTACGCCATGACAGTTTTGTGGCACAAGTACAGAAATTGACATTCGGAACATGGAACAGTGAGTGCGTGTCGAAGGTTTAATTTGGCCAGGCGCAAGCAGCCGTTGTAGTACACGCGATTAACTGAGCAGATTGTACACTGGGCAGGTACTAGAGAGACCCGGATGCAGTGGTGTTCTATTCATCAGATTTGTGCCCCTCTGATCATATTCCTGCTCGTCCTTGTGCAGCAGTAATAATGGCGTTCCATCGGTTGCGTTGCATGCATCTGCGGTATGGCTTCTTGCTCTTTGGTCGCAGCTAGGGTAGGAGGCCCTCCGCCTCGTCCTTGATTCTGCAATAGTGCAATTTGTACTGTCATCCAGCAGTTATGGATCGATCAGCCGACTTCTGAACCCTTTGCGTAGAGCACAAAGTCCACCGGCCTTCCTACTGTCCATTAATTGATGATTGCGTAGAGCTGCCTGTAGCTAGAAATACAGTATGTATATTTATTTGTATTCTCCATGCGTATACTCGTATGATATTTGCAATTTGACGCATGGGGTGATGTCTGCCACTCGAGTTGGATGTTTTTT
>CM041642.1:7960203-7971918 GCA_023333625.1 Bothriochloa decipiens
TTTTTTATTCGCTTTCTGCTCAAGTTAGTTAAAGTTGAAGAGTCAATTCAGCATGGTTTATAATATCTCCCCACATTTTTTCTTCCCTCGGCTTAGATTATTCAGGAATCAGGATTCTGGTTGGCCAGCAGTTAGTTGACCATGCATGGGCGTGGCTAGCATCTCATCATCATCACGTAAATAAAACTAAATAAAATACCCATTCCCGAAGCCGCATATTAGGACGGATATGTTCTCCTCCAAGGTCAACAGATATGTTTTTAATAATAGATAAATAGAATAAGAACTCCATGTTCCATTTCACATTTCATTCTCAAGAGGCTTCGTCAGCTGCTTAATAATGGCGGTCAGACAGTCATATGACGCCCACTCAATCATGTTTCATGGATGGATGAGCATGGGGCCGGCGCTGGATAAGCTAATCATCTTGCCTCTAGATTTCTATGCTGTGATCATGAAAATTGTTTGGGATGGATCTCTATGCAACTCAAGCACAACTCATTAAAAGAAGATATTTCTTTTGCAAATTGGGCGTAGTTCAACTGTTAGATTCGTTGTCGTAGGACCGGACCAAGAGACTCGACATGCTTGCTAACATTTTTCTGAATTTCATACGTGACATTTTTCTGAATTTGTTGATATGTGACATGATGGTTGTTGATTGACAACGAGATGTCTATAGTGATTTTGTCAAGCTTTAGATGTGTTGGCTCGGTCTTTTGGAGTTGTTAATAAGGTATTGTATGTAAGCATTTATGTATGTGCAATATTTCATAAAAAACATTTTTTTTCTCATGGATACCACAAAACTAAAATGACGATTGCTTATAAGCCCTCTATATACTGAACTTTTCTAGAGGTGCTTGATCCACCAAGCCCCTAGGCCCTGGGTGAGCTAATTTCTTACTTCTTCCTAACGCAATTATAACTAATTATTTAACGAGGGCCATATATGGTGTTAGCCTAATTTGACTCATTTAATTTTAATTGCAATATGTATATGGAATATGAAAAGAGAAGCTTATGTATTTGTGGTTGAACTTCACGTGTTCAAATCGTGAACTATAGATACTATAGACGTAGTACCACGCACATGTTTACCCAATCCTATAAACACACGTAAATAAACCCTACTTCTACGTACAAGTATCTCCGAAAAATTAAATCGACAGATCTTAAAATTAGCAAAGTCATTGTTAGTGTCTCGCTGTCGAGTGTCGATAGACACGTCACTTACCACTTGAAGGACTACATTTCTAAACAAATCAATATTAATTTTAAATATCCAAGCATATGTAGAGAAGTTTGTAACCAGGTATTTAAATAAATAGCTGGGTGTAGAAATACAAAAACCTAAACATTTCTCCTACAAACAACAATTCCTAGTTGTAAAATACAAACTATGAAAACTGGTACTCCCAGTCTTGTATCTCTGGAATGTTTGCTTTCTTAAAAGCAGAGGGAAACCTTTCTTAAGAAAAAAGATACAAACTATGCTTTCGCAAATTTTATAGAATTTCAGTAACGTACGGAATTCCTGGAGACTGTAGTGTTGCCTTAAGGGGGACGTTGAGCTACCCTACCACAGAGAATCCCGACCGGGTGGGCACTTGCGCCCGCCGTTAATGCGCAGATAACCAAAGGCCCTAACAATCCGTTCATCATTAATAAGTGCAGGCAAAGGTGAAGATATTGATTGCATTCAATAGAGGCAATTGAACTCTTGGGTGTGAAGATTTAGGAAGCTACTTTTCCGATGACAATTCAGTCGCCGTTGGGTTAGTTAATGCGTTTGTTGTGGGTCATTTTACCCGGGCCCACGCCCACGGAAATGCAGCGAAACGGAGCACTCTGACCCCAACTGTGAATACTGGTATATTTAAAATCAGAGCTCATTCAAAAATGAAAAGAAGCATCCAACCTAATAGTTATCTAAAGAAAAATAGGTATGCATGCCACAGAATAATAAATCCAAAATGTTATTGTTGGTAAATTTTAATGGAAGGAAAATGACAGGGACCGGCTGCGGGCTGCCCAGATATTTCTTCACCTGCAACTCATCTGCGGTCATGTACGGTGTACCACAAGCCAACAATTAACAACCTCGAATAATTTTAGCATGGACATAGTCGATCAATTCAAAAGTTGCAGGAAAGCGTGTTTGATACAGTAGCTATTTACAGAGATAAAGTACAGTTAAGATGCATGGCAGCTTGGTAGCTAGTCGTGCATGGCTAAAAAAAGTTGTTACACAAGTGCTACTTGCGAGAATTGAACAGCAATCCACAAGTACTCGATGATGAATCATGGGATCGAGTCAAGGCGGCAGGTCATCTCACGATCCTTGTGTTTAATTGCGTGCAATGCAAAGATCATCTCATCACGGGTTGCTGTTGATGCACATTAAAGGCCTTCCTATTCGGTGGTTATGGAAAACAATCTTCACCGTCATCATCAATTCGTGACAAGATATCAGTGTGATTACGTTCTCCTGGCGGCCGGGTAGGAGCACGTCTTTTTAATAGTACCACGGATACGTCACCCAATTTCATTTCTTTCTTTTGCTAATTGGTGATTGCCTACCTCTAGCTAATTAATGATGTGAAGTATGGTTCCTAGTCCTAAGTTACTCTACTACTAGTTCAATTCAACGAAACCTATTTATTATTTTTATTACTATTCACATTTTTAATTATCTGCATACAGTATCTTGCTTAGAGTTCCATTGCACGTAGAGAAAAATCTGGCAATGAGGACCATTGAATTATTTTTGTTTTATTTATAGCCAAATTCTTTTTTTTAATTACCACTAGCACATGTGGCTTGCCATCCTTGTATAGGTGAACTATAATTGCACGGCAAATATAGAATTATCACATTCAAGTTGAGCATTATATTCTCCCTTCTCAAAGATAGTACTGTATATTAGAGCAACTCCAACAGTTTTGCAAATGAGCTTTGCATTCTTGTTTTTACAAAAAAAGTCTATAAAACTCCTATCTAACAGTTTTGCAAATGAGATTTGCATTTTTGTTAACTTGGTAAAATTCTAGGATGGATTGGCATATATGCAAACTCACGATCAGCTTGGCATTCCGTCTCATGCACTACTCCCGCGTCGCCGTGTTTTCTTTTTTGGATTTTGGCAAGTCAATTTTACCAAACCGTTGGAGATAACTTTTTTTCTCCTCCCCATATTGATTTGAGAGTTGGCAAACTCTATGTTTTTGCTAAAGAAAAAAATGCAAAACTATTGGAGTCGCTCTTAAGAACAAAGATATCTATATCTTAGCTAGCAGAGGTATACGACAACAAAATGGTATTCCGCTAGCTAAGACTACAAATACAACAAAAGTCAACAATGGATAATATCAGCCAGTAGATGATACAGAGATATGTGGCGCTTTAGTGACACTTCTATTGGCGAGTAGATGATACATGGAATGCTGTTATGAGATGAAGAATGGTGGAGGTAAAATATTATTCCTACCAAAAAAAACAAACATAGTGATGGTTAAGCTATATCAACTCAAAGCTTAAATGAAATAGGGCATGCCAATATGCTATATATGCATGATTTTAAGAATAGGTGGGAAACCCGCGTTTGAATACATTCAAATCCATGCGAGTATATATACTCAATTATTTTTCAAATGATGAATAGATTGCCAACCATTTTCTAACTACATCAATAGATAGCGAACCCCTTTAATCTAATTCTGTATACCTGCATACCTTGCCAAGGTTAATTCAAATAAGATATGGTAATTTGATTAATGACAATACATCCTTCACTTCACTATGAGGTGTAAATGTTAACATTTTTGTTTTATTTACAACTAAATCCTTTATTTTAAATTATTACACATCTTTCATGCCATTCTTATAGATGAACTATGATTTCCAATAATCATGCAATGAATACAAAAATAAATGTCATACAAGTTGAGCATTATCTCTCTTTGAAAATAAGAAGCTTTATGTTTTTTCTTTGAATTATAGTAATAGCTATTGTTAGGGTTTCATATATTGGATCAAAGCCACCTTAAAATTGCTTAGGTGGCATTGATATGATGACAAAGACATTGGTAGCCGTAGCTAGAAGCGGCATATAATGATAGCTACTAGCCTACTAGATGATGCGCAGACATGTGGTAGCTATTAGACGCATAAAGCAATATCAAGTAGATGATATGAGGAGATGTGTGGTATATATAGAGCTATAGTGGCAATAGTGAGTAGATGGCTTACCAGGTTCGCGATAGATGTTGAATATGCTACATGGTGCCATTATAGTTATGAGATGGAGAATGGAGCATATCTCTAGCATGATTTTCTTAGAAAAAATGTATGTGATGATTAAGCAAGGGAAACTCAAAAGGTTCTCCTAATATGCCATATGTGATTTTAGGAACAAGCCAAAAAACCATGTTTAAATAAATTCAAATTCATGCTAGTATACTCAATTAATTGTAAATTGATGAAACCAGCCATTTCCCAACTACACCAATAAATAGTGTGCTCCTTCATGTCTACATCTCTGCACTTAAAATGATGATACATTCTTTCATTTCACCATGTGGTAAACATTAATTTTTTTGTTTCATTTACAAACAATTTTTTTTGCTACTAGCACATCTATCATGCCATTCTTATAGACAAGTTGTAATTCAATTTTTTCATGAATAAATATGATAATGAGTGTCATTCAAGTTGGGCGATCTCTCCCTCTCTCTCTCTCTCTCTCTCTCTCTCTTTGAAAAATATTAAGCTTTTTCTATTGTTTCTTCTGGCTATAGTAATTGTTATTATTCATATGGTTTTATATTTTGGTTTCACAAAAAAGGCGCAAAATCATCACTATAACTAGATGGGAAATGGTCTATTTTTGGTGAAATATAACTAGTACTAGATGATATGGAAAATGATGAAGAATAGTGCATATGTCAAATGTGGTTTTCTAAGAAGCAAATGTATGTGATGGTTAAGAAAAGGGAAACTCAAAAGGATCAATGAAATGTGACTTACCAATATGCTATGTGTGATTTTATAAGTAAGCTGAAAACCATGTTTGAATACATTCAAATACATGCTAGTGTACTCGATTAATTGAAAATTGATGAAAGGAACCATTTCCCAGCTCGAACAATAAATAGTGCACCCTTTCACATCTATATATCTGCATATCTTGCTGGTGCTAAACGTAACGTGGAAGATCTGTCAATTTGATTAAAATAATAACATATTCTTTCATCTCACCATGTCGTAAAAGTTAAGCTTTATTCTTTTATTTATAGACAATTTTTTTAATTACTACATGAACATCTGTCATGCCATTCTTACAGACAAATTGTAATAAAAAAATTCACAAATGAATGCGATAATGAATGGCATTCAAGTTGAGCATTCTCTCTACTCTCTAAAAAAATACTAGTGAGCTTTTATGTTAGATCTTCTGGCTTTATTAATTGTTTTTATGTGGTTTTTATATTTTGGTTTCAAAAAAACATGGGACCATAGTTTAACTTAGACGACATGAAAAATGGTTTATGTTTTGGTGAGATAAAGTGTGTGCACCTATGAGATCAAGAATGGTGGTGCATTTGTTAAATATGTTTTTCTAAGAAAAGATGCATGTGATGGTTAAGCATGGGAAACTTAGAAGGACCATGAAATGTGATTTCCCAATATATCATATGATTTCAAGAATAAAATAAAAACCATGTTTTAATAAATTCAAATGCATGCGAGTATACTCGATTAGTTGCAAATTGATGAAACCAACCATCTTCCAACTACACCAATAAATAGTGGACTCATTCATGTATGTGAAAAATGAATAGAATTCAAGTTGAGCATTATCTCTCTTTTAAAAAAATAATATCTATTTATTATGGTATATGTTAATACCTTCATGTATAAACTTGGTTAAATTTAAGATAATTTAGCTTAATTTTAGTAGACACCTAAAAATGCTTTGTGTGGGAATGCATGAATTCAAGAGGTGAAAGCCGTGTTTGAATAAATTCAAATCCATGCTACTAGTATGCTCAATTAATTTCCAATTAATGAATAAAATTGCCAACCATTTTCCAACAATGCCAATTAATACCGCACTCCTTGGGTAGTATATTCATTGACCTTGCCTGTCCCTGGCCTGCGGGGCCCACGTGTCTGCCAGGGCGGCGGCCCGGCGGTATATATAGGCGCGCAAAACCCCACCGCTTCATTCCACCCGCAGTCTGCCAGAGCGCACGCGCAAACAAGAGAGGAGAGGAGAGGAGCAGGTGCCATTGCCAACGACCGCCGATCGAGAAAGGAATTCCGGGAGCCCACAGGAGGCCAGTGCTGGGACGATGATGGCCGCGGACGTGAGCTCTGTCGCGAGGCTGCTCCGCGGGGAGGCGGGGAAGAAGGGCGGGCCGGAGATCGTGACGATGGATCTTCTCGGCGGTTGCGGCGGCGGCGCGGCTGCGGAGGACGAGGTCGTCGATCTCGAGGTCACGGTGCCTGCCGGCTGGGAGCGACGGCTTGATCTCCTGGTGAGTTGATTCCTATCACTATATGGTTCATATGTCAAGGTCTGTTTTTGTGTGTGGTTGAGTTTTACACGAGGATTTGATATCTTAGATATTTGTTCTTATTTTCAATCGTTACAGTGGCCTGCAAGAGAAATAGAAATATGAGATTATATTTCCTTAAGCAGATCAAGTTTCCATCTTGTTTTTGTATCGATCGATCGCTCATGAGATTCTTCTTAGTTATTAAAATCCTAGTGAAATATGCACTGATCAGATGATCAGATTCCAAGATGTATTTCTTTTGCAAAGTATACTGAACTCAAACTTTGTTGATTTTTCGCGCAGTCTGGCAAGACGTTCCTGACCCGTCGCCACTCGAGCGTGCAAGGCGGTCACCAAGACCTCAACCTTCCTCCACCGGCGTCAGCCATGGCGGCGGCGCCCACCGCCAACTCAGCCGCGGTCTGCACCCTCGATATGGTCCGCTCCGCCCTCGAGCGCGCGGCCGCCGGGAGGACCACCACCTCACCGGCAACGTCGTCCACATCGTCCGCTTCGACCTCGTCGTCGTCGTCCTCCGCCGGCAAGCGCAACCGGTCGCCGCAGCCCCTGATGCGCGCAGCCGCGTGCCCGTCCTGCCTCACCTACGTGCTCATCGCCGAGGAGGACCCCCGGTGCCCGCGTTGCTCGGCCAGGGTGCCACCGCTCCGCGGGAAGACCGCAGCCGCAGCCGCAGCCGCCGAAGGCAGCGGCAAGAAGCCGAGGATCGACCTGAATGCGGCCGCTGATGAGACAGAGTGAACGGAGATAGAGATCAGAGGAAATCGGAAAAGGAGATATCATCAGGAAATTGATTTCTTTTGGGCAATATCTTGTCTGATAAGAATCGCCTGCTGATCATAGTATATTTAGTCGAAAGTATGATCATAGATCAAAAACTGCTGGGTTATATAGAAGTTGGTCTTCTCTCAATTTATTTTGTTCTTTTATTTAGTTCTTTTCGTTTTTCCGAAAAGGTCTTTGCCTGTACAAATAATAGTAGCCTTTCGTTAATTCTAGTTTTGTTCGTTAATGTTATTCTTTTTTTCGTTGTTGGATGCATAGTATATACTGTATGCTAGTATACAAAATACTATTAGTTGTAGAGCTATTTAAATTTGGAGAACGAAAATTAGTCTGAACTCCTATAGGATAGATAGACGACATAACATGATTTTGATATATATTTTGCTCTAGGATAAAATTTATATTACCCCCTGAATTTCTCACTCATGATTCCTATATATAGGCAGTTCATTAATTATATCTCTATGTGATGATATATGTCCCTTGTACTATATTCAATATTATTAACTTTGGGCTGGTGGATACCAAGAACTTGTTTTTGAATAATTAATAAAAAAGAAACAAATAGGTGCCAGTTGGGTGAATTATTGTTGCCATGAATGATATCCAACTAAGAATTTCTTTTGCGTGATAAACAGTAACTTGGAGGGGAAAGTTGAATTAAACCATTTTTATCTAAAATATTTAAGACCGTATACTTCTGCTCCATGTACATGGACACTATATTTCTGCTCCATGTATATTTTTTTATATTCACTTTGTAGCTAGCAATTGTTAAGAACATGGGGTGAATGAGTACATTTTTTATGACAAATAATCGGCACATCACTTTCCCGCGCCAATCCAAGCCCTAAATTTTGTATGTAGTAGTGGTCAAAGTATTCAAACTTTCTTTTGGTTGCACGTGTGTGTTAGAAAAAAGAAATCTACTAAGGCACGGCTTGAAAATTCTCTGGATCATCTTTGTTGAACATGCTTAGGCATGTGTTTGCTGTGGTTATTAGACTCTAGTCAAACTAGTTGTGCGAACGCATGCATTGATCTCTTAAGAAAATTGCTAGCTGTAGCAAATAACGAAAACAAAATCGGTGGAATTATAATCAGTGCTTGAAAAATCTCAACTCGATTAAAATTCTGAAATCTTTGACCATCTAATGAGATATATCCTCGTATCTACATGGAGGACGTATCATAAGAAGCATTAATAATGCATGGCGGCCTTGGATGGAAAGGGTGCAATTAACATGAAGTACGTGGCAGGAAAGCAAAGGCAGGCAATTAACAGGGCTGTTAGTGGTAGAGGGGGCAATGAATTGAAGAAGTGCATTGGCGAGTGCAATTCAAGGCACGCGCCACGCACGCCCCATGCATCCATCTGGTTAGTTGCCGCTCTCCCGCGCATTTAATGCGCCCCGCCGATTGAGACGTCGCGGGCGAAACCCAGTCGATCTACCAGTAGCTCCCGGCGTAATTAATCGCCGCTATAATGACGATTAGGAAGGGACTACATACTACTACTACGTACAGGATTAAATGCCCCGGTTAATTAGCTAGCTGATTGGCCTTTCAACCATGATGAAATATATAAATATAAAAGCTGCTCGTCACGGCAACTGACGAGACTGTGATGGAATTAATTAACGGCACGTTTGCGCAGTTAATTTCACGATAGCTGCGTCCACCTAAATTTATGTGGAGTACTCCTCCCTACAGTGTTTTTCCCCTTCATTAAATTGGGTTCGACTTGCAACCGTGGGCGCTAGCTAATCAGGTGACGTTGTGTCACGGAGACGCCGTTGATTATTTCTCGTCCCCGTCGCGCTGATGGGTGATGGCAGCGGGATTAATTGCCCCTGCTCCCGTCGGTAGGCCAACGGTTTTGGTTCATTTGGCCTGCATGCCACGTAGTACCCGGTTTTGGATAATGATGACTGTTGTTGTTGGCTTCATTTTTCCACTGCGAAAAACGCGACGAGAAAACCTCGAGTCTTGATGAGCTCTGGCAGTACAGAGAGAGCCTGAGAGGGGTTTATTCGGTTTAGATGAAGCAACGCTATCTCATTAACGTGCCAACCGTGATATGCGCATGCTTCAATGGTACGTTCAGGTAGCAGCAGCCACCACCCACCAGCATCTGCATCTATCTCCCACGGGAGAAATTAAAATGATTCGTTGTAGCACCAATCATGTGTGCACGGTTAATCTAGCACTTCTTAACCACCTTAAAATGCAGGGGTTCTAGAAACACTGCATGATTCTAAAACTAGGGCCAGTTTGGCTCCATGGGCTTACAACTAGTAGCAAGTGAAAATTTACTCTAGTTCATTTATATGGGAGGAATAATTCTAAAACAATTAAATATAGGAGGAATAATTATCTTCTAGACAATCCTATTCCTAGTAGTTGTTAGTCCATAAGAGCAATTCTAAAAGTCTCTTTATATCCTTCCCTATAGAGGACGAGATAGAGGTTTCCATGAAAAAAATACCTTGCAACAATTTTCTTCAACGGGAGGACTCGGTAGCATGGCATTTTGACAAGAAGGGTATGTTTTCAGTCAAATCGGCATACCATGTTCTTGAAGATGATGAGGAAGCCCACCGTGTGCGTCAGAAGGGGGAGTCATCAGGCCAGTAGAATAAAGTTCGGGGTAATATGTGGAAAAAGATATGGCAGCTCCCGGGACCTCCGAAGATCAAGCATTTCATATGGAGACTAGCACATAATAGCTTGGCACTGAAACTGAACATTAAGAGAAAACAGATTGATCTCGACACCAGGTGCCCGGTATGCTTCAGATTCGATGAAGACGGTGCCCATTGCTTTCTGAAATGTAAGGGAAGTACGGAGATGCTGGAGAGAGCTGGGTTTGGAATCAGTGAGAGTACAACTGTCCTCCCTGACGTCGGTTACGGCATTTGTGACTGAAGTACTAAAGCTAAGAGATGATATATGTTTCAGTGTGTGTATTCTGTTGTGGCGATGGTGGAATGTCAGGAACAAAGCGAATGCTGGGGAATTGATGCCTTCCACCCAGGCTACGGTCAGAATGGTGTTCGAAATGATGCGGGGTATTGTGCACAAGGGAGCCCTAGGTGTGAATGCAGAAGCAAATGTTCCCTCGCAGGTGTGGGTGCCACCACCGGAGGGATGCCTCAAAATCAACATCGATGGGGGTTTCAAGGCCGAATCAAAGACAGGTTCATGGGGCTTTTTGATACGTGATTATGAGGGCTCCATCGTCGTGGCAAGAGCCGGTAACAGTGGGCTTGTTCACGATGCCCTACTTTCGGAGACCATGGCATGCAAGCAAGCCATGGAGGTGGCGGTCCATTTCGGCATCTCCGAGGTGATGATCGAGACTGACTCTAGTCAAATGAAGGATGCGATCAACACCGACTTCTATGATCTAGCTGTTGCAGGGCGCATTTTCCAGGAGATTAAGGAGTATGCCCAGGATAATTTTAGCAAGTTTAGTGTGTCAAAAATCCCTAGAACATGTAATTCTAGCGCTCATACTCTTGCTTCTTTAGGGATGAGTTGGGACCCGGGTCAGTACCAGTTCTGGACTGATCCCCTCCCAGAGTTTGTAATAAGTCTAAATACTCGCGATTGGGCTGAGTTTCAGTTAAGCAATACAAGGTCGTAAAGCCGAGAGGCAGTTTCAAAAAAAAAAGACCAAATATTTCCGTCCTCTGCTTCTGATTTCTCGCTCATTAGAGATAAAAGCCAAAGCTTGCTCTCCAAAGTGATGAATAAGATGTAAAGAATGCTTTTTTTATTATAATGGCTATCTGATGATAATTTAGTGTGTGGGTTCAAAAAGATGGTTGGAGATGTCTTGTTTGGATCACAACTGGATTACTCTAAGCTAGACAATTATGCATAGGATTATTATTATAGTTAGGAATATGATATATTATAATCACAATGTTTTGCTCCCTCGATTATGGAGATTGATTGTGGTTGGTTAAAGTGAAAAATCCCTATCGTTTTTCCTTTAGTTTTGCAAGTTGAACAATTGGCTGGGGTTAGGTTATACTTTTAGAATCCAGATTACGAGATTATGGGCAATCATGTCAATCCTTCTTTCAACCAATCATGTTTGGATCAAATTTGATTATTATAATCATAGGTATCCAAAAATGGCCCTATTAACCCGCGATCCATTGCCAATAATCATCTAAAATAATTTGATCATGGCCCAAAACATGCTAGATTATGTAGTGTGTTATTATAATCAACTTGCTAGATTGCAATTAGTCCATAATGTACCTGATACCTGCTTTTTGGAGATGATGATGATGATGATGATGATGATGATGATGATGATGATGATGATGATGAT
>CM041642.1:7972318-7986173 GCA_023333625.1 Bothriochloa decipiens
GAGAGGTATTTTCACTTTAACCAACAAAAATCCACCACAATAATAATTTAGGTTATATTCCGTATATAATAACCACTACGATCTACCCATGCAGACCCTACTAACTAATTTTTGATAGCTCTGCCTAGCAAATTAGCCTATCAAACAGTGTCCTAGTGAGGAACAGGCCTCGAACCGCTATCCAAGTGTTTGTGCGCCGGTGGATGCCCGGCAGGCAGCTGGTTCATTGAGGCATTCAGCCATGTAAGACTGCACTGTCCGCGGTACTCCCAGCTAGGACGGATCACGGATGGATGGACACATGCATAGTGGCTGCGATGGGACAGTTGAGGCGACGACCGACGAGACTGGTTGTGCGGCGGGCATGTGCTGCGGGAAGTTTGCTGCTGCCCCGGTGCCGAGGCCTTGAGGCCGGGACGTCGGACGTCAGGTCAGGGCCGGCGGGAGCTTAGCTATGGCGACCTGCACCGGCAACGGCATTTATGGGTGACGAGATTTGCAGCGGAGTCCGATCCGCCGGCGTCGCACCGCAGTTTATTGTGCGTGCGCGCGCACCTACATGACGATCTATGTTGCCGACGTCGCCGTCTCCCATATCAGCATGATATGGTATCGCCGCAGTGCATCTCGGATCGGTCGTCTCAGTCCATGCCGTGGCCTGTGTGTGTGCGTGTGATGCATGGTCCGACTCGTCTCGTACGTACGCTTGCGTTGTGTGGGCGTGGGTCAGGAGGTCAGCCACCATTGCGATGTCTATCTATCTCCATTCTCCATGCACTCGTGTGAGGCGCGAGCGGACGCACGCGGCCGCGGCCTGTAGAGAGAGCAGAGAGGCAGAGCTAGCTCTCTGTTTTGTGATGACGACGTCTCAAAGTCTCAACAGCGGCAGCAAGTGTGCGCGAGCGACCGCCCTGCTGGGTCCTGACTGTCCTGTGTTCTTGGTTCCTCCCTGCACGCTACCGGCCGCTCTCGCTCTCGCTCTCGCGCGCGTGGCCCGCCGTGGCCGGGCTCGTCGGCGTCCGCCCGTCCGCCTAGCGCCTACTCCCCCGATCGATACGACGCGACGGCGACGCGAGCATTTAACCGAGTCGCGCGACGCGATCGAGCTTGCTTCCGTTCCTCCCCAACCGCATTGATGAGCGTGATGGGGATCGTCGGGGACGGCGACGGGAGTTAATAACCAGAGGAGAGGACCGCATGCAGACGCGAGCACGCCAGCGCCAGGAGCCGAAGCTTAGCTCTCGGTCGCCTCTCGGACCCGTCGCAGGGACGGAACGCGCGAACCAGGGCAATAAATGGCGCGGATGACCGTCGAACCACGTCGCTGTCGTCGGGTTTAGGTGCCCAACGCCTCTCGTGCCTTCGGTCTGCCGTCTCCTCATCCTCTCGGATCCACAAAGACCAATGGCCGCTGTACGGAGCACGTGATTGAATAATAATCAGGTGGATCTTTCCTTCTCATTTATCGTTTTCTTTTTGGGCCTGGTTTAGTTCCCTCCAAAAGTTATAATTTTTTTACTCTCTCTCCATCACATCAATATTTAGCTGTTTGCATGGAGTATTAAATGTAGGTAAAAAAACTAATTACACAGTTTAGTTCAAAATCACAAGATGAATCTTTTGAGCCTAGTTGATCCACGATCGGACAATATTTATCAAATAAGACGAAAATAGTACTATTCATCGGGTTTAAAAAATATCATAATCTAAACACCCCCTTGGTTTTGGATTTGGATTGGATGGGAATTTACGTGCGAACCGTTCGTTCGAGCGGTCGGTTTGGCCTGTCTGTCAGCGTTGGCGTTGTCGGAGGGCCCCGGGGCATTTGACATCCTGCGGCCGGGTAGTGCTATGGTCGGAACTGGTTCTGGGAGGGCAGGCGACATTGTTGTCCATCTCTTTCGCTTACTACTAAATGTTCTGGTTGCCAACGATTTGGCATCAGGTTCTGAGTAATGGAAATATCTTCCATTTTCAAAATAATAATAAAAAAAAGCCGTACCAGGGTAGCCAGGGTCAGTTGGCAGATGCATACGTACGAGAAGGAAGCAGCGGCACGTTGAGAGCGGGGAGGAATGGCAAGCGCACAAGAATCACTCGTTGGTTGCATCTGCTGCTTGTTGGACTGGCATCCGCCTGCCTCCTGGACTTGGTGATGGGCCTCGCTAAGGGTGGCACCGGCTGCGAATTCCATACTTGGTCTGGGCCGAAAGCAAGCTCAGCATAGTCTATACTTGGGCCCAAAAAAAAATGTACTCTCTCACAAACAAACCTGAAATTTGCGTACTGATGCATCATACTCAAACTTCTTCAGCTGTTCCTTTCGCATCTCATTTCGAGCAACAACGACAAATGAGCCTTAATAGTCAATATTCCATCTGTTTCTAATACTCACATCTCGCTTGATTCAAACTATCTGGAGATATATATAAAGTAAAGAACAAAAATCTGATTTAGTCAGAATCTGGAAGTGCACTTCCTTTTCAGACCGAGGGAGTAAACTCGTTTCAGAATCTGTTCCTATTTCTGTCGTGCTATATCCAATTGTGTATGGATGGAAAACTCTACATCAAATTAATTCAATCTTACTAAGCACGTCCATTACTGCGATCCAACGGTAATAACGCATCCAAATCTTCTGAAATTGTCTTTGGGGTAAAAAAGAAAAACTGAAGCCTGAACTCTGAACTGCCTGTGCTTCTTGGGTTGTTCAGACTCCTGTCTGTTCAGGACTTTGGTCAAGTGGTCTCCTTTTGTGCTTCTTCCTCCGGCCTCCCGTCACGGCGGCGGTGGCGGCAGCAGCAGCCATGGTGGAGATGCGGCAGCGGAGGAAGCCGCTTGTGCTCGCCTCCACGCAGGCGCTCCTCGACTCGCTCCCGGGGGACCGCCCGCCGCGGCCGCCGCAGGAGCCGGTGCGCCTTAGGGCCGGCGTCCTCCGCTTCCCCTGCGGCGCCGGTGCCGGTGCCGGCGCCGCCGCCGAGTTCGGGGAGCTCGCGTCCTTCGTCGCCCTGCCTGCCTCCGCGCTCCGACGGCTCGCGGTCGTCACCGGCACTCCGGTGAGTGAGTCCCCTAGTTCCAATCATCTGTTGCGAGGTGGAGAGTCGTGCTGAGAAATTCGATCGGTCAGGGACTTCGTCGCGGAAGCTCTGCTTGTTGCTTTCAGGAAGAAGTTTGGTCGTTTTGTAGAACTAGAAGGCTGTACCTGTTCAATTTTCACCACGAATTTGATGGGACTGGCGATAGACTACTCGTTTGTGAAAATGAGCTCTAGTAACTGATAACGATGACAACAAGCTGCTGCTACAAACATTGACCATTCCGTGCGTGCATTTGTATTTGGATCAGGACGCCATGCTCTTTTGTTCTGTGGTGTACTTAGTTTTAAACTGATGCGATCTCTGTGCAGCCTTTTGAACTTTAATGTCGTTGTTACCACGTTGGAAACTTTGATTTGTAATTTGAGGAGCGAACTGGATCTCATGGAATCATTATACTAGAAGTTTGTTCTTATGAATTTTGGTGGTTAATTAGATGGGAATTGATGATTTCTGTTCCCAGACTGAGAATGTGTGCAGTGGGCAACCACTGTGGTCGCTTGTTTGTGTTCTGATAAGTTATTTAGCAAGTTCATCTCTGACATAACCCAGGTGCAACCTTTTGAGCTTAGATGATAAATGGGTATTGCTTAGGATTCTGTTCTGTTCATTTTAGTGAAATATAATATGCAGCTACTGATCTGCAGGTGCTTGTCAAGAATACTGACAATAATGTTGGGAGGATTGTCAAAGCAGTATTGTTTGATAACCCATCTACTGAGGAAGTGGTCTCTGCCTCTCCTTCTGATCGTGCAATGGGCTTCTTACCTTGTCGCACATTCCCTGCTACTGGTTTTGCATCCGTGGACAAAGATGTTGCTTATGTCAGCCCACTTTTGGCATTCAACTTGGGATTGCATGTTTCTTGCCTCAAGCTTCTTATTCAAAGAGGAGGGAAGCCTTTCAAGTTCTGTTCTCAAGCTGAAGAGACTGATGAAACTGCCAGTGTTGGAAATGATCTTTCTCTTCACTTAGACCTTCTTCCATGCCCTCAAGTGCCCAAATATGCTTTGCATTTGCGAGTTTCTGTTGTGAGGATTCCTGATTGTGGTGTGCTTGCTTCTTTAAAGATAAATTCATCCTTTGGAGGAAGTGACTACCAAGACATGGTAGATCAAGCTTTGAACGAGTATTTCAAGTTTGATAGGTTCCTAGCAAGAGGAGATGTCTTTTGTATACAAAACAGTTGGAATTGTCGTGCAAGCTCCTGCCTGGCTTGCAATAAACAGGATAATAAACTGCATCCCCGTAATCTGATCTACTTTAAGGTATATCTATGTTTCATGCTTAAAAGTATTTTAATCCATAAACTAGTCACAGGCAATTTAACTTTGAGCTTAAACCTAACTGCATCTGCTCATAATTGTAAATATTTTATAGGATTGCTGCTTGTTTGTTGATATTTAGTTTATTGTTAGGTGACTGGCATGGAACCATCAGATGAACCTATACTTCGTGTTAATTGCAATGAAACAGCCCTTGTGCTTGGTGGAGCTGCTTCTGCCGCAATCCCCCCTTATTCCTTCTTTGCTGCATCTGGTAATTCAGTACCTTTGCACGATGAAATTGTGGAGCATTTAGCATCCATCATTGCTCCAGCATTGTGCCCTTCGGATGTTTTACCAAAAATCAAGTTTTCCACTTTTCTATATGGCCCGTCAGGTTAGTGCACTTCAACTATAGTTTCATGAAATTCGTATTCCCGTACTACTCAACCTTCAACTGAACTTGAGTCCCAAAAATGGACGCTTTGTAGGATGTGGAAAGCGAACAGTGGTTAGGCATGTCGCTGACCATCTCGGTCTGCATGTGGTTGAGTGTAGCTGTCATGATCTAATGACGTCATCAGAAAGTGGGGCACCTGCTGCACTTGTAACTGCCTTCAAAGAAGCTCAAAAGTACTCTTCTTTCCGCTTCTTATTCTCCACCGTTTAAACTTATTCCTGTAGTTATGAAAATATCATTCTCTTCTTTTCATTTTCTTATGGGAACAATTACATTTATAGATTTAGCCACTCTCCAGGTGATGTTGTTTACCTCGCTGACGTTTATTTTGTTGAATAACTTTCTTTGTGAAGGTATTCTCCTTGTATAATACTTCTTCGCCACTTTGATGCAATTGGGAATGCATCCTCCAACGAAGGTCCACAGTCTGAGCAATCTGGGATTGCATCAAACATTGAATCTGTCATTAAGCAGTACACTGGACAATGTTGGGTTTCTAAGGATTTGCTGCCAGGAAAAGATGTAAATGGGAGCTCAGTAAGTATGGATTCCCTTACTTCAATGAGATCTAATGATATATGACCTTCTATATAAATCACATTTCTTATTATTAACTCTCCTTTTTTGCAGTACCTCGTGGAGCCTGAATGCGTAAGCTCTCTTCAAATTATACTAGTTGCAACTGCAGACAGTTCTGAAGGAATGCAACAGTCAATTAGAAGATGCTTCCGCCATGAGATTGACATGAAGACTATGAATGAAGAACAGAGAAACAAACTGATATCTGAGACACTTAAAGGCATTCCTAAAGTTGTTGATGAGGTACCTTTTGGTCATTCTTTGGCCCAAAACTTGTTTACCGTCTTATAGTGCACCTCCCACTTATGCGTTTTCACTTTTCAGAGTATTGGTGACAAGTTTGTAAAAGATTTAGCAGCGCAAACTTCAGGTTTCATGCCCAGGGACATACTTGCACTGGTTGCAGATGCTGGTGTGTCTTTTGCGCATAAAATTGCATCAGCAAAATATAGCAAAGGAATTAGTAAACATGAGGAGATCCTTCCAGAAACCTCTCCTGCCACTCAAAATGTGGAAAACCATTTCTGCAAAGAAGATATTATGTCTTCCTTGGAACGAGCTAAGAAAAGGAATCGTGCTGCGCTGGGCACACCCAAAGTAAACATTTTAATTCTAGCTTTCAGAACCATCAGCTGATAGGCCATGAATCTTATGTAGCGATTTTAGCTTGCCTCTGAGAACAATTTGTTTTTTAGGTTCCCAATGTCAAATGGGAGGATGTTGGTGGGCTAGAGGAAGTAAAAAAGGTTATTCTAGATACTATTCAGGTAAAGTGAACTTGATTCAGCTGTAAATATCGACAACACCAATATTATTCGCTTTTATGGGCAAAAGCAATTTTTTTTGCCTACAGTAGTTTCAGCACGAGAAGCTGGCTCATCAATTTTGGCCTTTTGCGGGATATTCACCTTTTCTTTTACTTGATATTTCAGTTGCCTCTGATGTACAAGCACCTGTTTTCTTCTAAAATGCGCAAGCGATCAGGTGTCCTGCTATATGGACCTCCAGGAACAGGGAAGGTAGGCTTGAAAAGGTTGCACACGAATTGAATTGTATTTTTGTTTTGTTATTGCCAATAACATGTGTATCCAAAAGAAACATGATAGTATGATCTTGCTAAAATGATTGCCCTTTGCACTTTTAGACCTTACTCGCGAAAGCAGTAGCAACTGAGTGCTCTTTGAACTTTCTTAGCGTGAAAGGTCCAGAGCTGATAAACATGTATGTTGGAGAATCAGAGAAGAATGTTCGGGATATTTTTGAAAAGGTGAGGAATTTACACGGCCATATAATTGTCCCAAACATGCATAGATTTTAGTTTTTTTTTTCAGTTTTCCAATGTCAATCTCAGGCAAGATCTGCGCGTCCATGTGTCATCTTCTTTGATGAGCTTGATTCCCTTGCTCCTGCACGAGGATCATCTGCAGATTCTGGCGGTGTTATGGACAGGGTTGTTTCCCAGGTATCATTAACTTCGTCCCTGAGGCGGTGTCACAACTTTCCCTCACAAGTCTTCTGTTAAATTACTGGGCCAGTCTCTTCTCACTTCCCCCCTTTTTGTGTCTACTAGTTACTTGTGGAGATCGATGGATTGAGTGATAACAGCCAGGTGTTTCCCTTCTCCATGTCGTACTTGTTTTCGATTGCCATTTCTGGGACGCTTGACATGAAAGGGACCTATCTTTACAAAATCGTTTGTAGGACCTTTTCATTATTGGGGCTACCAATAGGCCTGACCTTCTTGATTCTGCTCTTCTTCGCCCTGGTCGGTTTGACAAGCTTCTTTATGTTGGTGTAAATACTGATGCATCATACAGGGAAAGGTTGTTATTGTTCTTTTCAATTTGCTAATTTCAAATTCATGGTATCTGTGATCTCATATGACTTCTATACAGGATCCTTAAAGCACAGACGCGCAAGTATAAGCTCCACAAGAATGTTTCTCTTTTGTCAGTTGCTCAGCGTTGTCCACCAAACTTTACTGGTGCTGATATTTATGCGCTGTGTGCAGATGCATGGTTTCATGCAGCAAAGCGATCAGTGAGTATTTCTGCTAACTTGTCATGCCATGTTTGGGTTTCTTAGGTTTGTTCTGTTGATCTTACATGTGGCATTTTTTAGGTTAAAGCATTTGAAATTGATCCTTCAAGAAGCAATGATGCCAGTGCCGAAGAAGTTATTGTCGAGATAGATGATTTTATTACAGTAATACTCCAAATCGTTTGAGTAAGACAGTAATATTTGTGTGGTTGCATGCGGAAATAAGATATTTTGTTACTACACAGGTGTTAGGAGATATCGCACCATCACTATCTCTGGAGGAGCTACAAAACTACGAACAGTTGAGGCAGAAGATTGAAGGACCTTCTAGATGATGTTGGCTAATAAATATCTCTACCTGATGACTGCTACCACACCCCCTCTAAGTTGACAGTCTTAAACTGTTAACATCTCCAAATATTCCCCATCTTAAATTTTCTTTTTTAGAAGTTCCATCCTGAACTTAGGCACTTCTCTAATTCATTCTGGATTTATCCAATCATATCCTGGTTTGGTAGCAGCATCTGTTAGTTCAGCTAATCTGTATATACATCAGACCGGCATTTTCTCTGAAGAGACGTCGTGTCAATCTTTGTGAGCTGTGCGGCTATTTTGAATTCAACGACATAGAAGACTTATTTGCAAATGATGTAAATCAACTTTGTATAGTGCTTCTGTCTCTGTACCTTGTTTGTTGTAGTAAAGGCTAAAGAGAATAAGAGTAAATACAACAAATCCCTACAAAACTAGTCCATACTGGCGCTGGTTTTATGCTGATTTGTTCTAAAATTGCCAACGCAAGACGGCGCTCAATTTCAACAACGGAACTTGTATCTATTTTTGCCTGGGCAAAAGAGAGCCCTTTGCGACTTCACCCAACTCTATGTGAACCGAAGCCTGGAAGAAAGCTGCTACCAGCATGACAGAGTTTTTGTGGGTGAAGATCAACCCACATCCTCGAATCACCAGCTCGTTTCAACGATTCAGTCATCAGCCATCGAACGTTGCTTCTCTGCTTTTTTTTTTTCGTCAGCAACGATTTGACAGGATCAGGGATAACTCGTGTCTTTTTCGTCAGTAGTAAGAACACTTGGCCTGGCATTGGCAAGGTGAGTATCGTATTAATCAGTTTCCTTCTTTCCATCCAAAGGGAAGGCAGTAGACAAAACCATCTAATTTTCAATTGGGATCTGTCATTGCTCTGACTGGGACGAACTTGTCCGCTGAAAAATGATCCATTCGGATCAGGCTCGAAGAGTCCCGAAGGGGCATATCAAATCTGAGCCAGTCCTTAAAGTCAAACGCTGGAAGCCTTATTTGGGGGTAAAAGCTATTCCTGATGGAAGCATCCACCAATCCAGCTAGTTTGGGTACTACACACACTAAACCAGCAATTCCTGATGGAAGCATCCACCGAATGATGATATGATGATGTAATTTTTCGTTGATAGAGGACTAATTGCAATATCTGTATACAGAGGGTTTTCATAATATAATTGCCGAAACTGAAGGTTGAGATTAAAACAAGACGATCTGATATTACAAGCAGCCCGCCGTCGGCATCCTGTCCAGAACAGGTCTGTTTTCAATTCGTCAGTCATGGCAAAAAAAAAAAAAAAAAAAAAATCTCTCTTCCCTCCCAGGTGGAAAGTGGAAATCGGTCCGTAAATCCGTTCAGATGTGCATGCTCTTAACAATAGCAAGTTTGTCGTCACTGAAATCTGGCTGTATCCGAAAGATTTGGATGGGACATGTCAGGTGCCACACCACCACGGCACGGCACGCGAGGCGACAAGCTCGTCGTGCCAGTCTGTACTGTATGTGTTTTTTTTCCAAAACAAAACAGAGAGAGAGAAAGGGGTACTGATAATGTTCTTGAGTGATGTCATTCTCCGTGACTTTGCACACATTCTTTGTTGACAATTAGGTAAGCCAAATAACAGTCGGGTCATCAAATTTGACCATCATATCAAAATGCCGACACATACATGGAGTACTAAATATAGATAAAATCAAAAACTAATTATACAGTTTTATTGTACTTTACGAGATGAACATTTTAAACCTAATTAGTCAAAATTTAAAAAAAAATTATCAAATACAAACGAAATACTACATAAATTTCGCTGCAAGAATTCCAACGTCAATTTGACGAACAGACAAGGCCTTATACGTATATGCGTGACAGGACAAGGTGTGTGTGAACAACCCCGGCCGGGATAGTATAGCATCATCGTCGTTTGGCAGTCAACGCTCGTGGCGCGACCGAGACCGAGCAGGTCCGTCCACTCATCATGCGTTTCTCGTAAACCTTGGCGCGCCACACAATCAATCATTCATTCGTCAGGCTAGGCTAGGAATGGGGCCAATGATTATCCATTTTATTACTCGATCGATCGTTCGACTTGTCAAATTTTATTAAATGGTTGTTTTACCACGGCAACCAACTGGGGAAGCAGCCATCGTGTCGTCGCTGGATCGATACCGACTTTTCCTTCCCTGGCGCGCCGGCCGGCTCTGCACCTCTGGCTCAGTGTATTACCTCATCTCATCTCCCTCACTAAACTAGAGAGCACGTTTACATAGGCTGATGATGCCTTGCCAATTGCCATGTAGTGACAGGCTAGATGGAGGCTGCTATACATACGGTGATTACAATACTAAGTACTCTCTTTCTTTCGTTTTAAATTATAGTTTATTTTATTTTTTTAATTTATATATTTAACTATGTACTTAGATAAATAATAGGTCTAGATATAAGTAAAATATATGGAAAAAAAATCAAAATAAACTGTAACTTGAAACGGAGGGGGTAGGATGATGAATACTGTAAATCTGTCAAATTTCACGATCCATGTAGGTTCGCATCCCGTAATAATGTATCAACATCGATGACTGTACCGTGTGACGAATTAATAGTATTTATTATGATAAACATTAGTACGTCAGTTAAACATAATAAGATAGCTTGATTAAAACCACACCTGAAATTACACTATTATTAGTACGCATGAGCATGACACAGACGTTATTTTTTTTAAATAACACAGACGTTGTTAGTTGAACGCATATACGAGTACGTGCTGGACTGCTGGGGCCCTGGACTAGAGACTGGAGAGAGCCATGCGCCGCGTTTGGTTTGACTAGCTAATGGCTAGCTGACAGTTCTTGTGGTGGGTGTACTGTAGTGGCCACTCTCAAGGATCCCAATTGGATCGATCCAATAGTATAGTAATGGTAATTGGGCTCGTGTGGTTTATTTGAACGGGTCCCGCGCTCACACTGCACTGTTGGTGCACGTAATATATGCATTATATTCAGTGTCGCTGTCTCACACTACCTCACGTTGGAATTAGAATCATGATGGTGACGACGCTTCAGCTAGCGCTTGCGTTGTCAAATCCACCGGTCGTCGCCGCGAGCGCGTCCCTGATTAAAATCCTAATCACTCACCGTCGCCGTCGCCCGCCCACTCGCGCTGTACAGACGACGACGGTGCAAACCGCAAATTAAGCATGAGAGGCCGCCGCCGTGCGCCCGCGCCACGGACGGTGTGGGCTCGCCGATGAAATCACGGCGGCGCGCGCTGCGCTTCTTGCCTCGATCTGCATATGCGATGCGGAAGCCAAGCTATAGGGGCTCGTGTGTGTGTGCCGGCTAGAGCTGTGTGACTTGGCGCGTGCGGCCGTACGTGCCATTTTAGGGCCAGAAATATGGCACGGGGGCAATAACTTTGTGGGCAACTTTATGTTAGTACGCAACTGTACGTCTGTAGTACGCCTGGAGATAGAAATGATCGATTGCAGATCGATGGTAAATTCGGAACTCACTGTATATAGAGAAACGGGTGAGTTAAGACGTCTAGCGCCACTTGCTTATAAAAGTTTTTTTTTTCTCTCACGCCGAAATGAATGGCCAAAATTTGCCACAACACGTCGTTCAAATGAGTCTTTGGCTAGAAGCCATCAAAAAATGATGTCTTTGCCGTAACACATCAAAACTTATATACACTTTGCCACATAACACTAAACTAAATATTATATTAAAGTTTAATAGGCAGCCACGTGGAAGGATATAAATACCCTCACCCCTTCATCTCTTTCTCACGAAGCCAATTCTACTCCGTGTTCGTTCCCTTGACTCGACTCTGCGTGCGCACGAAAGAAGCAGGAGGCGGCGGTCCTCCTCGCAAGCGGCGCTAGCTGCTCCTCCGCCATGGGCGTCGGCGGCGATAGCTGCTCCTCCACCGTTGGCTCACGTAGGCGTCGGTGGCACCCACTGAAGACGTCGGCGGCGCTCACAGGAGGCGGCGGCGGCGGCGCGCCCTCTAGCAGCAAGCCGAGGAGCGGCAATGTCGAACCTGAAGGTGCGATGGTGATGGAGCCTCTATGGTCCTTGAGAGAGATTTTTGCTGAAGAGCACACTGATCTTTCATGGGTCCCTGACCGGTAGATAATTTCTTCCATTATCTTTCAGGGTTTGTGGTTAGTGGGTACTGTAGCCCCAATTTTTCGAAGTAAATCATGTCGTGTGTTGATTTGGATTGTGTTTCTGTCCATATTTTCTATAGGATGGATCCCAATCGTCATAGAGGTTTGCTGCATGTGTAGGTGCTTTTGTTAAATTGACTGAAGATGGCAAGCGCGAGTATTGTGATGCTTGTAACACAATGCTAAGATTTTAGATAGGGATGCCACAAATTGGAATGATTTGCTACTTGACATGGGTTCAGAAATTAAGATAGAGCCGACTAGAGCCATTGCTTCGACACCAAGCCCTCTCACAAGAAGGTACTACAACTTCAATTTTTATGCCTTATATTAATGTTGGTCATCTCTATTTATTTGATACAACTTTATATCCAAGTTGAAGGTTGTCAGATCCAATAAAGCTTGGACCATTTAGTACCATGTTCTTCTAATGTTATTGTTGAAACCGTGATCTCGTGATGTATGGATCCGGTACTAGATAGCCTAATGTGGTTGGAATATGTTGTTTTGCTGGACCAGCTATTTTAGTTTGAACATGTTGTTCTACCATGGTGAAATATTGACGAAAATCTATCTGTTATGATACTACAAATATTGCCCAGTTATGTTGTTAAAATGTTGCTTGTCATGCTCACGTAATATTGATCTGAAGGGGTAAGGACATTCTTGTCCAAAAATCATGTTTGGATACCTCTTTGATTGAGAAATATTATTATAAGAGTTATAGTGTCTAATAGCATATTGGTATGGTATAGCAAAGCCACACTTTTTAGTGGTCTATGACAAAAGTCAGCTTTGAAGAGTGTCCAGAAGAAAATTTTGCCAAATGAATGTGGACCTAGAGAAACCACGGTTTATGGCTCTTTTGACTCCGGCTTCTTTAATATCGTTGCAAGCTAGAGCTCGAATAAGCAACCCGACCAAAGAGACTCATAGGGTGCGTGTACCGGCGAGAAACATTTTTAGATTCTCAATAGAATGACTTGAATTTCCGACCAAACGTGATAAATAGAAGAAAACATTTTTAGGAAGAACCTCACTTAAATCGATTCTCGTTTTTAACTAGTTTAAATTAACAACCAATACCCAATTTCTCCTAATCCGTGGTGTACCGTGCTTCTTGTAAACTAGGTCTTATGCCCTCTCCTTTTCTCTTAATGAAAAAACGGGTCTATATGTCGGATCATGAAAAAAAGATTTCCCTTGATTCTAATTCTAGTTTGAATAATCTAGGGAAGGAGTAAAAAGGTTCTTTTTACAGTAATTGCGGTTCAACGTTGATATGTTTCTAGAGATAATCTAGTAACGGTTTATAAGGAGAACTCGATCAGATTTCTACCAAGGCACCGTGATCGTCATCTTTATATATTTTGGTCGACGAGTGTGGGCGATCGAAGGGAGCAACGACGCATGCCACAAGAAGATCGATGACAAGCGTTTTTCAAACAAACAACTAAACAAGCCAAACAAAAATCCTGCGACGGATCGGGGTGAATTGATCAGCTTTTGGTTGACGACGACCATGGCTTAACTTATCATCATTAGTATAAACAGTATAAACTACTTCCAACTTGAGCACATGCATCTTTGAAACAAAAATCTGGGGACCTGTTCTCGAAATTGAACAACTGCAAACTCATCATCATGTATACATCCCTGTTCTACGTTATGTTAAGCACGAGCAACATGCTAGCTATGAACTATGAACAATCCCATGCATGCATATGCACCTTTGTACACGCACATGTATGTACACGTCTACACGATCGATCGACTCACCACCAAAACTCAGCATCTCGTGTTCTCTCGTTCCAGATCCTACCGTCTGCACCGGTGACCGCCGGCTGCGACGGCCCGTCGGAACTCGTCAGCGGCGCAGGGGATCCGGAGCACGCCCTTCTGGTCGAAGCCGAACTCCCGCTGCGC
>CM041642.1:8006173-8101852 GCA_023333625.1 Bothriochloa decipiens
TTTTTTTTTTTACCAGAAGCCGATTTTGCCATTAGAAATGTATATGTGCCATCATCGTTCATTTATGCGTGTTACCCTATTAATTAGGGATGAAACTCTTATCAAATAAGGCTAGTCTCAGCATGGTACATAGAGAATTGATAATCGTGACATAATATAACCAAACTCTCATGAAAAAATTCATTCTATGGTTGTTAGACATTTATTTTAATGGCATATATAGAGTTCATAATCATGGCAAGGGGTGTCATCCACATGAAACTTACTTATTCTCTCTCTTTTTAAAAGAATTCCACGTCATCAGAAAACTTATATGGCTGTCTATTAAACTCTGATGAAACTTTTATTGAGACCGGCCTACGAAGAATACGGTGGTCATTCGTAGAGCGCGTGCGCGTGCACTGAATTTGAGTCTGAGAACGATAAGGGTCCTTTTGGAACAAAGGAACACAGAACAGAGGAACTACAGAAAACGCAGAAATGGAGAAAAGTAAAAAGTGAAAAACTACAGGATTGCAAACTATAGGAATAAAAATTTAGACCATTTGGATTGCAGGAAATAAATTTGAATCTTCACATCTTCCAATGAACAAACTAGCCGTTGGTATGCACTAGTCGTTGCTTTCTTTGTTGGTCTGATACTGCGTGCATTCCAGCCGTTGCACTTGTCTGAAACTGCTAGTGCATTGTAGCTGTTTGCTTGCTTCTCGTGTATATAAGCATGCTGCTGCATGCGAGACTTGCACCTCCCATCCAGACTCATAAGCACACGTACATGTTCATTAGAAACAAGTAGTACAAAACAAGCACGCACCTCCCGTCCTTACACTTGCATAGCTGCACATCTCTCATCCCTTGTGATAGTGCTTTTCTTTCTATGGATTCAAACTATCGCCGACGATCACAGAATGAAGAATGATTTTGTTTTCTTCATCCACCCGACACTAGAAGAAGGCACCTCATCCCAATCATCCAAAAAGAAACCAATACATAATTCTATCCGAAATGGAGCCACCTTTATTCATGAAACTCTAACAGGGCATGAGGCCCTATGCAAAAGGCGGTTCCACATGGAAAGAGAGATTTTTCAAGCTCTTGTTCAAAGATTGCGTGAAAATAACCTTCTTAAAGATTCAAGGTATGTTTCTGTGGAAGAGCAGCTAGGCATATTCCTTTATGCCATATCAAAAAATGCAAGCAATACAACACTGCAAGATATATTTCAGCATAGCGGAGAAACAATTAGCCGCCACTTTAGATCAGTGCTCGATGCACTTACACAACTCACATGCAACTACATACGGCTACCTTCTCTGCACCAGCATCAGATCTTAAGACAACCTAAATTTGCTCAATACTTCTAGGTAATGTACTTCTCTGGTATATCGAAGCAAAATTAATTTTATTTGTGGTTTTAATATTAATAAGCATACAAATACATGTAGAACTGTATTGGTTCCATTGATGGCACTCACATTCCTATGACTATTCCTCTCGGAGAACAAGAGCCATATAGAAATAGAAAGCAAGGTCTATCACAAAACATGATGGTGGCATGTGACTTTGATCTAAAGTTTGTGCGCGTGCATGCTGGCTGGGAGGGGTCTGCTTCCGATGCAAGAGTTCTTCAGGATGCACTTAACCATGGATTTATTGTCCCTCCTGGTAAATTCTATCTGGTAGATGCAGGCTATGCTAACACACCAGAATTTCTTGCCCCATACCGAGGAACTAGGTACCATCTACAAGAACAGGGCAGAGCTGGACAAAAACCACAAAATTACAAGGAATTATTCAATCTACGACATGCTCAACTCAGAAACCATATAGAGAGAACTATTGGCATATTGAAAATGAGGTACCCCATACTGAAGGCTGCATCATTATATGATATTGACAAACAAGTTGACATCTCCGTAGCCTGTTGTGTAACTCATAATTTTATATGGCTATACAATGGAGATATGCCATTGGCGCATGGTGCCACTGATGATATCAACCAAAGTAACATGCAAGATGTACCAGAAGGAGACGACCAATACAGTAATGATGTGCTAGCATTTAACAATTTACGCCAAGCTGGGAATAATATGAGAGATGAAATAGCACATAGGATGTGGCACGATTACATTTCAAGAAGAACAAGTCAACGATAGAGAAGTTCAAGTATTTAATGTAACTTAGTTTGTACTAGACATGCTAGTAGCAATTCTACACTACCACCTGTCCAAAAGGCATGCTAGGATTACTAGTTCAGTACACTGTAGAGACATGCTAAGACATGCTACTATCAGTCCTGCAGTATCATTAGTCTATACAAAAGACATGGTAGTTAGGCTAGCCCTTTCTACTTACAAAATAACCATGTAGCATACCTGCACACATGTGAACTTGATTTTGGAAGCTACATTTGTTTGCGCAACCATCCCAGCCTTGTTTCATCACGAGAAAAAGAAAGAAAAGTTTCCCTATTTGCTGGGTTTTCTTTGAATATGTCTGCCGCTTTTATCAGTTCTTCCATTTGTAGATCAGGCAACCCCTCAAGAGCTGTGACACAGTTCTTGATGCTGTATGGATCCTCCATTTTCTTCTCTTCTATGGTTGCAAAACGTTCAATTTCTTCCTTTTTGAGCATCAAGTACCTTTCCTGAAAATCATTAGTCAATGCAGCACGATTGGTTTTCTGTTTTTTCCCTCGCTTAGCATCAACCATCTCTGGAGTTGAACTAGATGGTCGGAAAGTGGGGCGTTGAGTTTCTGAAATCTGTTCTGGGGCAAATATCTCTTGATTTATAGATTCTTGTGGCTGGGTTTCACCTGGGGAGGCATTAAAAGTAGAGGCATTAACTAGATTTGATAAAGGACTAAATTCATCAGTGCCAAACCAATTAGTATAATCTCTTGGCCCCTCGAGATCAAAATGCAAGGTCGATGTAGTATCAGGAACTTCTGAACATTGCTTTCTCTTATTAGCATAGTGATCCATTCCATGACAACTCCTTCCTTCAGCATAGCGACCTGTACAGAATATTTCTAAGTATAGGTGCAACAATATTAATGAAAATATATGCAGTTAGATTCATGAACTGAAACTCACCATCATATAAAGCATACAGATCATCAAAGTATGGAAATGATTTATCACGCCATCGAAGAATTTCTTTGTTTCGGCGTTCCCCCAATCCTATCCAGACACTTTCTGGGGCGGTCACCATCATTCTACTAGAATCCCAACCAAAACCACTTTCTTCTTGCAAACCCTTTACAGCTCGAAAATCCTTCTTCAAATCTTGTTCCTTTTGTTTTGCTTGAGCCACGGTGAATGCTAATGAAAACCTTGAATTGAACTGACCAACCATACTAGTCCATGCTTCCTTGCTCCATGCATTGTCTGTCCGAAATCTTGGTAAATTATGTTGTTTTAAAAGTGCAATAAGATAAAGGATCCTCTGATGGTTCCAGTTTGCTCTACTAACAGCTCTTGTGGTGCCTATAATAATGTAAGATACACAAATTTTCAGTATCAAAATAATATTTTGGAAAGATGAATGCCACGAACTAAAACAAATGCAAAGGAGGAAAGACAATGTCTTGTATGATAAATAAACTCCAGGATTTTAACCATGCATTGGAATCATAAGAGAGAGAGAGGAACGTATATAAATATACAAGAGCCAGATCAATGCTGGCCAAGTAAATCAGCTAAGGCACGTCGTTTGACTGAATACAAACTAACTGAATATTGGATCTTATGCAGAATAGATCGCAGAGATGAATTAACAAACTAGCAGATGCAATCTTGAATGGGGGAAACAAAATAAATCAGTATTTTCGGATCTAATCTAGGATTCCACCTACGAACGAGACCCCAACCAGAATATAACAAAGAAAAGAACAAATTGCAGCAAAGGGTTACTCAGTTATCAAATCGATTACCTTTTTCTTGGGGGATCTCGCCATCCCCTCCAGACCGAGGAACGCCAAGACCTTGTTCAGGTGCTCCATACGGAAGGGGTGCAGTCGGTTTTTTCCCCCTAGATGCACTTTGAAGTCGCGGGTTCGTCATCTATGCGAGCTGGAGGGTGGCGAGTGCGTCGGCGTGCTCCCGTGTGGCTAGGGTTTGGCCATGGCGGGAGGGTGAAAGAAGGTGGCGATAGTGAGAAGAAGTGGCGCGGAAGACCCGAGAGAGTGAGCGGCCGAGCGTTCCCTCCATTCCCTTGGGTTGGAGTGGATTTTCTGATTCCCGTGTTTTGTACGTGGATGGAACCCTTTCCTCCGGAACGGAAGGTTTCATTCCTTCGTTCCAAACGACAACTCTCGTTTCCTTTCCTACGATTCCTGCACCCATGAAAATCCTTCGTTTCTCCCGTGTTCCAAACGAGGCCTAACTCATGAGAGAAAAAACATCTAGTGAAGTTGAATAGGATGACATGGACATAGTGGGACAACGCCATATATAACTGAGATCATCAGTCGTCTATCTCCGGGCGATCTTGTGTGCCTCCAACGTGCAGCCCAGGAGACTGGCCATGTTTGTTAGCCTGCAAACAAAACTAAGCATTGTATGTAGTCCAGACACTGAGTTACTGAAAAACAATAAGATTCTGCCGCACCCACTACTTGTTTCTACTAACAGTAAGAATGGAGACATAATCCAGAAGCAAGATATGAGTAGTACACATATAGCGTGTAGGACGCTCAGGATGATGGAAACACCATTGCCTCTGTGAGGATATATATACAATTAATAGCAGATGTGCTGGTGGCAACAGTTTTGAGTGATTGGATTTGTGGGGAGCAGGGGAAGCGGCAGGGACCCATACATGTAGTGGTGAATGGCGTGATGCTTGTGGTCTCTTCGCGAGTTTTCCTTAGGATAGGATTGGATGGTGGACGCATGCAGTGCCGAACGGCGTGATGCATGTGGTCTCTGTGCGTTTTCGTTAATTGCGTTGGAGGATAGGCCGCGGTGCGTTTCTGTTTCTTGTTGGTGCAGCGAACTACCAAGGGAGAGGCAGTGGTAGGGCAGGACCCAGTTGCCACGCACCCGGCACCCAAGCTATACGGTTCGAAGGTTGGTCTATAGGTAGGAATAAATTTGTGTTATTCACGTGTAATTAGGCTCTCTTTAGTTAAACTAGCTTATATGCATGGCTATTTGTTGTGAGATAAAGTGCCCGTTTGGATGCTAGGGCTAATGACTAACTAGCTAAAAATTAGCCTAGATTAGCTCTAGTTTATCCATACACATTGGAGGGCTAATAGGTAAGATAATTTTTTACGCATATCTTTAACAAATTGTTAGCCAACTAGCTAGTCAACCTTAACTAATTTGAGCTAATTTTTAGCCTAACTAGTAATTAGCTCTAGCTCTTCCAAAGAGACATGTAGAAAGGTAAAAACTAAGCCCCGAATCCACGTGTGGGGCTCATACTACTAACCACAACATAAGTAGTGCGGTGTTTCGTGTCTCTAAACTGATGGTTGAAGCCGCGTTAAAGAGGAATCAGTCTAAAAGAAAGTCAGGGGTATGTGAAAGTAACAAAAGGCCGAATGAATTCACTTCATTTTTAATATTAGGCATCTACATATATGCTCTGGATTTCGATGTGAGGACCTCAAGTCTCTAAAAAATTGAGTCGATATTGATACATGATGTTTTAATATGTGATCTGGCTTTTGATGTGGTGTCCATATTTAGATTGGGCTGGTCATTAATCATCTTACATTGGATTTGGACGTTGGGTCATGCTTTTTGTATGTGAATTTATTCGACTTGAATCTCAATACATTCCCACCTGCATGTTCATTTTTTGAATAAAAGCTTTCTATATCCTCTTCTCCATTATTAATGTACATGTTTTGCAGCCTTCGTGCTGGCCTTTTTTGTTTAAAAGAAAATAGACAATTGGTATTCTTTTTATGTCGAGGTGTGGCAGTACACAAGTGGTCTTACTAACTATATTGTACTCCAGTAATAAAGATAATCAAGTACTCCCTCCATCTCAAATTATAGTTCGTTTGATTTTTTTTGACTTCAAGTTTGGCCACTCGTCTTATTCAAAAGATTTAAACAAAACTTATTAAATTTAGGTCATTCTCAAAGGTCTTTGGTTAATAAAGCAAGCCACCATAAAAAAAATAATATTTTTGAATAAATTTTTAAATTAGATGAGATGATCAAACTTAGGATCAAAAAAGTTAAACGAACTACTATTAGAGCCAGACTAGTGAATAAATAAGAGTGTCACAGAAAGAGATTCCTTTACGAGAGGGCTTTGCCAGTACCAACCGACCGGGCTTATTTGCAGAGTTGAGCCGGTCTGAGAGGGTCAGCCTGCAGGCAGAAAAGGTTGACGTGGGTCACGCTCACGCCGGCCATGTAGCCGCCCAGATGCTGCTGCCATTGCCTAATTGCCGTGTACGTGATTCAAATTCAAAATTTCAAACACCTAGTTTTATATTGCCAAAACAAACCGCGGGCTGCGACCCGGTCCAGATCTATCGCGGCCAATCAGCTGAGAGCGGGTCTCTGAGCTGAGAGTGTCTGTGTGAGAGTGGCACACACGGTGATACAGTCAGTGGCAACGCAATTTGCTGTTGCTGACCGATGTTGACACCACGGAGTCAAATTGATCCTGAATTATAAAACAATTAATTAATTAAAGCCCACATTTTCTTTCCTTTGTCAAGACTGCAGTTCTGCGAACGTGCAACATCGTCGTCGCATTGCTAATCCAGTCAGACTTAGGCCAGATAGCGCGTGTTTAGTTTGATTGAAGCAGGCAAATTCAGATTCAGTCATGGTGAAAGCACAAATCTTCAGTGAGACGGCACGGCGCGCAGGTTCCGGTCTCTTTCTGAACTCTCATCATCAGCGAGCACCGAGCAGAACGAATCGTGTGTGCAGCTCTCCTAAAGTTGTCTGTCTATGTGCGTATGCTACTAGATTCGACATGTAGGGAATCAAATTCTATCGTCTTCGTGAATGCTGGCGACCGGATCACCGGATTCACATTCACTGATCCGCTTTCGTTCTTACTTTTTGTTCAGAATAAAAGTTTCACGGCGATGCCCTGATCTTGAGGGCCAAGCTAGCCTTTCCGAATTCCGCATTGGTTGTTTCATGCTTTCCTCTGAATAATTATCATAAACTGGTTCTTTGCTTTCCTCTTAAAAATTCTTAATGTAATACCAGTACAAGGCAGTGGCACCGTGACTAGAGATCTTCAGGAGCCAGTCTAGAGTGATCACGTGCTGCAGCTGAACCTGTCAAACAAAATTCTCCATTGGATGCAGGCATTGGATGGCGACGCCTTGAAAACCTCGAGTGCAAAGGCATTCCAAACCCCGACGTTAGCCGCCGTGGATTCCAGGTCTGATCAACGGGGTTACTCCTCTTTTTCCTCCACATGGAGCCAAAATCTCCTCTGTGGTTTCAGTTTTCAAGAGCCGCAGGTCTGAAGGTTTTCACCCCGATATATCATCTGGACGGAACCAAACCGACCAAAACCAGGGAAAATCGTTCGCGTCTCGGCGTCAGGATAGCGGTTTTTTTGCTTCCAAAAGGCCAAACAAAACAGAGAGCTACGAATCACCGATTTTCTGCAGATGACAGCGTGGGTTACGATTAAACGGAGGACAGCAAAACAAGGGAGGAAAAAACTGTGACACGGACGGCCAGTCCCGATCAGTAGCTAGCCAGGCGAGACCATCAAGCAGCCTTGCTAGGTAAACGTACTAGCTGGTGGTGATCCAGCTAGCCGGCTGTGAGAGTGGGGATCTCCCTATCAGGTTATCACTCTATCAATCAGCCAGTCCGTGTTTCAAGTTCTCGGCGAGTGCAAGTGGATGCCGGGATAATTGACATTGACTTGGGCGCGCGCGTGCGTGCCGTCCATCCATCCAGCTGAAATGGTTGACCCTCCACCCCGTGACAACGGCCGGCATCGGCAATGGAAGTTGGAGACAGGCAGGCAAGCAACGGCGCAACGCGACTACGCGAGGCGAGGCGAGGCTCTGGGACAAGGACACGACGATGTCACTGCCTTGGGATTTGGGAACGATCCGAGAGTTTCGTCTGCTCAGGGATCAGGAACTGAAGAAAATGAATGAATCTGCCCCGGTTTGTGGCTCCAAGTCTCTAACTGAAACTGAAGGATGGTCGCCGGCGTCTATTTTGTTTTCCAACGCACGCACGCGTGCGTGCAAGTGGAGAGGGTCTGCTGCGGCGTGAGATTGAAACTGAGGGTGCGCATGCAACTCATCGCCATAAAACTGAAGACGCTCGATGAAAAATGGGCCAGATGAACATCAGAAACTCCGTGCCTACTCGGTTAGAATGTGGGTTCTGGTTATTCACATTCATAGGACTACTCTACGCTATAGTGCTTCGTCTGATGCGACGTTCTGTTGTTGTTTGCGGCGAAGCAATGAGCCGAGAGAGGGGAACTTGTTTAGGTTTAGCTAAAAAAACATGAGCGAATTTATTTCAACAAACATACGCGGGCCGGCCATAGCCCATATGGGCCATGCCATATGGGCCATGAAGTCCCTCTGGTTACAGCGCATAGCCCAGGGATGCAATTTCATATGTGCCATGAAGTCCCCCGGTTACGGCCTCCGGCTTGGGCTGGGCCGAGCCTTCATTTCGTAGAAGTTGGGCTGTCCAGGATGGACTATATAAATTCTCCCTAAATTCTCTCAACGCTCGGCCCAGAGCAGGCCATCCATAGTCTGAGCTTCTGCTCTCTCAAGTGTCAAGTCTGACAACGCTCGGTTCGTTCAGGGCAGGTGGTGGAATAGAGACGACACCCAAAAAAAAAAAACGCACTGTAGCACGTGCCGTATTATTTTTATTTTCCATTTTCCACCAAAGGAAGGAATTAGCATATCACACCAACCAAACCACACCTCCCTTTCGGTTTATTTATTATTTATTATATATTCCCCAGTCCATTACAGTACTAATGTTGATCAAGAAAACTAGAAAAGCTATATCCAGGATAGCAAGTAGTACAACCACTCCGCTCCAGGAACGAAGGAAGCGCTGCCGCTGCCTCTAGCCTCACCCTCAACTCCACTCCACTCATGTGACGCATGCGATGCTGGCCTGCCCTCTTGTCGCATGCCGTGCCGTACTCGCGGAGGCGTACGGCAGTACGGCACGCACGGCGAGAGCCGAGCGCCAAGTCGCCATACCGAACCGAACGAACGGGCTGCGTGTGCCACTGCCAGGCAGTCGACCAGAGGCCACTCGTTTTCAGCTCTCCTGGTCCCGTTCCCGTTCCCGTTCCCGGACGCGGGGCTGCCGTTGCTGCTGGTCGCACGCGTACGTCTCGTGCCTTCACATCCCATCCCGGCCGCCGAGGCCAGTGGCCAGCCTTTGCGTCCCCGTACCGTACGGACGGGGGACGCCCATGCTCAATCTCATCTGGCCGGCGTACGGAAAATAAAATTAGTTGCGGTAATGCTCGGTATAGCACGTCCGATGCTTCTGACGGACACGGCGGCCCATTCCACCCGGCCCACCCAACCCTCACTCCTATACTCGCCAGTCCGCCCGTCTTCCTGCCCCATCGCGCACTCCGTCCCTCTTCCCCTCCCCTCCACGGTCCAGCTCCTCCTCCCCTGAGCTCCGCCCCGAGCTTCGAGCTCCTCCCCACGCCAAGCTTGCACGGCATCAGTCCCTGTGCCCACGGCCTCGCCCTAGCTCCCCCTTCTCCCCTGCCCACCACCTCCACAATGCCCACGCCCCTGGCTTCTCCCCCGCGCCCACAGCTCCTCTCGCGGAAGGCCATAGCGGTGGCCTCTCCTTCGGCGGCGACGGCGGCCATGGATCCGCCCCAGGTAGGCTTCCTCCTCCCCTATCCTCTCTCCTCCTCTCCTCTTCCCTCCTTCTCCTCCAACTCCGACGACCCAACTCCGACAAGCTCGATCCCTTTCTTCAACAACTCTTGTGGGGTGTAGAAATGTCCAGCCGGCCGGGGGGGGGAGAAAGGGAAGACAGGCGGTGGTGGTGGGGAGGTAGGAGGGCGGCTTAGGGTGCCCTGGCGCGGGGGAGACGGCCGGACCAGGCCTAGGCCGGGGGTGAGGTGGCCGGAGTTGGAGAAGAAGAAGGCCGTGAGGTTGCCGGAGGCGCCGGGGAAGGGAAGGAAGGCGGCCGCCGCCGGCGGTAGGGTCTCGCCGGAGCTCCGGCAAGACCCTACGGCCGGCGGCGGGGGCGGTGGACAGTGGCGGGGGCGAGATGGGCCGGCGTCCTATTGAGCCGCGCCGGGCGTCCTATCGGCATCGATAAGACGTCCGAGCGTGTGATTTACCGAATTAGGTGAGGCTCGTTTTGCGTTTCCGTACGGACGGGACGAACCATCTCATCTGGTGTCTGGTCGGCGTGTACGGAAATAGGATTAGGTGTTGTCAAGTTGCGTTTGGCGTGGCTCGTCTGGCGTACGGAATCGTCTTGTTTTCTTGTTCCCTTGAGCCATGATGAGCTGTTAAAGACTCTCTGGGTCGGATTTGCGTACTCCAAGTCATCATGGTTCATCTTTTTAGTTTTCATCTCTGGAGTGTACTCCAACTCGACATTAGTTGATCTGGCTGGTTGCGAAAAGGTGCTAAAACATCTGTTATATTATTATAATATATATAAAAATAAAAGGGCCTGGATCGGGTGCTCTTAAATGAATCCTTCCTCTGTTGTGGGGGCAGCCAAAACTTGCATCGTGGAGAAAACTGGAGACACTAGCACGGAACTGTGGGCGCCATGTCGCTTCCTTTGTTTTCTGCTGCCTGTTGGTGGCCACTGGCCTCATCTATGACGGCCATGAATGCATGGTGGGTGTAACTACAGCACTAGTAGTAATGTTCTGTGTTCAAGATGCCTGTCCGTTCGCAGAAATCCGCTTCCAAGCACAGCTTGCTAGCAAGCTAGCTAGGCAAAGATGACGACCATCCACGTGAGTACGTTCATTCATGGTAATCCCTCCGTCTCAAAAAGAATGATGTTATGGGAAGCGTGTCAATTAAATTTTTTTAACTTTAACTAGATTTTTATAAATACATATAACATTTATATCTCTAAATAAATTTATTAAAAAACTAGACTTAAAGATTTTTTGATAATACTAATTACTCAACATAAATATTTATATGTTTTAATATATAATTATCGGTAGTTTAAAAACGTTGATTTCTCGAAAAATGAGAATAATATCTATTTTGGGACGGAGGAAGTACATGTACAGTGGTTGCTGTCGACCAGAGTCTGGAGAGGTCCCCAAACTCCCGATGCACCTGGCTGTCGTCTCCGCAAGTTGATTATTGTACGTACGTATTATATTATCCTACCATGTGTACGTAAGTTGTTGTGCAGCGTGTGACAGAACCGACCAATTTATTAGAGCACAAGCACATAATTTGCCATTAATTCAGTAGATCATATGATTGAGACCTAATAAACCCGGTAGTCCGTGAAATCTCGAAGGATTTCAAACTTTTCCGGCACGACCAAGATCGTAATAGTTTAGCGATTTCATTCACAAGTACACAGTTCGCACATAGTTTAAAACATCATCGGAGTACGAAATAGAGTTATTACAAACCAGTTCAATTTCAAATAAAAGCGAAAGCGATTTAGTTTAAAGCCACACACGCATTTAGTTCAAATACAGTGCCAGGTCCTTGGTCCACATCCAGCAAAAGCATCAAGTAGAGAAGAGTGACCATGCCCAAGGTCTAATCATCTCCCAAGGCGGGATAGAAACAGTTCTGACAATAACCATAAAGCATCTCACCATCTGCAAAAATATAGGAAATAAAATCCTGAGTACGAGGATGTACTCAGCTAGACTTACCCGTTATAAACTAAAATAAAGTGACTCCAAGGAGTATGCAAGGCTGTATAAGGGATAGCTGACTCATTTAATTGCGGAAAAGCTTGCATTAAGGAACAATTAATAAGAACCTTCTAGCAATGTATTTTAATCTGATTAACCTTATCATGCTACATTAGCACCTGTACTACACAAGCATGGTAATAATTATTCAACAGAAAGTAACCAATTTCCGATTGAGTATCTTTTAGTCTCAACAGCTCAACCATCTCATCTCTTGTTCAAATTCTTACTACGATGCCGCTGCTCAAGTCAAATGTTCACTGTCCAGGAACGATGGCGATTATAATCGATTACTAACCAGCTGACGGGTACTCCTCACACAAACCACACTCACCAGCCACGGTGAGCTACAGGTCACAGACATCCAATTCAGGAAAAACGCGAGATCAACAGGTACCATCACATCCGGGCACCGTCCGGCTGCCAGCAGGGCGCACCATGCTATATTCAGGCCTTACAACCGCGTAACCCGTGGTCCCCCATCTTCACCAATGCGATGCGTACAGCAGGTCGACTCCCGGCCCAAATCAAAATTAGGCTTCGCGGTCGGAACGACTTATCCTTCCAGCTAAATGTGAAGCATAAATTCAATATGACTTGAGGACGTACAACGGACGGGATCCTAGTTCGACACAGACGGGATAAACCACATTGAACCTCCAGTTCATTCTCAACTCCAATCCCGTCCGGTCTCGATTTATTATCTCCACATGGTTATCCAAGATAACAATGTATTCAACCATTCCGAGTTACCACCTATAACTCGCGGATGACAGGAAATCACCCGACTTCTACCGATCTAGTTAAAGCAGGGCTAAGCAAATAATCGTACCTAAACCTAACAGGGTTGAAGTATAACAGTGGCAAGGAATATAAGTAATGCAGCAACGGTATAAACAACGCCTATAACTTAATGCAACAAACAAGTAAAGGACTCAAGTTAGATATTTTGCAAACCACAGGGAGAATGCTCCGGGGCTTGCCTTTCAGGAAAGCGCTTGGCTGGTGGTCGGGACACTCCGGAAGATCAGCTTCGGGATCCTCTTCTGCTGCTGCTTCCCGAACCAAAGCTTCCTGTTGGCCTTCCTCTCCTGGTGCTCCGGGAACTACCGTCTCGAGCTCTGACGATCCTGTATGATGTATAGTGCGTATGAATACCGTGCATACATATAAATACAATGCTGATGGTGATGGTGACTGAATGCTCAGCTAAGATGAATGATATGATATTTAAAAACATGTGTGATAAGCACATGTCATCTGCATTCTCTTCTACCGACAAATCTCCAAATAGGACTCGCATTACAATTTACTCGCACACTATAAGGAATTATAAACAACCATTGTTTTGCACACTACACTCTACTGAACTAAAACCAATAGAAGATCATACATATCATGAATAGCATAAAAAGCATTTTTACACACATGAAATGATAACTCTAAAGCATTATTTGTAAATGAAAGAAATCAGTGTATAACTACAACATGATTTTAGACTACTCAGAAAATTCTGTAAAAATTACAGAAGCTTAATCATACCAAATAAAGACTACCATAAAAATTTCAAGTCAAAAAAATAAGTATTTTATCCTGCACAAAAATGACAAGGCAGCACGATTCCAGGGGCATGAAATACTTTGTACATAAAAGTATATCAAACAATAGATCTCAGAACATAATTAGATCTAGATTGACATAAAAACACTCTCCAAAAAGTTTCATGCACAAATTCCTTATACATTATTTATTATGAATTATTTATCATCACATGAAAATAGGCACCATAACTAGACAGAGCAAACTTTTCACATGACATAACCTCATAACATTTTTCACAGATAGAGCATGACATAAGAAGACTAAAAAACTTAGTCTCACATTTTTCTGAGCAACAGAGAATTAGTTATGCATTTCCTAAGATAAAAGCAATTAATAAAGATAAATAAAGCTATACAAAAAAGTATCACAAATTCTACATTTCATATTTTTCATGCATAGATCATCTCATAAGAAAAATACTGCAAGTTGAACCAACTCATTTGGATGAAAAATGAGCAAGTTATGAATTTCCAAAGCTTTAAACAAAATCTGAAATCAATTCTGGAAAAGAAAAAGGAAAAAGCACTTTACACCGGGGACCCTGAGATTTCTAGAAACTAACCGAGCCCTAACCAGTAAATCCCTGTGTCTGGCAACCTTACACCGAGAACCCTAGGTTTTTCTACGTTCTAACCCGATGGTCCTCGTCGGCGGCGACGCTCGGCCGGCCGTCCCGGCGGAGCTCTGGCGTCACCGACCGGAGGGAAAGAGAGAGGAGAACAGCGCGCACTGATCAAGGGTACTAAAGATGGGAGGGAGCGGCTGGAGGTGGTCGGAGCACGAGCATGGCGGAGCGGCGGCACTCCGCGCGGCGGCCCGACCAAAATCTGACCCCACGAAACCCTAATCGGCGCCATTGAGCATTGTCCTAGCAGCTACCCACCACGACGCTTCGGATGCGCACCCTAATGGCGAGAGAGGATGGCCAGAGTGGCGGAACCACGGTGAAGCCGAGGTGCGGCCATGGCGGACAGGGAGAAGGCGGGGCGATTCGGGTATACCTCGACGTAACCGGCCGAGGCGAGGGTGGAGGAAGGTGGAGCGGGCTCGGGCGCACTCGATTGCGGGGTTCAGCGGGTGAATGCGCGGCTGCCGGCGGCGAATTTCTGGACGGCGGCGAGGCGAGCTCGGGCGACGCGGCGGCGAGCAGAGAGGAAAATGAGAGGGGATGAGGGGGAGAGAGTGAGGGCGCGGCGAGTGAAGGAGTGGGCGCGTTCGGACGACGCCCCACGCGGCCAAAACGGCCCGGCCTCTGCAGAGCCTGGGCGCCACGCGGCCGGCGCATGCTGCCGCGGGCGGCCACGGCGCTTTCCTGGTCGGGGATTTCCCTGACGGCCAGGAAACAACCGTCACCGAAAAGCTGTTTTTATGAATATAAAACAAACTTTGCTGCTTAATAACTCTTAAACTAAGCCGAATTAGCAAAAACTCAAAATAAATAAAATGTAGCTTTTGAAGAGTAGAACATTTCATCTTAAAGAAGTTTTACCAGATTCTGCCTAGATTTTGAAATATAAAAATCCAAATAAAATACCTTTTAAAAATTCCCAAAATGGAAAATCAGCCCCTAATTCTGCCCTTTTTCAACATTTTTGAACACCTTCCAAGCATTTCATGAAAAGTTGTAAAAACAACTTTTGTTCCTTATAAAATTCTATACAAACTTTATTTAGGGTGCACACACATGCAAGCACTCTAGCTACCATTTTCAATTCAGTCAAACAAAACTACTTTAATGGTCCACCTTGGTCAACCATGACAACAAAGCTTAATTAACCAAAACCATGAACATAAACCTAGGTTCATCTGGTGTCCTAATCATGTCTAGGTTACCTTAGAGGTCATCCAACACCAAACACTCATACCACATATTCAATTTATGTGAAAGGCAGGCATAATTCGAATAATCAAGCATGATACATGAAATGACGATCGATCTTTTCATCAATGCTATGCATAATGATGCTTATGCTAAAGAATGCGAATGATTATGCATGCTTAACACCAGAGTGTTACACAGCGTTCCTAAATTGGCCACCAAATTTACTATATAGAATTTCTATTTTCCGTTATATCAAAATACCGGCACATACATGGAATACTAAATGTAAATGAAATTAAAAACTAATTGTACAGTTTGGTTGTACTTTGTGAGATGAATATTTTGAGCCTAATTAGTTAAAGTTTGGATAATTTTTATCAAATACAAATAAAACGTAATTTGACACGGCGCTGTGCAAAATATCAATTCGGCATCCAACTAAACAAGGCGGTTAGTTAGGTTGGCTGTGCTGGTTATGCATACTCTGTGTGAGGCAGGTGCTCGTACGTGTCAGACTAGTCTGTACGTCTGAAGATACATTAACACCTACCAACACTACCTCTAAGCCAAACCATCTAAACTTTTAACCACATTTTTAGCCAGAAAGCAACATTTGTGACACCGAATAACTAGATTATGAAAGTATATTCTTTTTTATGATATATCCAATCTAATTATACTATTTTCTTTTCAGAATTACACAGTAATGACACTGATTTACTTCATCTCAAACTGTAAGTCATCCCAAGAATCTTGTAGAGTCAAGGCATCTCAAGTTTGACCGATATTATAGAGAAAATTATAAAGGTTTTTTACACCATATTGGTATAGTATGAAAATTTAATTGGTGAAGAATCTAATTATACTTAGTTTGACATCATAAATAATATTGTTTTATCGTATAAATCTGGTCAAACTTAAAATATTTTGGCTCTCCAAAATTAGAATGGAGGGAGTAATATCTTAAATATTTATATTTTAATTTTAGTCAAATTTAAGACAATCTAACTTGGACCAACTCTAAAACTCGCCTATTTTTGAAATGGAGGGAGTATTGGTTGGAGATTGGAGTTGGCACATTGTCTTGACCAAAGTGTCTCATTGAGCATGAATAGTGCGGAGTGCACCAAATTTGCTTGGACAAAATGAGTTGTGCAGTGCCCGTAGTTTTTTTCACCTAGAAAGCAATAAATACTTGTTTTAATTTCTAGTCAAAAAAATGTGGCAACCTTTTTACCGACAGTTCGAAAAAGAGGGAGCCTATAATGGCTAGCCCTTCTAGGATGGGGTAGGGTAGGTGTGTGGCGTGGACTCCACAGGCTGCTAGTACGACGATGCCTTCACGAGTGACACCGATCGATCGATCGATCGATCGATCCAACGCGTTTCAACAGGGCACGCAAAAAGGTCTTATGGACTCACAAGTCGATCCTGCCGCGTGCTCCTTCATTGTCGGACGCGCTATAGGTTCCATTGGTGAAATATGCCACTGACGATGATACCCCTTGCTGTCCTGATACGGTAGTACGGAGTACACACTATGCAGACGTAAAGTTGCAATCAGCGAGCAACAATCAGTCGATGAATGCTGGACCCGGTACATTTACGAGTTGCACCAATAAATATCAATGTACGGAAATACAAATATAGGTGGATGAGGATTGAGGACACTGCTCCATCTAAATGCCGTTGAGCACTAGAGCTCCTCCGTCCTCTCCCTCTCGTACTCCCGTCGATTACTTCCTTTCCATTCGTCCATCCCTCACAATCACTCAAATTAAAGGTAGTACTTATGTTCACGTGTTTTATGATTATCGGTGCATACGTATGCATGTAGCAGACTACAGAGAAACTCAATCCATCTCAATTAATAAGACGTTTGATTTTTTAAAATATCAAACTTGACCATTTGTTTTATTAAAAAAATTATACAAAAATAATTAAATCTAAGTTATTCTAGAAAGACTTTTATTAATAAAGAAAGCCATGAAAAAATTAATATTTTAAATAAACTTTTAATGGGATGGAGAAAGTATGTACTTACTACTTACTGTACGTGCATAGGTATAGGAATATCTAGAGCACAAAGTACAAATACAAGTATAGATATAAATTATAGATGTATACACGATCTTCGACTATAAACCAAAGATCTAGATACCGTGTTTTTTTCTGTCTAGAATTGAGAATCTCCCTTTACTGTCTGAAATCGAGAACAAGGACGCAGACCAAATTCGAACCGTACGAGCTTTTTCAACCAAATCAAATCACTAGTAGCTTTTCGCACGTGAACGATATCCAAAAGCAATTCCACGCGCCAACAAAATTCGTCCTCCCTACCCTATACTGTAAAGAACTTCAGTTTAGATACGAATCTCTCTTGTACTCGCTGAACAGTCTAAAACGACTATAATACGGGACGGAGGGAGTTGTCTCCTGGGCGAACAGGGACACCCTTGACGGAACACGAGACGTCGCGCCCATGTCGGCACGGCAACGCTTTCCACGTCCCCCATGTCTGTACTTGCCGCGACCTCTCCACCGCACTCACTCCACTCCACTCCACTCACTCCACGGCACCGGCCATCACCTTCTTTCCGCGGCCCTGCTGCACGTTCAACTTTTCACAAAAAAAAAGGAAAATTAATGGGACTGCACGGCCGCACTGCAGTCTGACGAGGAGACGAATGTGCCTGTGTCCATGGCATGTGGCTGTGGGCGCCTAGCGGCCAGCGGAGTGGGACGGGACAGCGACGGGTAACGTACGGCAGGGCCCCACGTGCCGTAGCAGCCGTACGATCGACCGCCTTCTTCCGTGGTTACGGAACCGTACAGGGGCCGCGTACGGAGGTCTCGCCCACCCGACAGCGACGCATCCGCGAGTGGTGGGGCCCAGCTCACGTGCCGTCGCCTTCCCGGCACCCCCCTCATTCTGGCGACGGCAACGCCCGTCCTACCGGTTCCAATTCCAAGCCGCTGCTGTGCTGCTCCACCACCGTGAACGCAACGCGCCCATGTGAGATGCGATGCGGCATGCGACGCGTGTGCCCGCCGTGCTCGTGGCTCGTGCCTGTGTGTGTGTGTTGGTGTGCGCACCCGTGTGTCTGTGTGTCTGTCCGGCGAGTCCACCACCAGGCCGGAGCACCACATCTCGCGGCCGCGTGACGTGTCGGCAAACCGGCGTCCCCAAGCACATCGTGCACGGTTGGCAGCCCGGCGCACGCGATCCCAACTCCGATCCCACTCACTCAACGCCATCCCACTCTCTCTCTCTCTCCCCCCGGGGCGCCTCGGGTACTCGCCGTGGTCCTATGCGTACACCCCCGGCCACCGTCCCACCTCCACGTGGGTCCACCAGCATCCCTGTCCCACAAGTCAGCCTCATCAGCCAGGACTCCGCGTGCACGCCGCGGCTATATAGCAACGCCTGCAGAGCACACGCCCCCGCGGCCCCGCCTTCCCCCACTCCCCCCTCTGCCTTCCTCCGGCACAGCAGTAGCAGCCTCGCGCCTCTGATCTCCACCACCACCACCGCTGCCCGTGGGGTAGCGCTAGCACGAGCAGCACCAGCGGCGACCTGCGACCTGGCCCGCCCCATGACGATGAGGGGTCTCCTGCGGTGCGTGTCCACGGGGGCGTGCAGGGTGGCGCCGGGCGCCGTGTTCGAGCCGGTCCCGTCGTCGCCGGGCTCCACCGGCGTGGGGAAGGTCCCCGCGGGGCACGTCCCCGTGGAGGTCGGCGCGGAGGGGGAGGAGACGCAGCGGTTCGTCGTCCCCGCCGAGCTCCTGGGCCGCCCGCCCATCGCCGACCTCCTCCGCCGCGCCGCGCAGGAGTACGGCTACGCGCGCCGGGGCCCGCTCCGCATCCCCTGCCCCGTCGCCGCCTTCCGCCGCCTCCTCGGCGCGCTCGTGGGGACGGGGACCGGCGCTGGAAACCCCGACGCGGGGCTCACGCTCGCCTACTTCACCGTCGTCGTTTGAGATGAGACCAGATCCCTAGCTAGCGTAGCGGGTTCTTTCTTCTTCCTTGAGGCGTGGCTGTGCAGAGGCGTGCGTGCGTTGTCCTGTCGGTGTTCTTGCTTGCTTCTCTAGATTCCATTTGTTTCTTCTCTTCTTTGCTTTTCTCCTCCTCCCCTTTTTAATAATATTTATGTAAATATGTAAATTCAGATCGATGAGACGTTTATTATTCGATATATAAATAGTGCTTGTAGCGTACTACTACATCTTTGCCTTTTTTTTTTCTTGGGCTTGTTCAGATACATGCAAAGTTTTAAAGTTTTTCACTTTTTCTTTATCATATTAATTTTTACCCACTTACGTAGAGCATTAAATATAGATAAAATAAATAAATAATTACATAGTTTAGTTATAAATCACTAAATCATAAGATGAATCTTTTAAACCTAATTAGACCATGATTGAACAATAATTATTAAATATAAGTAAAGGTGCTAAGAATTACAAAAAGTTGCAATCGTCTTAAAGTGGACTATACTATACTTTCATCTACAGCTTTATTTGTCTGATGATGCGTAGTAATTCACTCGATCTACTACTCTGAGATTCTTGGATTTAGCTGATCTTTTTCTTCTGTGAGTGTCAGCTAGACAGCAACTACTTGGATTTCAGTCCAATACTACCTGATGAGATCACATGACTAGCTAGTCCATCTTTCGTCAGCTGCAAATTTGTTCCATGCATACAAGTGTACTACCGACGACATGTATGTCTATGTTCGGGTTCTAGTCACTCTGTGCAAAGTATAAACGGGGTGATTTTCTACGTTTAATCAGGTTTCCAGTTTAAACTTACCGATCTTTTATCTGGCCCCTTCAATTGGGACTGGGAAGAAGATATTTTGAGCTACGGCTTTCAATTTGGCACACTCGCCGCCATGTTGCTCCCAACCACTCCCCCCCTGGACGAAATAAAGAGCATGTACAGAGTTTCAACGTTTCATTTTCTCCTGCTGGCTCGAGTACGAGAGAATTTGATGCTCTCCTGCCAAACTGGCCACGTTTAGATCACTCAAAAAGGCTAAAAATTTGACTTTTTCTCTATCACATCAAATATTGTGTCGTATGTATGGAACATTAAATATTGATAAAATAAATAACTAATTACATAGATTAGTTGTAAATCATAAGACAAATATTTACACCATGATTGGACAATATTTGTTAAATATAAACAAAATGATACGATGCTTTCTAGGTAAATTTTTTCACCATCTAAACAAGGCCGAAATTCAGAGAACAGGATTGCAAGTGGCTGTGCTGCGCATACAAAATTCGAATTCTCTCCTGCCAAGCTCTAAATTCGGAGAACAGGATCGCAAGCGGCCGTGCCGTGCGTTACATACAAAATTCCCAAAAGCGAGGGGGAAAGAATAACGGGGTAAAGCCAGCCAGCGTGTGGATGGACGTGATGAGACTGGAATGGAATCAGAGTATTCTCAGACTGGGCTCTCGTCGCTGCCGGTGATTAGTAATCAAACGGCAACTAATCGATCGTGCTGTAGCAATCATGGACGTATGTTAGCGTTACATTACATAGTGTCGAATCTAATCGCGGATATGAACACACTACACACACATCGTTGAGTGAGCTGACAGCCATCCAAAGTGGAAGGGGTCTACTGATTCGGATGGACCGGCAATTGACAACAGGGCAAGTTTTGTTCTTGCCATTGTTACTAGCTTGCTATGTAATTTAAAACAAGCGCTTTCCTTGTTCGGTTTTGGCAGGTGCCAGGTGCCAAGTTTTGTAAATTTCCGCAATGAGAAATTTTGCGATTCAGCTTCTCTTCCTTGTATGTTTTTTTTTTCTCTTCACTTTAGACGCTTCATCATTTACTGAGAAGCCAGTGCTTATCCATCTTCGGCCATTGCCCCAGTGATCCAGTCAGTATGCTTTATATTAGTGCATAGGAATCAGTTCCGCACTGCATCCTTCTACTTTAGCAGTTGTTCATTTGTGCACAGGACAGAATATGAGCCGTCTAGGCTACATACTATACAGAGGATAGATGAAACTAAACAATGTTTTGCTTTGTCGGGCAAACCGTCAGATAAGATAGCACTACAGGACTACAGGTGTAGAGGCGACTGTTGGACAGACGTGTTAAGTACCGTAAAGTTTCCTTGTCTGCAGGATCAACGTTGTTGATGGTCTAATCAACGCAGCAGTCCATGATCAGTGGTGAACCTGGAGGGCGCTTTCTATAGGCAGCAGTCAGTGTCAGGAGGAGGGCGCTTTCTCAGCTAACTGACGACCGGCCAGCGGTCAGTGGCGCCGCAGCACGGCCATCAAGATCGGGCATGGAAGGCGTGGCCGGCCGGTGGCCTGGAGAGATTCAAATTCAACAGACATGGGGCGGGCTCAGTTACGGGCTCTGGAAGTACTGGGCTGGCCAGTACCAATTACCAGGCCCGACTCGGACAAGATGTAGCAGCTTATTGGACCGGGCTGTGGCTAGGTTTCAGCTTGTTTCACCAGTCACCAGGCCCAGCGTCGCCCTGTGCACGTACGGAAACGGACACGAGATTTAATTTGGTTGCCTGGCGTGCGATGAACTTCCTTCCACGTCCCGCGCTTCGCGCGCATCAATCCGATCGCATCTAGCGACGGGCGGCGGCGGCGGCGTCGGGAGCGGCAGACACGATGGGGGCGCGCAGCAGGTCGAAGCCAAAGCGACGGCGAGGGGCGTCTGCCGAGGCCGCCGACCTGATCAGCGGCCTCGGCGACGACGTGCTCGTGCGCATCCTCGAGCTTCTTCCCGACGCGGGCGACGCGGTGCGCACGGGCGCGCTGTCGCGGCGCTGGCGTGGCCTCTGGACGCGCGTCAACTCCCTCGTCTTCGACTCCAGCAGCCGAGGGGCCAGCAACGACCAACGGTTCCTCGACTTCGTCAACAACGCTCTCACCCAGCGCGCCAAGCAGACGGATGCCGCCCTCGACCTCGAGCATCTGGCGATCTCGTTCGGCATCATGTCTCGTGACCAGAAAACTAAACGCCTGGTGCTGCAGTCTGCCGACGCCGCAAGGGAGTGGATTCGGTACGCGATACAAAAAAGGGTGAAATCTTTCGTCCTTGAACTGCAGTTTCCTAGACGGAATTGGAACTGCCGCCGTCAGATCAGTAAAATCTGTGAGGAGCGACCCACGATCGATCTCAGCGAACTTGCTAGCTCATCAAAGCTGGAGACCATGCATTGGAAACTATAAGGCGTAAGGCTCGAGCTCCCCGCCACTGCAGTGTTCACCTCGCTCGTGGATCTCTCACTTGAAGACATTGAGCTCGTTGCTGGCAGTGGCCACCTCCTTGCCCGTCTCCTGTCGTCGGCATGGTGTCCGTCACTGCAGAAGCTACAGCTGAGGAACTTTGGGCTCCTTGAACTGAATGAGCTACTTGTCGAGGCTAGTGCACTCTTGGAGCTGTCAATGTCAAGTATTCCAACTGTAGGCGCTGCGACTCTCAAGTTGAAAACTCCTAGCCTCCGGATTCTCCATATAGAGGACTACGACGACTACCTCACGACACTTGGGATCTTCGCCCCTAGACTGGAGGATGTCACCTTCTTGCCTCATCAACCTAACCATATCGATGTTGATGGTGAATTGCCATGTGTGAGGAGTCTCAAGGTTGGGTTGTACTCACATGGAGATGAAGATGATGACATCAACAACGGTGGCATTTGCCTTCTCTAGAGTTGTACGTCACTCACAAGTCTTGAGGTTTCTCTGGAGGTTCCTCTGGATATTTCAATGGTATGCATCCAAAATCCAAATACTGCATATGGCTCACATGTTTCATCTACTCGTTGAAAGCCAAACTTGAAGTTTCATGTTTTCTTTTTCTTTTCAATGACGACCTTGGAACTACGCAAATTTTGAAAGCAAAATAGTCTGCTTTCAAGGAAAAAAAGTTAAATAATAAATGGAACCACTCATTTTGCATTGCTTCTAATAGCAGAAGTTTCAAGTGGTACACACATAATAAATGAATACAATTGTAATTAATTTTTTAGTTCTGGCTACTAGTAACAAATGAAACCACTGGTTTTGCATTGTTTCTATTTAAACCTATTTTTTGTTTCCAATTTTGCACACCTCTGTATGTTAATGTGCTCTGTTTGGTTTCTCAACAGTAGCGCAAATTAATGGAAACATAAATAGCTATATTATACTCCTGTGTTATGTATATACATTAGTTAAACTGAATGTGTAGCATAAAAATGGCTATATTATATCTTTATGAGTTCATCCATTCATATTATTGTTTTTTATTACATGTGTCTTTACCACAAATCATTAGAATTATTAAATTAGACATCGATACCAATCGTGTCTCATGAAAGGAAAATCTTTTTTTCTTTACGAAATATCAAATGAACAAGGGTCGGGTCGTCGCAACCTTTGTGACGCGCTACATCTGCGCCCGGGTGTAGTGAAAAATGAGCAAGGGTCTTCGCACTTTCCTCGACGGGTGCGAAGGGTAAGGAAGCTAGCCGAGCCAACTAGGATTGTAGCTGGAATGTAGGGTCCCTAACGGGTAAGTTAAGAGAGCTAGTCGATACAACAATTAGGAGGCGTGTAAATATTCTATGCGTTCAGGAGACTAAATGGAAGGGCCAGAAGGCGAATGAGGTGGAGGATACTGGCTACAAACTTTGATACACAGGGACAACATCGGGTAGGAATGGTGTAGGCATCTTGATCGATAGGAGCCTTAAGGATGGAGTAGTTGAGGTGCGGAGGCAAGGCGACCGGATTATCCTAGTCCGGTTGGTAGTTGGAGATTTGGTTCTGAATGTGATCAGTGCCTATGCCCCACAGGTAGGTCTTTGCGAGAGCACCAAGAGACAGTTTTGGGAAGATCTCGATAGCATGGTTAGTACTGTGCCTATCAGCAAGAAACTCTTCATAGGAGGAGACCTCAATGGCCATATGGGTACGACTAATGCAGGTTTCAAGCGGGTGCATGGGGGTTTCGGGTATGGGAGTAGAAATCAAGAGGGGGAGGATGTTTTAAACTTCGTGTTGGCCTACGATTTGTTGATAGCGAACACCGTCTTTAAGAAGAGGGAATCCCATCTAGTGACCTTTCATAGCGGACAACACCTGAGTCAGATCGACTTTATCCTTGCAAGGAGGGGGGATAGACGTGCTTGCTTAGATCGTAAAGTGTTACCTGGGGAGTGTGTTGTCCCTCAACACAAGCTTGTGGTGGCGGATTTTCGTTTTCGGGTACGTGTCCATCGGGACAATTGGGCCAAGATTGCGAGAATAAAATGGTGGAAGCTTAGGGGGGAAGCAGCGAAAATATTTAAGGAGAGGATGCTAGATGAGGGGCCGTGGACAGAAGGAGAAGATGCAGATGACATGTGGCTAAAGATGGCAACATGTGTTCGGAAGGTGGCTTCGGATGTGTTTGGAGTGAGTAGGGGAGGCAAACGGGAAGCGAAAGACACCTGGTGGTGGAATGACAAGGTGCAAAGGGCTATTAGAGAGAAGAAAGAGTGGTTCAAGCGCCTCCATCATGACAAGAGTGCAACCAACATTGAGGGCTATAAAATAGCGAAGAGGGCTGCAAAATGAGCGATGAGTGTAGCAAAATGTCAGGCGTATGATACCTTTATCAGCGACTAGGCATGAAGGAAGGGGAGAAGGACATTTATAGGATGGCTAGGATCCACGAGAGGAAGACGAGGGACATCAACCAAATCAAATGCATCAAGGATGGGACGGATCAACTTTTGGTGAGGTATAGGGAGCAGAAGAAGGACTTGCACATGGTCTTTATTGACCTCGAGAAGGCATATGACAAAGTACCGAGAAATGTCATGTGGAGGGCCTTGGAAAAGCACAAAGTCCCAACTAAGTACATCACCCTCATCAAGGATATGTACAGGGATGTGGTGACGTGTGTCCGAACATGTGATAGCGACACCAGTGACTTTCCAATTAAAATAGGACTACATCAAGGGTCGGCATTGAGCCCTTATTTATTTGCTTTGATGATGGATGAGGTCACAAGGGACATACAAGGTGATATCACTTGGTGTATGCTTTTTGCTGATGATGTGGTGCTAGTGGATGAGACTAGGGCAGGGGTTAATAGGAAGTTAGAACTATGGAGGCACACGTTAGAGTCGAAAAGGTTTAGACTTAGTAGGACCAAGACCGAGTACATGAGGTGCGATTTCAGCGCGACTAGGAATGAGGAGGGAGACGTTAGCCTCGATGGGCAAGTGGTGGCCAAGAAGGATACTTTTCGGTATTTAGGATCGATGCTACAAAAGGATGGTGACATTGATGAAGATGGTGACATTTCAAGCTTCAGGCGTCCTCTGTGACAGAAGGGTGTCTTAGAAGTTAAAAGGTAAGTTTTATAGGACAGCGATTCGTCCGGCGATGTTATACGATGCTAAATGTTGGCCTACAAAAAGATGACATATCCAGCAATTGAGTGTAGCAGAGATGCGTATGTTACGATGATGTTGTGGGCACACAAGGAGGGATAGAGTTCGGAATGACGATATTCGGGATAGGATTGGGGTGGCACCAATTGAGGAAAAATTGATTCAACACCGGTTGAGATGGTTTGGCCATGTCCAACGGAGGCCTCCTGAGGCACCAGTGTGTAGTGGGGTTCTAAAGCGGGTCGATAATGTAAAGAGAGGTAGAGGTCGACCTAAACTGACTTGGGACGAGTCGGTTAAGAGAGACCTTAAGGAGTAGAATATCCCTAAGGATAGCTATGGATAGGAGCGCTTGGAGACTAGCAATTAACGTGCCTAAACCGTAATCTTTTTCTTATACCATTTATGTGTTCTTTGTTTTTATGCCTCTTTTGGGTTTCATCTCTAACCTACCCTAATTTGCTTGGGACAAAAGGCTATGTTGTTGTTGTTGTTGTTGTGTAAATATCAAATGAACAACAATGAAATACTGTAGTGTGCTGTAGTGGTCCATGTTCCGCATTGTTTCCCTTTTACTTGATTGGTTAAAAGCTTGGTTAAAAGAAATATCTATCAGTGATGTTTTTATTGGGATGCATATTTATTTGCATTATGCTTTTTTTAATCCCTTTTTATCAGGAGGAAGAGTATTTGGTTGCGCGCTGACATAATTAGTGGGAGGATACCTCATTTTCCACACCTAATATCTTTGACAGTCTATGTTGGTTCCTCGGACCTGCATTCATTTGGATTTGGTCTATCAGAAATCCTAAAACAGTTTAGCTGTCTAAAATACCTCAGTGTACATTACACCATTGATACGGTGAGTATGTATCCCAGTAATTATTTTTGGTTAGAATTTCCTATATCATTCCTTTATGTTGCACTAAAATTATGAATATATCTCTCTCTCTCTCTCTCACTATTACAGCCTGAACTTTACGATGATGACTTCGTGTGCGATCACCCGGACCACAATAAATGCCATCAAGTATGCTTGGCTAATATCGAGGAAGTGCGGTTTACGGGGCTTGCAGGAACTGATTGTGAAAGCTACTTCATCCAAGGAGTGCTCGCACATGCTACACAACTTCAGAAAGTGGCTCTAAGTTTCGACCTAGGCTTTAAGCAATATAATAATATGATAGATTTTCCAACGTTTATTCTGTGCCGTAGTGCGACATTGGCCTGTCATGACCTGTCCTATGAGTGGAACTCCGACTGAACCCATAAATGAATCTAAGTGTTCCTATTGCTCGGACATTATGTGTGAGTAATGAAGACATTGCAGAGCCTTGTTAATTATAAGTTGAGATGAGACTCTTATCAATATAGAGATGCACAAGGCATGAATACACAATCTCAATCCATTGAGCAAGTTTTCCCTCCTTATTTTGTTTGATGTGTCGATGGGACAGACGAAGAGTCCCCATCAGATCATATGGTGCCTCACTTATTTGGTTGCATTTTGTAGCTATCTTGCTAAATGAACATTTTTTTTTCATTCATGGATCATGCTTCCGAGGGCACTAATGAGCGAGTTAAGCCTGCCGCCGTGAGGTCTCAGTTGAGGCGGTTCACATATGCGAGAGCTGAGAGGTCAGAGGTGGCGCTCCTTGTGCTCAATTTTGTGATTAGGAATAATCATGCTGATCATCCTTGTCGAAGGATGGATGATGTGCTTTCCATGGTTATGTTTCTTTAAAATGCATCAGATAGTTATTAACTGAACACTGTATATTATATCATATACATGAATAATTATTGCTATCCACTGAAAAGATAACATATCTTCATAAGGGCATATACGTCTATGGATCATTAATATTTTCATATATTATAGAAATCGACAATCTTTGAAAAGCAAAAAAAGTTGTGTTCCTCCAACAACTAATTCTTCTCTGTGATGCAGTATATAAAGGAAATGAATCTATTCCTTTTCTAAAACTCGTGCTTATCCGTCTTGGGTGACTCTAGATTGGTTGGTAGCCAATTACCAGGCCCGATTCAGGCAACTGGTGCCTTATTACACCAGGCCCAGCCTCGCGTCTGGTGCACCGTGCGCCTACACGGGAAACGGACGCTCGATCGAATCTGGACATCTGGTTGCCTGACGTGCGTTCCAAGTCTCGCAGGTCATGCCCTCGTGCGTTCCACGTCCGCAGGTCTCTTCCTTGTTTCCCAGAAGCATAGGCCCGTGCGCATCAATCCCGATCGCATCTGGCGGCGGCGCGCGGAGCAGCAGGAACCATGGGCGTGCGCAGCAGGTCGAAGCGACGGCAAGCAGCCTGGGGGCACATGTCTGTGTAGCCTCTCCCGTTCTCCCCTGATATGATAGTATGATAGCCTTGGTGCTTGTCGAGTTGTCGTCGTCGTCGCCACCGCAACCACAAGGCACGACCGTTGCATATGCAGCACGCAGCCGCCCGTGCCGCTTTGTCAGCCAACTCGGATGGCGAGCTGGTCAGCACAGTACGAACGTGGACATGGAAGGCGTGGCCGGTGGCCTGGAGAGATTCGAGAGACATGCCGGACTGCCGGACTCTGGAGTCTGCACCATGCACCGACGGGAAACGGACGGACTCTCAATCAAATTTGGTTGCCTGACGTGCGTTCCACGTCTCCTCGGTCTCTTGTGTTCCCGAGCACGCGCGGTGCGCATCGATCCGAACGCATTGGGCGGCGGCGGCAGAGTTCGTAGCAGCAGAAACCATGGGCGTGCGCAGCAGATCGAAGCGAAAGCGACGACGACGGGTGTCTGCCGGGGGGCCCGACCTGATCAGCGGCCTCGGCGACGACGTGCTCCTGCGCGTCATCCAGCTGCTGCCCGACGCGTGCGACGCGGTGCGCACGGGCGCGCTCTCACGGCGCTGGCGCGGCCTCTGGAGGCGCGCCGGCTCCCTCACCTTCGCCTCCAGCAGCAGGAGGAAATTCAAAAGGGACGCCAGCAGCGACAAAAGGTTCCTTGCCTTCGTCCACAAAGCCCTCGGCCAGCGCGCCATGATGGGCGCCGCCCTCGAGCACCTAGCCATCTCCTTCGCGATCACGTCTCCTGTCGACGAACATGCAACCAAACGGCTGGTGCTGCGGTCCGCCGACGCTGCGCAGGAGTGGGTTCGACACGCGGTGCACAACACTGAAATCTTTCGTCCTTAAATTGCAGCTGTTCCCTTGCCGCCGTGAGATTCGCAGAGGAAACGTCCAGGAGATGAGGCTGCAGAAACCCATGATGAATCTCATCGAACTTGTTGGCTCAGCAAAGCTGGAGACCATGCACTGGAAACTCAAAAGGCGTAAGGCTCCAGCTCCCCACCGCTGCTGTATTCACCTCGCTTGTTGATCTCTCACTTGAAGACATTGAGTTCGCTGCCGGCAGTGGCCACCTCCTTGCCCGTTTCCTGTCAACGCCATGCTGCCCGTTGCTGCAGAAGCTTCAACTGAGCAAGTTTAGGCTCCCTAAACTTAAGGAGTTGCTTATCGAGGCCAGCGCACTCATAAAACTGTCAATGTCAATGGGACCAACAATGGAAGGCTCATGGACTTTGAAACTAAAACCTCCTAGGCTCCGGTATTTTCGTATGGAGGAGGGCTACGCCAACCTCAGGACACTTGGGATTTCCGCCCCTAAGCTGGAGGAGCTCTTTTGGCCTCATCAACCTCACCATATCGACATTGACAGTGAATTGCCATGCGTGAGGAGCCTCAAGCAGGTTGAGTTGGAGTCGCATGGATATGGAGAAGACGATGACACCAACAACAGTAGCATTTGCCTACTTCGGTATTGTACGTCACTCTCATGTCTTCACGTGTCTCTGGAAGAAGTAGATATGGTATGTATCCAAAAATTAAAGTTTCATTTTTCTTTGTCTTTTAAATGAACTTGCAGCTATGCGGAATTTCAAAAAGTAAATTGGACTGCTTTAAATTTTGGATGGTTCATATTAGTTAACTGAATGTGTAGCGCAAAAATGGCTATATTATATTTGTGTGAGTTCGTCCAATATTATTATTATTATTATTATTATTATTATTATTATTATTATTATTATTATTATTCATACATGTGTCATTTGCCACAAATCGTTAGAATTATTAAATTAAACATCATGTCTGATGAAAATAAACTCCTTTTTCTTTACAAAAAATCGAATGAACAAAAAGGGAAACCTTAATTAGTGTGCTGTAATGGTTTGTGTTTCGCATTGTCTTTTTTTTTTACCCCGTTTGGTTTAAAGAAATATCAATGACGTGTCCCTCTTTCTTATTATACGATGCTTATGGGGCTGTTGACAGAATTAGTGGGAGGATACCCCATCTTCCTCACTTAGTATCTTTGACTGTTCATGTTTATTTGTGGGAGCTGCATTCATTTGGAGTTGGTCTAGCAGAGATCCTAAAACAATGTAGCTATCTCAGTTACCTTCACGTACACTACACTCAGATGGTGAGTATTTATCCTAGCTAATTGTATTGTATTTTATTAAAATTTTCTTTTTCCTATACCATTCCTTTACATTGCACTAAGATCACATATACATCCCTTGTTCTTACCCCAGGGTCATCACGATGGCAACTTGTGCAATCACCAGGACCATTGGAAATCCCACCAGATGTATTTGGCTAATATCCAGGAAGTACACTTCACAGGGCTAGCAGGAATTGACTGCGAACGTTGGTTCATACAAAGAGTCTGGCACACAACTTCAGAAGGTGGCTCTAGGTTTCGACCCAAGTTGTAGGCAACACAATATGATAGATGGTTCTAGGTTTATTCAATGCAACGGTGGGACATGGGTCTGTCATGACCCTTTGTCCTATGAATGGAACAGTGATTCGATCCATGAATAAATTAAGCACTTGCATTGATTGGAGAATTATGTGTAAGTGTATAATAACCGTGCCTAGCCTTGTTACTTATAAGTCGAGACAATCTTTTACATGGAAAGGCAACTAGGAATGTATAAACATGAACGGGGCATGAATGCATGATTTCGATGCATGGAACGAGTTTTCACCCTTATTTTTTATGAAATCGATGAGAGGGACTAGGAATATTCCCACTTATGATTGTTACCACTTATTTTGGTTGCATTTTGTAGATATCTTTTTTTTAGACCGGCGATATAGCTCATTTTACATTAAGTATAAGAGAGTGGTCAATAGACCTACACATAGATGATACAAAAGGATTCATAGGTAATCCATGGATTACCAACGAAATCCTCAACACAAACGGAAAGCAAGAACATGAGGGGTCGAGACCCTGCACCAGACAACCATACAACTTAACCTAATACGAAGCTATCTCAACACCTAGTAGCCAGCAGCAATCGGAGCCATAGATGAAAACCAACCACGTCATCAAAGCATCTGCTAAAAAGAAGACAACCTCAGTGGCAAAGCATCCACCGGAACCACCTCGGCGGCAACGCATCCGCCGGAAAAAATCACGACCTCGGCGGCAGCATGTCCGCTGGAAACGCAGTCTCAGAATCTGAATGCTCCTCCGAGTCACTAGGGCCATCGCCCTCAGGACCTCGGGCGTGGAGGACTTACCTGAAGACACATTGACGGCAAAGCATCTGCCCAAGAACCAATCCCTCAGCGGCAAAGCATCCGCCCGAAAAACCTCAGCGGCAAAGCATCCACCGGAGCCACCACGACTACAGCTACAACAATCACCAGCTAGACAGACCGAGGTGAGGAGAGACATGAAGCGTAATTAGGTGAAGCAAGACGACCATGACGAACACGGAGCAGGAGCGGCGGGCCACAAACATTCTTCAGCAACGCCTTCACGAAGGAGAGCGACGTCAAAGATGCCATCGTCACTGGCATTAGAGAACTAAGGCAAGACTTTCGCCCAGAATCTGGCGCCCGTGACAGGAGCATGGAACTTGAAGACGATGCCTTCAAGAAGGATGTGGTGGTGGCTTCGTCATCCGCCCGACCACCGTCGGGCTGAGCTTTTGTCCGAAGGTCCTTGCATCCAAGTCACACAAATGGGGGCGCGCGAGACGACACCATCCATGCCACCACGGCGTCGATGACGTAGTGCCGGGGCAGCCGCCCACACCACCACGGTGCGAGACGGCATACGCTACCGGCCGCGCTACCAAGCCGCCACGCGCGCACCTCGAGCTGGTGGAGCCAATCGCAGGCCCCCAGCCTGGCCACCCCAACGACGGAGGAGGAGTCGACGACCACAGCCCAACGCTGCCGCCTAGGAGGGGGCCCGCCGTGCCTGCCACCGCCGCGCCGAAGGTGGGGTTACGGCTGGCCAGATCCAGGGCCAGGGGGCCCGGATCCGACCAGCCACCACCCATCCCGGCTGTCGGAGGTCCCCGCGGGTGGGCGAACGCCATGGCCGCCGACGGACCACTACACGGCCACCAGGAGGGGAAGAGGCGAGGACGGGGGGTCGGACGACGGATCTGGCCCGCAGGGGCCTAAATCCGGTCGCCTGCTGGCGGAGTTCGCCATGGTCACCGGGAAGATGAGGTGGACGGGGGGAGGAGTAGGGGGTGGTGGAGGGGTGTAGGGGCGGACGGGGCCCCTAATTCGAGTCACCGCCGCTGGCGGCCGCCGCCACCACGGCTAAGGCGGCGACGGCGGCTGGAGGGAGCTAGGAAGGGGAGGTGGTTGGCCGGCGGCGAGGGCGCCCCCGAGTCGCCCATTGAGGGGGCGGTCCGCGTTGCCTAGGATAATTTTGAGTCTTTTGTAGATATCTTGATGAGCATTGTTCTTTCATGGGTAAAGCTTCTAACGTCGCCACTTAGCGAGCTAAATGTACCACCATCAAGTTTTAGTCGAGGGGGTTCACATATGTGAGAGAGGTGGCGCTCCCTGCACTCAATTTTGTTAATGTGCATGCTGATCCATCATAAGATGGTTGCTCTAGTCATTATAAAAATGACTTGATAAATGCTTGCGTTGCAATGGAAACCGAGAAATATATAAAATTACATATTTGGCTATAATATTACAGATTGATCCATTTCAAAATATTCACAAGTTTAAAATATCTACTGAATCAGAAAATTAGTGTGGTGTCAACCTCACAATCACGATCAATAACATGGTTCAAAACAACACCAACGCCAACGGACCAACATCAATGTTGCGAAGTGTGGATTAAATATCAAAATTTTCGGTGCCAACGTGGACATTTTTTTTTTGAAAGTTTTGTTTCTCTGTTTGGGAGGAACAAGGAGGATCACAGTTCTTTTTTTTTTTTTGAAACAGATCACAGTTCTTGTGTAAAAAAAGGAGGATCGCAGTGCTGAGAAAAAGGATCGAAGGAGGAAAGAGGAGGAGGTACGGCGCCTAGGCGGTTGCGGTGCGCATGCAGTCCGTCGTATGCAGTTGTTCACCTCACTGACACACCGTGGCCCACGAGTGTTGGACCCACCTAACAGAGATGTAAAACTTGACTTCCTGGTCTCTTTCCGATGGATCTATAATATTACTCCTCCGGTCCTCCTCCCCCTCAATCCTTGCCCAATTCCTCATCAAACAGCAAGCGTCCTTCCCCTTGGCGTCATCAATGGGGGCGCGCTCCGCCTCCGGCGAGCGCAAGCGACGTCTGCTTCGTTCCCTGGACTACCAGTGCGTAAGGCGCTTTCGCCTCCGTCGGCTCCTCGCCTTCCTCTGGCGTTACAGCTACGACGAAGCGTTCGAAGCGTACGAACCCTATGCATCTCTCCTGTCTCCTGTCCCTTTATTAGTTGAGATGAATGATTTCGTTTCGGCACAATCAAATGTTGCCTTGTTACTTCTCGCTCGTACGAACCCGATTTCTCCCCTCCTCCTTAATTAGGTTTTTGTCCCGTTTCTTTTAGAGGAGGCATTCATAGTCAATCGACTAAGATCCCCAAATATTTCCTCAAACCTTCCTCTTCCCTCTCCTTGATTGAGGTTTCGTTGGCTGAATTTGATGCAGGCTGTCCAAGGAGACGACCGTGTACTTCCGCGTGGACCATCTCCAGCTTCTGGTGCGGCGGGGCTTGTGGTTCGATGCCCTCACATACGTGCTCCGCTTCGTCCCGGCTGTCGATCTGAGCGACGGTTTTTGCTTTCATGAACTTACTAGAAAGTTTTTGCTTTGAACCAGTATGCAAACATAAGGGTTGCTGTTTCCAGGTTCCTTATAAATAGAGCACAGAAGTAGTTCTTCCACCCTCGCAGATGTAGCCTGGCCGTTGTCCACAACCTTTCTTGGAGGAGTAGCCATAAGAAGAATTTGCATTTCAGTGGGCCAGAACTACTTTGGGAAATTTGAGAGGATGTTGCCGCCAAATTGGAGTTGGTAGGCCGATCTCGCCTATATATTTTTCTGGAGCTTTCACGGGTCCAACAAATTTGGTCATGTTTTGAGCTACTCAGGTTCAGCCATAAGCTGAAGCATCCTGCAAGCAGGTCATTGTTCAAAGCATTTGCAATGTCTCTGATCCACTTCCCACCGATAATCGTGTCATTTGACCTATTCTATTCTTTTCCGCTTGCTGTGGCTGTAAACGACGCCCTGCACCCATTATAGATGGGTAAGCGTCGACCCAATGCGTAGTGCTTTGCTGAATTTTTCCAAGTCCAAAATACGTAGGCCTCCAAATCCAGAAATGAAGTCATTCTGTTCTGTAAAATCAGTGCTTATCCATCTTTGGTCACTGCTCAGCAGAACCAGATTGGGATCTGCAGCAGAGATCTTGCGTATGACAAGTTGATAGCGTCACCAGTCAGTATGTTATGTATTAGTACTTTATGGAGCAAACCAAACCGTCAGCGTTAGAAATACAGGACTACAGGCCACTACTGGATGGTGGATAACAGACATGTTAAGCAAAGCTTTCTCAGTCTGCAGGATCGACGTTGTTGATGGTTTGATCAACGTAGCAGTCCTTGAACTCAGGTCTCCCGCCGGTTAGATACAGTGATGAACTGACCCGTGTGCGTAGGGGGCGCGCGCACGGTATGCAATGCTTGTCAGCGTGGGGGGTCACCATGTCCCGTGTAGTGGCGCGGTATGCCATGGTTGGTCGCATTCAGGTTGTGCATGCAGCAGCCCGTGCCGCTTTGTCAGCCAACTGACGACCGGCCGGCGGCACACGTAGCCTGGCAAGCGTGTGGCCGGTGGTAGCCTGGAGAGGTTCCACGAACATGGCGGGCTCTGGACGTACGTGTTGGGCTGGTTGGTAGCCAATTATCCGGACCGATTCAGACAACCCGTGGTTTGTTACGCCAGGCCCAGCCTCGACCGAGTTTGGTTGCCCTGACGTGCGTTGCACGTCTCGCGGGTCTCTTGTGTTACAAGGCCGTGCGCCCGTGCGCTTGAATCAGATCGCATCGGGCGGCGGCGGAGCAGCAGCAGACACGATGGCCGTGCGCAGCAGATCGAAGAAGCGACGGCGACGGCGACGGGCATCTGCCGTGGGCGCCGACCGGATCAGCGGCCTCTGCGACGACGTGCTGGTGCGCATCCTCGAGCTGCTGCCGGACGCCGGGGACGCGGTGCGCACGGGCGAGCTCTCGCGGCGCTGGCGCGGCCTCTGGACGCGCGTCGGCTCCCTCAGCTTCGACTCCAGCAGCAGGCCGAGACTTGAAAGCGCCAACAGCAACGAAAGGTTCAGCTTCGACTCCGGCAGCAGGCCGAGACTTGAAAGCGCCAGCAGCGACGAAAGGTTCCTCGACTTCGTCCACAACGCCCTCGCCCAGCGCGCCAAGACGGATGCCGCCCTCGACCTCGAGCACCTGGCGATCTCGTTCGCCATCAGCATGTCTCGTGCCGACTTTTTTTTGAGGGAACCTGCCGACTTACAGGAAATCCAGCGGTGCGCTGACGCTGCCCAGGAGTGGATTTGCTACGCGATGGAAAAAAAAAAAAAGAGTGAAATCTTTCGTACTTACACTGAGGTTGTTCACTATATGGATCGGTGGCACGTACGACCTCGTGGCGAGGTACCTGCTAGAGCAACCCGTGATAAATCTCAACGATCTCCCTAGTTCAGAAAAGCTGGAGACCATGCACTGGGATCTGAAAGACGTTATGGTCCAGCTCCCTGACGCTGCAGTATTCGCCTCGCTCGTGGATCTCTCACTTGAAAACGTTGATCTTGGTGTTGGCAATGGCCACCTCCTTGCCCGCTTCCTGTCGTCGGCATGCTGCCCATCCCTGCAGAAGTTGCAGCTAAGGAATCTGAATCTCCATTTACTCAAGGAGCTGCTCATCGAGGCCAGCGCACTCTTGCAGCTGACAATGTCAAGGGCATCAGTAACGGCAGGCCCTATTGCTCTGAAGCTGAAAACTCCTATGCCTTGTTTAGATTCCCGAATCGGGAACTCCTGATTTACTGTGCTAGCACTATTAAACACTGTAGCTTTTTATTTTTATTTTTATTTACTAATAATTGTCTAAATATTAATTAATTAGGCTCAAAACGTTCGTCTCGTAAAGTATAACAAAACTGTATAATTAATTTTTGATTTTATCTACATTTAGTACTCCATATATTTGCTGACATTTTGATGTGATGAGAAATAGAAATTCTGCATAGTAAAATTTAGGAGTGAATTTGGGTAACTAAACAAGGCCCTAGCCTCCGTATGCTCCATTTAGAGAACTTTGACCATCACGGGATGCGTGTTGGAATCTTCGCCCCTAAGCTGGAGGAGCTCACCTTCTTGCCTAAACAACCTGACCATATCGAAGTAGATGGTGACTTGCCATGCGTGGAGAGACTGAAGGTCTTTGACTTGTTGGAAGATGAACATGACGTCAACGACAGTAGCATTTGCCTACTTAGTCGTTGTACGTCACTCACATGCCTTGAGGTGTCTCTCAGAGTAACAATGGTATGCACCAAAGTACACCTTGATATATGGCTCACAACTCCTTTGAAACCAAACCTAAAGTTTCATACTTTCTGTTTTTGAAATGACTTTTTGCACATGAATTTTCAAAAGCAAATTGGACTGCTTTTAAGGAAAAAAAAAGAAGTTACATACTAAAAGAAGGAACCATTGATGTGCATTGTTTCTAGTGGCCGAAATTGTAAGTGTTTTAAGTCTTACACATAAAAAATGAATATACACTTGTAATTTATTATTGTTGTTTTTTTACATCAAAAAAATATTATTTTGGTTGGGTTACACACAACAAAAAACCACGGATCTTGTATTGTTCTGTTGGAAACTATTTTTATGATTACTCTGTATTGTTTCCAATTTTGTAATTCTCTCTGTATAATGTTAGATTGTTTGAAATAATTATTGGTCCATGCTTTCTACAACTAGCAATTGCTAATAAATATCTCTATTCTTACTAACTTATATAATCTTTATGTATATTATTATGCTCCCTACGGATGTTTCGTATTAATTGAGTGTGTATTTTGTAGCACAAAAATGTCTAATTTTATTTCTATTAATTCATCCATTCATACTATTAACATGAACCATTTGCCACAAATCATTAGAATTATTAAATTAATCATCCATATGTACATCATATGTCTATTAATTGTTTCCTTTCTAGAAAATTGAATGAACAAAATAGAAATATTGTGCATATGCATGTGTAAGTTTCATTATTTTACTAACGTTGTTTTCTTTTACCTTGTTTGGGCAAAAGAAATGTTCATGATGTCTTCGGATGCTTATTTACTTACATTATTTAATCTTATTAGGGAGAAGGGCTTGTTGATAATATTACTGAAAGGATACCTTATCTTCCGCAACTGATATCTTTGACTGTTCATGTTTATTCACGGAAGTTGCATTCATTTGGAGTTGGTCTAGCAGAGATCTTAAAACATTGTAGCCATCTCAAATACCTCCGCGTACACTGCACTCATGAGGTATGGATCCTGGCCAATATAACAACTATATTATATTTGGTTTAAATTTCTTATACCATCCTTTTACATTGCACTAATAAATCACAATTATATCCCTATTTCCTACCTCAGGTTGGTCACAACAACGACTCATTTTGCGATCACCCGGACCAGTGGAAATCCCATCAAATGTACTTGGCTAATATCCAGGAAGCAGAGTTCACTGGGCTATTAGGAATTGAATGCGAAAGCTGGTTCATGAAACGAGTGCTCGCACACACAAGACAACTTCAGAAGGTGGCTCTAAGTTTTGACCCAGGGTTCAGGCTACATAACAAGATAGATGATTCCATGTTTGTTCCATGCAGCGGCGGGAGGTGGATTTGTCATGACCCTGGTTTGTCCTATGAGTGGAATCCTGGCCCGATCCATAAATGAATTGAGTACTTGCATTGCTCGAGATTATGTGTAAGTGTATAACTGTGTAGAACCTTTTTATAAGTTGAGCTAATCTTTTGCATGACAAGACTACTGTCAATCTATAATGCACAATTAAGGCATGGATGAATGATCTTGATCCATCGAGCAAGTTTTCACCTTCCTTATTTTGCTTACATTTTGTAGCTATTTTGCTTTATGAGCATCTTTTAACTTTTCTTAAGTTTATGGGTCAAGCTTCTGAGGGCCCATTGTGCGAGCTAAGTGTTTTTCTCTTCTGGCCCTGTTTTGCTGCTCAACTGATTTACCACTTGACGGTCGCAGCACTACCAAAAACCCACTAGGTTCCAGAGGTCGAGTTCGGTTCTACAGCAAGCCAGTACTAAAATAGATATCTCTATTCTTACTAACTTATATAATCTGTAGTGCATTATTCTCCCTGCAGATGGTTCGTATTAATTGTGTGTGTATAGCATAAAAATGTATATTTTATTTCTATTAATTCATCCATTCATATTATCATTAGTTTTAACGACGTGCACCATTTGCCACAAATCATTAGAATTATTAAATTAATCATCTATCTGTGCACACATCATATCTATTGTATCCTTTCTAGAAAATCGAATGAACAAAACAGAAACATTGTGCATATGCATGTGTACGTTTCATTACTATTTTACAAAGCCTGTTTTCTTTAACCTTGTTCGGGAAAAAGTAATATTCATTATATCTTCCGGATGCTTATTTACTTGCATTTTATTTTTTAATCTTTTCTATTAGGGAGAAGGGTTTGTTGAGATTTTTTCTGAAAGGATACCTCATCTTCCGCACCTGATATCTTTGACTATTCACGTTTATTCACGGAATCTGCATTCATTTGGAGTTGGTCTAGCAGGGATCTTAAAACAATGTAACCATCTCAAATACCTCCGCGTACGCTGCATTCATGAGGTGAGTATAGATCCTGGCTAACATAAGTATATATTATTTAGTTCAATTTTTTCTATACCATCCCTTTACATTGCACTAATAAAATCACAAATATATCCCTATTTTCTACCTCAGGTTGGTCACAACAACGACTCGTTTTGCGATCACGTGGACCACTGGAAATACTATCAAATGTTCCATCAAATGTACTTGGCTAATATCCAGGAAGCAGAGTTCACCGGGCTAGTAGGAATTGAATGTGAAAGCTTATTCATGAAACGAGTGCTGGCACACACAAGATAACTTCAGAAGGTGGCTCTAAGTTTCGACCCAAGCTTCAGGCTACAAAACAAGATAGACGATTTCATGTTTGTTCCATGCAGCGGCGGGAGATGGATTTGTCACGACCCTGGTTTGTCCTATGAGTGGAATCCCGCTCCGATCCATAAATGAATTGAGTACTTGCATTGCTCGAGATTATGTGCAAAAGTGTATAACTGTGCATAACCTTCTTATAAGTTGAGATACTATTTTGCATGAAGACTAGTATAATTATCAATGTATAAATGCACAATTAAGGCATGAATGAATGATTTGATCCATTGAGCAAGTTTCACACTCCTTAGTTTGGTTACATTTTGTAGCTATTTTGCTTCCTTAGCATCTTTTACTTTTCGTTAAGTTTATGGGTCAACTTCTGAGTTATCGAATGAGCGAGCTAAGTATTTTCTCTTGTGGCCCTGTTTTGCTATAAGCTGATTTACCACTTGACGGTTGCAGCACTGCCGAAAACACACTAGGCCCTAGAGGTCCAGTTCTTTTTCTGTATTGTCAAATTTATAATGAAAATTTAGGGGGTGGGGACGCACACAAAAAGTTGGAAAAATAATGACTATAGTTAGAATTTCACAACACGAGCACTCCTATTAAAGAAATTTAAAATCTATACAACCACGAGGCAAGCACCAACTTCCTCGTATTTGTTCTAGTTTTGACCCTACTTTCTATGATGTACTGGATTGTTGGAGCATCTTTGTGTAGCACCTAAGTCTATCAACACTAATGCTAAATGAAGTTTCAATTGTATAAGAAAATTGTTTGGAATACAAGTAATACAACGGGTGCATGCATGTGACATTGTACTATATAAGACCCTTCGATACAAAAACTATATAAAAATGTCACAAAATTAAATCAATTATTTTTTTAGAAAACCATAGCATCATAGAAAAAAATTCAGAAATGGCACCCCCGGTGAACCGTTCCGAAAACGAACCATTCGATCCATGAAACCTGTTAATTGTGTGCTCGGCACGGGACTTGCGCTGCCCGAGCACTAAGCAAACTTATGTATTATGAAGCCTTCCAAAAATAAATCAATTCCAAGTGTCATCCTAAATTAAATCATCTTAAGTTTGACCAACATTATAAAAGAAAGCAATAATATCTATGACATCAAATAAATACATTATAAAAATATATCCTATGATTTATCTAATGATACTAATTTGATATCATAAATGTTAGTGTTTTTTTTGTATAAACTTACTTAAAATAGTTTACTTACGACAACTCTAGAAGTTTGTTCAATTTGAGATACATGGAGATGGAGAAGAACTATAATACTAAAGAGCAAGAGTACTTCCTAGTGTCTTAGTGGTTAGTGCCATTGTAAGAGCACATACATGTTCAATTTATGAATGTGTCCATATAAGTAAAAAAATGCATTATCAATTTAGTTAGTAAGAAGACAACGAGACACATGTATAAAAGCACAAATGTTATGTTCCTATTGGGGAAATAATGATATGTACTCCCTTCGCTCCAAATTATAATTAGTTTAACTTTTTTATGCCAAGTTTGACCACTTGTCTTATTCAAAAAGTTTATGCAAATATAGTAAAATTAAAGTCATTTTTGAAGAGCTTTTGTTAATAAAGTAAGCTATAACAAATAAATTATATTTTGCATAAATTTTTGAATAAGACGAGTAGTCAAACTTGAGGTTAAAAAAGTCAAACGAACCATAATTTGAAACAGAGGGAGTAATAATTAGCTGGCCCAATTGAAATTTTATTTTCGCTACATTGTCAATTTATTCGCTTTTCCCTGAATTTGTCAACACTAATTCTAAGCAAAGTGTTGACCGATCGGCATTGGATGCTTAAAGCATCTCCAAGAGTTTCCTTATTCATATCCATGAGTTAAAATTAACGTTTGTATAACAAAATCACGCTCAAACAATCCCCCTCTTAACATCCTGTATCTTGACATATCCTAAATTATCCTCTTTCCCTTTAAAATTGGAGATGTTATGCTGTCCACACTGTATGTTATTGACGATAGCATAACTATTGGATAAGAAAAATATTTGAACGGGACTTTTTGTTAAAAATGTACTCTACATGAGAATTTAGAGGAATTTAGTTTAGGAGAACTCTTTAGTTTTTTTTCTTCCTTTTCTCCATTATTTTTATCTTTTTCTGAGCAACCCGTTATTTTTATCCTTTTTTGACCTAGACTAGGTAGTGTGCCCGTGCATTGCTAAGGGACAACTAAACATTATACCAAAAATACACGGATCGCACGATAAGATAACAATAATCAGAAATTAAATACCAATGTTAACATAATCATGTAACTTTTTGTCAAATGATACAACATAAACTAAAAACGGCCCTCATGGTATAATATCCACAACATGCATGGCAACGATGGTGCATGATTCTTATTCTAGGTGTGATAACCCAAGATAGCCACACACAAACCCCTCCTCCAACCTCCTACCGCATGTGTTCCAATCCTCCTAACCGCCATTGGTAGCTCAATGGGCGGATCACATTTTTTTCCTCAATCGATGAAATAGCTAGCAATACTGCCGCACCAACCCTTGCCTCCCCTAATCCAAACACTGGCACTACACATAGCATATCGTAAGTGATTTTACTTCTCGTAGTTTTTCCATACCTCTTCTTTTTGACTTGACGGAGCATCTCTTAGATACTTCTCCATAGTCTGCAGGAATGATGCTGGAGGCTGCAAGAAGTAATTGTTAAGTTTCAACAGTAAATTGTGAACTTAGGCGACAAAACAAAACACTTAAGAATCCACAGAACATTGACCGAACCTTCTCAACTCTTAAAGAATTTCTCACCACGCACCAATGTGTATGGTTTTACACACTTCATAAAGTTCTAAAAGTCGTTCAGCCTATATAGTAGCGAAGAAAAAGGACATAGGAAACCCATCAATATTCAGTACCAGTCAGCCTACATGTTTTCATTTCAACAGTCTCAAGTATTGAATCAATGGCTTATGGCTCAGACTTTAGTTTGGAAAATGGATCAGTGCCACAGAGCTGGTGATATTGAAGTGTGAACTGAACATTTTTTTTCACAGTGCTCATATGTTAATAATCCTCATGTCCACCTACTTAGACATCCGAAAGTGCATTTTTTAGCAAGTGATTTAAATTAATAATGACAGTACTCGATCAAGGTTACTTGTATGGCATTTGCTGCCCGATCAAATCTTGGTTCCATTCACAGAGAGGTTAATCCTTGCCTCCCTGGAGTGCTACAATATAAAAGGTATAATAATATAATTTCAATGAAAATTATTAGTTACCTTTGCTTCACTGATCGCGACCGCATATATAGGATTATTTATGAAGTACTCCTGAGACATGATAGCTGGAGGAGTCCAGTGCCGCTGAGAAAGAGCAATGGTTGCCACTGTAGATCTTGGGTTCTAGCAAATGCGTCAGCCTTGGTGGGGATTAGTCTACTCATCCATTTTTTACCAATAAAATTATGAGGACAGTTTCATGAGAAAAACAAAATATTAGATACTTAGAAAAATTATTCATTGGAACATAATCACCTGATGGTGAAAAATAGTGTATATGTCCAACGGACATTGATGCAAGCAAGTATATTATAGATTGATGATGACCAACATATAGTATTAGACGGAACATGGAACACAATAGTACATATTTCATCCCTATCAATATGAAAATGCATTTGTTAGCAACACACGAACCAATCAAATGCAAGAAAAGTAAATGCAAGTAGCCCCAGAATATTAACCGGGACGCCACAAAGAGGCAAAATCTGGATATTACAGTATTGAAGAGTTAGTTGTTAAGTGCCTCGCATAACCCCAATACCCCCATAAATAAAATTATGCTGTTGTTATATACATGAACATTTTATATAAGCCCACATCTTATATATTAGCACAAAAAGGTAACTACGATGTTCGATTAACGAGGCTCGATGAGTAAATTAAATTATATTTTAATTCAATCATTACTGGGTCTAAATCAGTATATGTTTGCTTCTTTAACAATTGAGGTGGCAAATTTTGGTTACCCCAAATGCAGCAGGCGCAATACCCAATCAAAATTCAGAGGAGAAAAACTACATTTGAAGCATACTAAATTTCATCTATTCCTTCACCAAGGGGCACAGGTCGTCCTGCTCGGATGCACCATGCGGCAGGCATGGCTGCTTGTTCTTCGTACGCCTAGGCCAGCTGGCGAAAACCAAACCTAAGGGATGGAGCTGGCGTGTGGAAACTGGCTACGATAAACCCATGGCAGATTGAATCCATCGAACTACGATGCAACACAATTGAAGAAAGGAAGGGGAGGGTTGTAAGGAGGGGCTTGGGGATTGGGAATACCTTGGCGTACCATCGGCGATGCTGCTACCCATGCCGTGACGGCCGTCGCACCATGAATCTCGCCCCTACCATGGCAAAGGGGATCTGGCCGGCCCCTACCATGGCAAAAGGGATCTGGCCGTTCTGACCAGAGGCCTGCTCCTCCATCAGCTAAGGCCAGACATGCGAGGGAGGAGTGCGGAGCAACGGGCAAGCGTGGGGAGGGATGCGGCGGACGTCGACACGGTGCTTTAAGGCGCCAAGATGCCCTGCCGCACCTAGATCAGGGACGTCGGAGCGACGTCCTCGCTTCGACGTGGTGGTCGTGGCCGTGGAGAGTGGCTTGAGAACGACAGTGGTGGAGTAGGGTGTCGTGGCCGCGGATGGTTGGCGGCGAATCGCAGGGACGTCAAATCTTCTTGCTGGGGAGGAGGAGACGGGATTGGGAATTTGGATTTGGAGGCCATGGAACGTGAATGGTGCCCTGCTTTTGGTGTCACAGGAGGAAGTTTAAAGCATGGCAACATTCCAGGAAAGGAAGGTTAATTTCTTGCGGTAATTTCGTTGGTTTCCTTTTTTTCTCTCTTGCGCGTGAGCGGCACGTGGGGTCGCAGGTGGGAGGCAGACGGACAGGGCCATGCAAATATCGCATCAAAAATTAGCCATGCTTTGTTCTTTTTATTTGTGGGACAAAAGTGGACGCACGTAGGATTTGCACGCTGCACGATGCCGTTTCATAAATTGACTGTGTGCTTGAATATTTTTGAACCAGCGACTACGGGCCAAATCTTACGGCCCATCTGATAGGAGCTCGTAGGAAGCACGAGCCGCACGACCCAAGCATACAGCGTTGCTGTATCAGTAGCACCGAACTTTTCTTGGCCCAGACCAGATCAGCCCACCTGGTATTTCATCGCCCCATTCCTTCAGCATCCCACTCCTGTTCTCTCCGGCTACCATCTCTCGCCCCCGCCGCCTCCTCCTCCCAGTCCCAGCGCCGCGCCGCCCCCCGCCGCCGTCTCCATCGGAGCTCCCTACCGAGTGCCCGGAACCATGGCGGCCGCATCAGCCACCCGCCGCGGCCTCTCCGCGCTCCTCCTGTCCTCCTCGCGCGCGCTCCCGCGCCGCCTGGGCCCCCTCGCCGCCGCGGCTGCCTCGGCCCACGTAGCCCCGTGGTCCCTTCTCGCGTCGCGCGGGGCCAGGACCGCGTCGTCCGGCGGGTCCGGGTACTCGCCGCTCAACGACCCGTCCCCGAACTGGAGCAACCGGCCGCCCAAGGAGACGATCCTTCTCGACGGCTGCGACTACGAGCACTGGCTCATCGTCATGGAGTTCCCCACCGACCCCAAGCCCTCCGAGGAGGAGATGGTCGCGGCCTACGTCAAGACCCTCGCGGCCGTCCTCGGAAGGTATGCGTGCGGTTATGAGCACTTGTTGCGTCTTGTTGCGTCAGTCACGTTGAGCTAATTGAATCCGTAAATGTGTATTTTGTTGCAACTGTTTGTGACCTGACCAACGCATTAGACCTGTATAAAAACCCAGTACATTGAACGTGATAGTACTAATTGAATGTGCTAGTAGTTCGTTTACATTGGTAGGGACTCAGGTTATTGGTTAGTTTTTTCGCAGTTTCTCCATCCTATACTTTCATGATGTGAGGTTCGTGCCTGCAACCTTACAGGAAAACCTTGTGCCTTGCTGTTAAAAGCATTTGACTCGCCTTCAGGCCTAGGCACACCGCCTCGTCAATTTTTTTGTAGCTTCGTGGCCTTAGCTACATGTCACATTGGGGCCTAGGCATGCGGGCTCATGTGCATTTGACTGCACTGGATGCCCCTAGGAATGACGCGCATTTGGATGAAATGGATGGCCCTTGGCTATATGCCAGCTCATTTGCATTTGATTGCACTTGATGGCCCTAGGCATGCTGCCTTATGCGCATTTGAATGAAAGGGATGGCCCTTGGCATTTTATCGCACTGTTCGACCATTGCCAGTTCCATCTTCACTTGGCTATGAGTTCGTCGGTGCCTGGATGCCATTAAGAGTATAACGAGGAGCATTTTCTTCGTTGGCTTATATTAATAGAAAATCAGTACAAACTCCAGATTATTGATTTACCTGGCATGGCATTGACATCTGAACTATTTAAAATGATGCAGTGAATTTCAGTTATCATGTTTTATCCTGGAACCGTATCTGAATTATCTGATTCATACTTGATCTGTTATTACCTCTGTTATTTTGCACGACTTTCCTGTAATTACTCAAGAATGGATCACAATATGATCTTGACTTACCTACCTTAAGATGCATTATGAAGTGTGCAATTGTAAATTATTTCTCTTATGGCCCTGTTTTGCTACCCGATTGCAGATGATTTGCCACCTGGCAGCCACAGCACAGCTAAAAACCCACATTAGGAACATATAGGCTGTCGAATATGAGTTCTTTTCAGAGATGCTGGATTGTCGTAACCTAACTTTGGGGACTTCCTGGCATATAGGCTGTCGAAAATGTGTTTGTTGATGTGAATTCGTCTTTAATAAATTATGATTACTTATGATTTGCACGATAAGTGTTATTTAGTGGGTTGCAGAGTATATCCCGACTCACTCTTTCTTCATAGTTTATGTACAACTCTTGTCAACATAGTACCATGCTCTGATATAACAAACCAAAGTTTGTAAACACACCTGTACGCCCAGAAGATTTATATGTATAACCCCTAATTTTGTATGTGAGAATTGAAATTTTGATTGTGATTCTGTCATGCAGTGAGGAGGAAGCAAAGAAGAAAATCTACTCAGTGTGCACTTCAACATACACAGGATTTGGTGCACTGATTTCAGAGGAGTTATCGTACAAAGTTAAAGGTGGGATTTGCATTGGTCTAATTTTGTCCAAGGTTCTTTTGCACCATGAAGTTTTAACTGAATTTAAATTTTTATGTTGCCTTCACTTCTTGAAGGATTGCCGGGAGTTCTTTGGGTGTTACCTGATTCGTATCTGGATGTTCCTAACAAGGATTATGGAGGTAGATAAATGTTGTTTCTTACTTCAGTGAAATTTGACTGGTCAGTCTGGATCCAGCCAGACCATAATTCTGTATGATTTTACTTTCTTGCTCAACGTTCATCTTACAGCTTACAAGTGATGAGGTGTCAGTCTAGTCTCATAGTCCCGTATTGTATGGGTTGTTATTTGCAGGTGACCTATTCGTAGATGGCAAGGTCATACACCGACCTCAGTTCCGATTCAATGAGAGACAGCAGGTAAGGAGTAGGCCTCGTCCCCGCTACGACAGAAGACGTGAGGTCGTCCAAGTGGAACGGAGGGAAACAATGCAAAGAGGCCCTTCGATGCAGCAGCAGAGGCCGCCATTTCCACAGCAGGCTAATCAAGAGCAACAGTGAAACCGTGCCGCCAGGAAGTAGGAAAGTAGCATCAGTATCGGAGACTTGTACGCTTGAATCCGTCATTGTTTATAAACTAAATTCGTGCCAGAATTGTTTGAGCTAAATCTCATGACTGTACCTATTGTCCTTGTGACTTCTGACCGGAACCTGTCTGTGAGTTCAGTTTAAGCTGTGCTTCAGTATTTCTGACTGAACCATTGCTGTCCTGAAATCTTTGGTGTTATCTGGAAATGCCTCTTGATCCACTCTCTAATCTTTGTCTGGTCTTATTGTTGCTGGCGTATCCAGAACAGAGCTGTTCTCTTCTGCTGGCGTTCGAGGTTGCTACACGGGCTATTTATATATTTGCCCCCTTTACGGACGGCGCTCGTGCAGTTGCCCCTCTTGTAACTGTAATTATAGATTTGCCTTTTGAATCGCTCCGGTGTTACATTTTTGCTCAATTTAATGTCGTGGCAGTACGTCAGCCTGCCACCGTGGGCTGACCAGGGGAAAAGACCTCCCTGCCCTCCCTCTATTTTTCTCGCACAGTGGCCGGTCGCGGTTCTTACCCCGTCGCCCACACGCGCCTATCCTCGTCGCGGTTTTTTCCAGGCAGGTTGGGGATGGAGAGTGCTGACCTCATCCTGCGTGTCAGTGACATGGCTCGCTTTTGGTTTTTGTGCTGGAACTTTTTATATGCAAATGCAATGAGACATTATTTAGACTCTTATTTTGCAATAGAATTAGGCACAGTCTCTTGCCATTCTCGTTCAAAAAAAATTCCATCTAAAACTACTTGCTACCGTACAAGAATGTAATTTTATATTTATAAACCAAATAAAAAATTTAAATTTAATGAAATTTATTTGTAAACCAAGTAAAAAATTAAATTTAATTAAATTTATAGAGAATAGTATCATGTGCCTGATGGAAGCAGTTCGATCCTTGTGTGTTGTGTCTGATTTTGTTTAGAAATGTGTGATGTGGGGGTGAAGGATGTGTGCTGGCCGAAAGGATTTCATATATATTTCACCATGTTACATTTCATATATATTTGGTATATACGTCGATTTGCTGCCATGCGTGCATGTCAAATGTATATGTATGATATGGTATATAATGTCGATTTTTTTGTATGTATATTTGTGGGCATGACTATTAAGCATATATCATGTCAAAATTTTAATATAATGGCTGCTATCCGTCCAGCAGGGAGCAAAAACAAAGTGAGGGGTAGGGAGGTCTTTTCCTGTGGCCGATCCATGGTGGCATGGTGAGTTGGACTGCCACTAAGCCAAAATAGACAAAAATATAGCATCGGATCGATTCTGAGGACAAATTTACAATTGCAGTTTATAAGAGAGGCAACTGGACAAGCACCAACCATAAGGAGGACAAATATATAAATAGCCCTCGCTACACCGGGCCAGGCCTTTTGCTCTCCTGGGTTTTTCCCGTACGAGGTTTTCCCGTACGAGCTTGGCGCGTGCTGGCATCAAGCCTGCTTAGCGTCGACGACATGAACATTGGGACGAACAACAAAGCTAAGTCCTGCTATGCTAGCTGAGAATATTCTTCTTGTGGAGAAGGCTAAGCCCTCTTAGCTGGTTACATTTATATAAAGCTCAACGTCTTGGAGATGAGAGATGAGTGGAGTGCTTCGTCTTAATAGTGCAAACTGACACACGTACTGGAGCTGCAACTGCAAGCATGGGCATGGCCTCCGTCAACTTGTCCCTCACACTCGTGGTTGCCCTCTTCTCCGGTAGGATTCCACATGGTTTCTTCGTTTTCGTTTTTTTTTTTTCTTTTTGATGAAAGATTGTTCGTTTTCGTTGTTTTCATTAATAACATATGCAAAGGTTATCATTTACAAATGATCATCTAAGTTTTTCTTCTTTGTGCAACTTATATCTAAATTAGGATTTCTGATAGCGGGGGCGGTCGGCGTCGGCGAGGACGAATGCGGTTTCTTGCGTGGAAGGAGCGTACGTGACGTGCGCCAACTATGGGAGCCAGCAGTTCCCCGGGTGCGACTGCAAGTGCGGGCCGTCGGACGGCCATGGCTGCGTCGTCCACGACCCCGGTTTCCCTGACGAGCCTTAATTGCGTGTTTGGACGCGTGGTTTGCATTGTTCGAGGGATAGATAATCTTCTCTGTTACGTATTAATTACATGCTGTTTGCTTCAAAAATATCTTTTATGTTGATGCCTTCGTTCTTAAAGGATTGACGTGAGGTTGTCCAAGTCGAGCGTAGGGAGACAATGCAAAGAGGCCACGCAGCAGCAGAGGCCGCCGCCATTTCCACAGCAGGCTAACACAGAATGAAGAGCAGCACTGAAACCATGCCGTCAGGAGTAGGTAAGTAGCATCCTTATCAGATACTTGTACGCTTGAAACCGTCGTCGTTGTTTATAAACAAAATTAGCGCCAGAATTTTTTTTAAAGGGACGACGAAAGATTCATCGTCTATTTTTATTAGACGAAAAAAGAAAAAACAACGACCGTACAAGTTGCCGGAGAAAGAGAGAAGAAAAAAACAACAACCTTAGACTTCTATCGAGCTACCCACTACTTTTAACGGACCGTGACTCTCTACGAAGAAAAAAACAACTGAAATCGGAAGAGAACAACCAAACAAAAACCAGGAAAAAGAACAAGCCCACGGACCGCCGGTCCATCCCGGGCTCCGGGAGCCGAAGCGGCTCACATAAACGGCGGCCACATCTTCGAGCGTTGACCAGAAGCCTCTTCGTCTCCGCCTCTCTAACTCTTCCCTTTTTTTCTCCTCATTCTCGAGTCTGTCGCTCCCTCGCTTCATCCGCCATGAGCGACACCCCCCTACCGAGGAAGCCTTGCATCGCGCCCCGGAGCGCTGCATCGGTGGTCCGGGGTGCCCTTGCGGCGGTGCTTGTTCGCCCCATGTGACCGGAGTACCGTCCCCGCCAATTGTCCACCCATCGCACAAAGGCGACGTCTCCGAAGCTTCCTCCGATGATACCTCCGCCGGTTCAGATACAGGTTCTGAGGTAGGGCAGATGTTTTCCTTCTGTTTCACCCTCTCTTGGATTTCAGGTTTTCCTAGGGTTTCTGCATTTCATTTTGCCTCCGCCTTGAGCTTGGATAAAAAGGCTGATAGGCTCCTTTTCGATTCCTTAGATTCTATGGTGGATCTGACTCAACTCGTCCTTCCTTTACTTTGTAGACCTCTAGCGATGCACCTGTGCGTCACGGGGTTCCTGTCCAGGAATGGGATGGTTTGGATGCATTGGAAATCCAGGAGTGCGAGCATGGCTTCATGTGCATCATGAGGAGTTATTGGGCTGGCCGACACAGTGGACGCCGATTCCTGGGATGTCCTTTGGAGGTTAGTTTCATCTTTCGTACCATCTTGTTGTTGTATTGCTCGTGGCCTCTAGTCTAATTCAGTTTTTCCATGTATAAAATTGATTCAGAATGAGGGTGAGAGGTGTGCCTCCGTCCACTGGCTGGATGAGCCCTGGCCAGCCAGGGTGCAAGCAACTATGTCTGCAATGTGGCATGAGATGAGGAACTCCAAGCGCCTTGCCGACACTGTGATCAACGCCCTCATCATGACTGAAAGGCAGAAACTGGCTGCCTCCAAGCAGGCAGATGACTTGAGGGAGACTGCAGCTCGTGCCAGGAGGGTGGCCAAGCGCATCTGCGTGGAGTACCACAAGAGGGCCATCTATGCCATCGTAGACAAGGCCAAGCTCATGTACGTCGTCTACTGTATGCTTGGGCTCCTCCTCTTCCTGGCTGTTGCCCTGCTTCGCCGCAAGTAAAACTAATCGATTCGTGCACAAGCCTAGCTTCTTTTGCTTCATGTGTATGGCTAGTTTAACTGTAGAGGCTGCTCTTTCACTGATGGGGATATTATAGCACAATGACTGTTAGGTGCAACTGGTTGTGTTGTGCTGGTGTTTGCGCAGTAGACAATTAGCTCTGTCATAGTAGCTTTTGTGTATGGCCAGGCTGGAGCTCTGGTGTGTATATGAACAATCTAGCTACTTTGATATTTGGGTTCCTGCAGCACCTGAGTTCCATATTTTTGTTCGTTTGATCTATGTCGTCAACTCTATACTCCGAGGTACTACTCCTCTTGTGTTGGTTTTGATCGTGCGTATTGGAACTGTAGTATTTCCTCCTTGCACAACTGGGCCACCTGTAGCATCTGCAGGGACTTATTTTGGAAAGTTCTTCTATTTCTTTCCTTCCATATATGCCACCAAAAATATATAATAATTCCATCGAATCTCCTTCTTTCATTTCTTGTTATCTTCCTTCGGCACTGTCTCCAATATTTAAAAATTGATCCAGTCATAGGCACTGCCTGTAATTCAGTTAGGTTGAACCATCTTCTGATCTGAAGCCAAACTTGTTGCGTAAACGGGCAATCGATGCACAAGTGAGTGGGCGTCTCTGGTTGGGAGCGGCACAATTTACATATAGGGTCGTATGGCCAATTCCTCTTTGCCAGGTTATTTGCCATCAAGATCTTTTTGTGCATCAAAGTCCACGCAAAGAAGCGGCACTTTGGCACGACATGAGCCTTCCATATCGGTGATATTTTCAACTTGGAGGGAGAAAGTTCCTTCAAATTGTATTTTATATGCACTGCTGGACGAGTACTCTCCATCTTGAGTCCATCTCCATCTTATTGATTCCTCAACATCTTCTTGTAGCTGTTGGTCATTGATTTGCTCCCAAAGGTCAGCATATTATTGGTAGTATATGGGCAATCCAGTGTCTGTCCTTCAATGCCTCGCTAACCATAACATTTTTTCGCCTTGTTTTAAGGTAGAGGGTAGGTGCAATTGCCTTTGGCGCCCTACTGTTAATCCATGAGGAACTCCAGAACTTGGCTATCTTACCATTACCCACTGTGACAATCGTTGAGGCATTGAAGAGTTCCTGATCCCGCTGGTCACAAGGAGTGTCAAGGTCAGCCCATGCCCTATCTCTATGCTTCCACTTGTACCACATCCATCTCAGTCTCAATGCACGAGCAAATCTTTCAAGCTCTAGGATCCCCAGACCTCCTTTGTTCTTTGGATGGCATGTGTTAATCCAGTTCACTAGCGAATGTCCTCCATAAACTTTATCCGGAGTTTCTCCCCTCCAAAGGAAACTTCTTCTTAATCGGTCAATTTTCTTGATCAACCATTTTTGTTCAGAGAAGACCGTTAGGTGATATATCGGCTGTGCCGATAGAACAGTCTTGACTAGAGTCTCCCTGTCGGCAGAGGACAACAGTTTTCCTTTCCACCCTGGTAATCTTGCCCTGACCTTATCAATCAATGGCTGGATCTCAATCCTCCGTAATTTTCTTATGTGCAAAGGTAGTCCTAAATATTTTCCTGGGAATTTACAGATCTTTCCAGGAAAGTTTTGAAGAATATTGGTAACCATTGCTTCATCCATCTTGATAGGGTACAATTCCATTTTTGCAATGTTGATCTTGAGTCCTGAGCAATTACCGAAGAAGTTGAGGATGCTCAGCAAATTCTCCAATTCCTCTGCGGCAGGGTATGCGAAGATTGCCGCATCATCGGCGTAAAGAGAACACCTTAACTGTGCCGCTTTGGGTAATACCTTTCTGAGAATACCTCTTTGCTCGGCCAATTGTATGATTTGTTGTAGGGGGTCAATTTCGAGGATAAACAACAATGGTGATAGCGGATCACCTTGGCGCAGACCCCGGGCGTGCTTGATTTTCTCTGTGGGTATGCCATTCACTAGCACCTTTGAGGACGCTGTTCCAAGTAGTGAAGCTACCCAGTCTCTCCATTTCAAACTGAACCCCAATGCCCCCATAGTTTCTAACAAGAAGGTCCAACCAATTGAGTCAAAAGCCTTAGATATATCGAGTTTGATGAAGAGAGTTGATGTCCTCTTTCGGTGCAAGAGCTGAATGACTCGTTGTGCGTATAGGAAGTTGTCGTAAATGCACCTCTTTTTTATGAAGGCATTTTGTGCATGTGACACCAGCTCATCCATGCGTGGCGCAAGCCGATTAGCAAGTATTTTGGTGATTATCTTGGTCACACTGTTAATTAAACTGATCGGTCTGTAGTCCGAGATTGTCGCCGCTATTTGATTTTTTGGTAGTAGGACGATATTGGCGTCATTTATGAGATTGAGTTTGGCTGTTCTATAACTGTAGAAACTTTGCACCGCCTGTGTCAAATCTTCTTTTATTATTCCCCAGCACTTTTTATAGAAGAGCCTGATAAACCCGTCTGGCCCCGGTGCCTTCTCTGATGGCATTTCCTTGACGATCGCTTCAATCTCTTCCTGTGTGAAAGGTGCATCCAACTCTTCCAGATTATGTGGAACGTACCCTAGCTCCTGCCAATTGATCGCCTTTGTTCTTTGCACTGGAGTGCCCATGGTCTGGGTGAAATGTTCATGTACCAACTTGGCTTTATCTTCTTGTCTCACCATTGTCCTGAGACGGCTTGAAAGTGATGGAATGAAGTTCTTTCTCCTCCTTGCGCTGGCATTTAGATGAAAAAAAATCTGGTGTTGGAGTCTCCTTTTCTCATCCAAGTTAATCTAGAATGTTGTCTAGCCCTGGATCTTTGTATCGCTGCAATGCCAAGTGCCTTTGTTTTCAGGTATTGTTTGAAAGCGATCTCCTCTTGTGTGAGTTGTCTCTCCTCTTGTGCTCTTTCTAGGTTCGTTAGTGTAATATTGATTATGGCCCATCGAATTTTCCAATTTGTGAAGTTCTTTCTTCTCCAAAGTTTTAATGCTTTTGCCGTTCTCAATAGCTTCACATGAATTCGTAATATAGCGTCCTGAGTATGTACCGGCTATTCCCAAACTTCCTGGGCTGTCTCCATGAATCCCTGACAGCTAGTCCAGTACGACTCAAATCTAAACCCTTTGTATATTTCATGATTGGTTTCCCCCTTAGAAACAAAGCACAATGGTCTGAACCTATTGACGCCATTGCCTGCAATTCTGCTCTTGGAAAGAGATCATGCCATTCTAGGGATGCAAAAACATGGTCAATTTTTGTCATTGTTGGTACTTGTTGATTATTACACCATGTGAACTTTCTGCCTTTAAGCTCTATCGGTATTAGCATAAGATTGTCCACGGCGTTCTTGAACTCATTTAGTAAGGACAAGTTTATAATGTCGTTGTTCTTGTCTTGCACTCTTAAGGATCAAATTGAAATCGCCTAAGAGAAGCCATTCCGGTAGCATTTGTTGCTTTATAGCTTGGATTTCCTGCATGAAGAGCCTTTTGTCTTGATCTGACTGTGGACCATACACACATGTGATGCTCCAAACCTTATTGTCTGCTAGGAGCGTTATGTTGGCAGAAACCGTGTTGATGGTAACCCTGATGTTATCAATTTTAAAATAGCATTCGGATGCCGCCAAGAGAATACCGCCTGATGTCCCATTTGATGGGAGTACTGCAACATTTTGTGCCATGTCACTGCCCACCGTTTCCACTATTAAGCTATGCGTCCAATTGGCTATCTTTGGCTCTTGCAGACAGACTATGGTAGCCCCCGATAGGTTCACTTGATTGCGGACGCTTGTTCGTTTCACCGGCTCGTTTAGGCCTCGCACATTCCAGCAGATGATGTTACAATCTCGTGTCGTCATTTTAAAAACCTTTGGGCTACCGAAGTTCTGGAGCGATCATGCTTTGCGAAACGAGATAAGGAACTAATAACTTGGGAAATAAAGTCGCAGTTACATCCATTGCACCGAAGGCAACAAAGCCAGCAGGTGCCCCAGCAATAGTCCTAGCGCCAGAATTATTTGAGCTAAATCTCGTGACTATACCTATTGTTCTTGTGAATTTTGATTGGAACCTGCTGTATGTGAGTTCCATGTAAGCTGTGCTCGAGTATTTTATTTCTGACTCGACCGTTGCTGTCCTGAAACCTTTGGTGTTGTCATGAAATTCCGCTTGATCACTCGCAAACGTCGTCTGGTCTTTGTTCTTGCTGACCGTATCCAGAACAGAGCGTTTGAGGTTGCTACACTACACCTGGCCATCAGGCCTTGTGCTGCTCCTGCTCTCCTTGGTTTTCCATCAGCGTTCTTGGACGGCAGCTAACTAGCTAATTATGCCTGCTTAGGCACCGTCGACGGCGTGAACAACTGAACATTTGGACGAAAGTGACAAAGATAATACTCCTGCTATGCTAGCTAATACTGCTATATGCTAGCTGGGAATAATCTCTTGTTGTGAATGAGGTTAAGCCCTCTCGGCTGCCCTGGTTACATATGAAGCTCATCATTCCTGTGTGTGTGCAGGTGTCGTAGCAGAGCCACAGACTCACCCATAGTGGTCGATCATACTGCACGGAGGTGCAACTGCAAGCATGGCCTCCGTCAACTTGTCCCTCACAGTCGTCGCCGTCCTCTTCTCCGGTATGGCTTCTTTTTCCCTGTCTTCATTTCATTTATAAAATAGACATAAAAAAATGAAGGTTATCATTTAAATGTGTGTTTACATGGCTTAAATGATTAGGATCAAATAAGGTTTTCGTCTTTGTGTAACTACTGATAACATATATTAAAAAATGATTAGGATTTCTGATACTGGGGGCGGTCGGCGACGGCGAGGTCGACGTCTCCTGGGAATTCTGCATTTCGGTGTGCACGGAAGGAACGTACACGATGTGTGGGGGCGTGCAGTTCTCCTGGTGCAGCTGCAGCTGCGGGCCGCCGGTCGGCCAGGGCTGCGCTGTCTACAGCCCCGACGGCAACCTAATGGAGCAGTGCTCATAGGATTTACATGCATTCTGCTGCTCATGTTAAATGCAATAACTAGTTGGCGGTCCAATTTCGTCTCAGGAAAATAAATGTTGGTGGTCCAACTGAAAGTATGTTTTCACTACATTTCAAGCTTGTTTGTTTAGCGCCTAAACTTTTTCAACATGAATAAAAAGGATCCACGCAGCATTGGACCCACTAAGGTTTTTTTTTTGGTGGTTGTTTTTTGAGTCGTTTGCTGACGATTGTTGACGAGACGAGTAACTATTTTGCCAATCGTTTCGAGATTACTCTTCCTCAGAACTGGATTAATCCGAAACTTTTCTCCGTTATTTCTATCTAGAAGAAGAAAAAAATTGGATGCACGCAGCATTTGCTCTCTGCACGATGTACCGTTTTGTGAATTGACAGATTAGTTTTGACAGACTTTTTTTTTTCTGTGAATTGACAGATGTTTTTGATCCAATGACTACGGGCCTTAATCTTACGGCCCAAGCGCCTAATCTTACAGCCCAAGCACATAACGTGATTGCTGTACCAGTCTGGACCAGGCCTGGGGACCTGTCGGCCCGAACGAACCATGAACATAGCACACGCACCGCACCGCACCGTACGACCGTACCCCGAGGCCAGGCCATATGCACACATCCACAATTAATTTTCAGTTACGAATTAAAAGTGTGTCACATAATAGCATAACTATGTTCCTAAGAAGCTAAGGATTAAGGAGGTAGGTAACTGTTGTTTCTTACTTCATTGAAATTTCACTGGTCAACATGGATCCAGCCGGACCAAATTCTCCATGCTTTTACTTTCTTGCTCAGTGTTCATCTTACAACTGAGGTGTCAGTCCTGTCTCATAGTGCCATATTGTATGGGTTGTTATTTGCTTGCACTACGACTAAGATTACGTTTACCGCTTGGCAGGTGATTTATTTGTAGATTTTTTTTTTGAATGAAACGGCAGGGGAGGCCCCTACCTATTTATTTGTAGATGGCAAGGTCATACACAGACGACAGACGTAAGTTCAGATTCAATGAGAGACAGCGCGCAGGTAAGGAGTAAGCCTCGTCCTCGCTACGACTGAGATTGTCAAGTCCAGGAGGGAAACAATGAAAAGAGGCCCTTCGACCAAACAGCAGCAGAGGCTGCCATTTCCACAGCAGGCTACACTGCAGAATCAAGAGGAGCACTGAAACCATGCCGCCAGGAGTATACACACACAAAAGTAGCATCAGCATCGGAGACTTGTACAGTTGTACGCTTGAATCCGACATTGCTGTCTGCAGGTTCTGCAAGACATCGTCGTCGAAGCTTAGTGGCAGCGTTGGTTGTTTCTGTTGAGCTGTACCCATGGTAAGCAGGTATATACGAGGCTTGTGGGGTTGTGGCCACACGTACGAAAACTAAGCATAGGAGCGAGTCGATCCCCAGACCCCAGGTAAGGTCGAGCATACGTGAACGAGTCCCCAGGTAAGAGCATACGTGAAAACTAGACAATTAACCCCATAAATCCCCATTTAATCCACCTTGTTCTCAGCACAGAACACATTCTCCTTGTTTTTCCCAGCGTTCCTCGGACGGAAGCTTAATAAGCCTGCTTAGGAGCCGTCGACGACGTGAACGTTGGGACCAACAGTAACAAAGCTAATATATAATACTCCTGCTATGCTCTAGCTACCTGCGGAATGTGAAGGAGGTTAAGCCCTATAAAGCTCAAAGTCGTCTTGGACAGGCGAGATAAGTGCAGGGGCAGTGCTTCGTCGTGTACTAGTGCAGGCTGACACATATATAGTGGTCGTACTGGAATGCACGTAGCTGCAACTTCAAGCATGGCCGTCAACGTGTCCCTCACAGTCGTCGTCGCCCTCTTCTCCGGTAGGATTCATCACATGGCCGGCTTCGTCTTCTTTTCCGTTGTTTCATTAATAATAGCAGACAGAATACCTTCAAAAAAAATAGCAGACAGAAGGTTATCATCATTTACATTTGACCTTAATTAGAAAGTTTTCTTCTCTGTGTGTAACTTACTTAAATGATTAGGATTCCTGATACTGGGGGCGGTTGTCGGCATGCTGGGCGATTGCGATTCATATTCGTGCGTGGAAGGAGCGTACGTGACGTGCGCCAACTACCGGGCCAGCAGTTCCCCGGGTGCAACTGCCGGTGCGGCCCGACGGATGGCCACGGCTGCATCCTCCACGGGGGCGGCACCCCCGACCAGCCTCGTAACAAGTGAACCATCCGATTCCGATGCATGTATGAAACCTTCTTCCCGCGCGCTCCAGTTAATTACGGTGTGTTTGGACGCGTGGCTTGCAATGCTCTCAGCTGAGGAATAAATAAGATACTCACAATGCAGATTCTATCATAGAGTCTAGATCTATTAATTATCTTGTCACATAACGAAGAGAGAGAAAAAAAGTAGAAACATAGTCTAATTAGACGTCGCCTCTTCACGCGCGACGAGGCAGGAGGAGAGGAGTGCGTTGTTTTCTGGGTATCCCGTGTGCGCGGTGGCGCGTACGAAGCTCGCAAGGCCGGAGTTGCCGCCGCGGATGGACGGCCTCAATCGGCGGCGTGGAAGGAGCTCGTGCGTCGTCGCCGCTGGGATATCACGCGGTCAGCGTAGACGAACTCGAAAGGCCGCCGTCGTGGCCGCGGACGGAGCTCTCGCGGCCTCCATGGCCGGCGTGGACCAAGCTCGCAAGGTACCATTGCTGCCGCGGACTGAGCTGCGCGTCCTCTGTCGCCGGCGCAAACATAGTTCGTGCGCCACCGATGCTGGGATTTCGCGCCGCCTCCATCATCGCCGTCGTCGCCGCAGACAGAGCTCAGTGCCTTTCTCAAGTGCGGAGCGTGGCCACGGGACCTCCACCTCACTGCGCGCGGCACACCAGTCCACACGGGTCCTCCTCGTGCCGCGTCCGTGCAGGCCGCCCAGCGCCGCTCGTTGGCTCGCGCGTAGACCGCCCGATGCCTCTTCCTCGAAGGTCGCCCGCATCCCTGCGTCGGCTCACTGCACCGGCTCCTTCCCTGCCTGTGGTCATGGCTCCCGCTGCGGCCACGACAGTCATGGCGTCTATGGCCTCACCATCACTTGCACATGCGGATGCAGAAAAACACTCGCCTCCCGCAACGTGCATCCCCACCGCCACCCTAGCCGCTTGCCCGAGACCCACCCACCATATGTCGAGCTCTCTTGCATGCCGCCGACCGCCTGCATAGCTCCTGGTCTGTGTAGTGGTGAGCAGGGAGACAGAAAAACGGTTGCCAAGACCTCAACAAAGAGAACACAGGAGGGCCGTCATGTGAGGCCTGTTGCTCCCCTCGCCCCCTCCCAATTGCACTCCTCCTAGATCCTCTACATCCCATTGCATCTGAGCAGTAAATATATCTGGACTAAGTGATATATTTATATTTTTATGAAAGTATTTTTTAAGACAAATCTATTCATATGGTTTTTACATTTTTAAACTCAATAACTTAAAAGTTATTCATGATTTATGTTCTCAATGTTTGACCTAAACCTTATCAAAATGACTTCTTTTCCTATATGGAGGAAGTATGATGTAAAAGATTAGAGCAAATGAATAATAACATACATATATTAATTAGGACCCAGATAATATTTAGGGATTCCTTTTATTGACCTCAGAAAGAGACAATTGCTCCACTCAACAAGAAGAAAATATACTATTTGAAAAAATAAAACTTATGGAAGAAAAAAAATGCTATAGCCATAGTTTAAGAAGAGTTGAATAGTTGATGTGATGGAGACTCAGACTAAAGTTTAAGAAACAAATTGCTACAATCTCTACTGAGGCTAATACATTTGTCACAAGAGAAAACTGTAACCTCTCATAGTAGTTTAATTAAGCAACACACTCTGTACACCATAAAAAAAGATAACATGATACAAGGTAAAAAAAAAGGAGCTTTCAATAATTATTAGGGACTTTGAATTGAATAATAAGATACAAACACCGACTCAACAAAGTGTGGTGCAATCTCTACACTGATCTCCACTCATACACAATGTCTCGTCCACTTGTATGATAAATCAGCATTATCGCACGCAGTCCACGATCCGCCGTCTAGTGGGGGCATCAGGTTAAAAGCATCTTTCTTGTCTTTTATCCAATAGTCCGGGCCAAAACTAATAGCTACCTTTTGAACTTCTGTTGACCTTTTTAGTATGGATCGACACTGCAAGAAATTTAGCCTTCTATGACAAATGTCATATGACAAAACATATTTTAGTCATAGTATGGATGTGTTTGTGACAATTTTTATTTAGGTGACAAGCGATTGTGACTAAGTTGTAATTTAGTCATAAAAAATATCATCATGTGCCTTTCCCATTTTATGTGACAATAGTTGATGACAAAAGTCATGGAATATGATTGTCATAAATTAAAATTCATTTTTCTTTACCTTGGGACAACCACTTGGGCATGTTTAGGTGGACAAGTGAGACACACGTGTATGTTACAAAATTAATTTAAGAAAAAGAATAAAACTATGGTGCTTCTTGCAAAAAGGAGGGATCAAACCCACCCCCTCACGCTTCAAAGGTGACAAGAAAAACAACTGAGCTATGCTTGTGTTCCTGTACAAGCGCTGATCCGTTCGCCCTTATCAAGTAAGTTTGAATATAACAGGAAAAAACCTAAAATAGTAAGGATGAGGAGAGATCGAACCCTTAACCCTCTTGCTTCCCAGATGACGTTCAGACCACAGAGCTACGCTTGGATTTCTGTACAAACATCGATCTGCTTTTACTTGTGTGTTTTATGGCCGGGAGACATAACACTTGAGCCCGACACACATCTCGCACACGACGCCACTATCCGTTTCCATCGCGCCGGCTGCTGTACCCGACGCCGCCGCCGCCGCTGCCCTTTGCCCATCGCGCGTCCTAGAGCCGCCGCCGGCGGCCTTTCCACCCCAACGCCGGCTGCTAGAGCTCGACACCGCCGCCGCCCTTTGCCTAACGCGGCTGCTGGTGCCCGACGCCGCCGGCAGGAGGCTGCCACCGCCGGCTGGATCCTGGCTCGCTCCCTGCAGATCCTGGCCACCGGGCTTCATAGGCTCAATCGCTGGGAAGCTCTCGGGAGCTCTAGCCTGGGATCTCTGTTAACTGCGGGTGAGGTCGACCAGAGACTGCCTCATCCCCTTCGATTAGGAAGGAAAGGTACATATGAGAAGAACTTATGTTTTGGTTTTAAATTTTGAAGAACTTATGTTTTGGTTTTAAATTTTGAACTTAAACCACAGATTTGAAGTGGTAGAAATAAGAAAATAGTAGTCTGGGCGATGATCAGTCATTGAATTGATGTTTTTCTTATTTCAATGTGTCACAAATGGAAAGAACTTGGATGAATTGTAGGTTGTTTAGCAAGGAACATAAGGATGGGGTCACTGAATTCATGGACTTTGTTTCTAAAAATTTGAGTGGCAGTCAGAAGATATTATGCCCATGTCGTACGTGTTTGAATCGGGTATATCAATATAAAGGATGTGTGGAGGATGACTTACTTATGAATGGGATGTCTAACACATACAGTCGGTGGATACATCATGGAGAAGGAGAACCGTTGGTCACGGTCACTGGAAATGTTGAGCATTTGAATGAAGATATTTGCTGCAGTGTTGAGCATTTGAATGAAGATGTTAGCTGCAATGTTGAAGTTGAGACGAGTGAGCGTCAAGATGACCCAGAAGATGAACAAATGTACCATATGGTACATGATCTGTTCCCAGATCAAAATCATGGACCAAGAACGAAGTCAAAGTTTGCCATCATATTAGAAGAGATGAAACAGATGCTAAACCCAGATGGTCCCTATACTAGGTTTCTTTCATGGTGAGGTTGCTCCACATCAAGTCATTTTACAGAATCAGCAATGTTACATTCAGTGCTTTTTTAGGCGTTTTAAGTCAAGCATTTCCAAATTGTTCTATCCCTGCATCCTATGCTGAAGCTAAGAATTTTATTAGTGCACTAGGACTTGGATATGAGTCAATACATGTGTGTCCAAATAACTGTGTTCTTTTCTGAAATGAGTTGGCTAAAAAGGATGTATGCCCAATATGTGGTGCTTCAAGGTGGAAGGATGGAGATAGCCGAAGGAAGATTCCAGAAAAGGTTCTAAGGCATTTTCCTTTGATTCCAAGGTTGAAGAGGATATTTGGATCGAAAGAACTTTCAGCTAAGGCACAGTGGCACAAGTTGAAGAGGAAACCAGTGGAAAATGAGCTTAGCCATCCTGCTGATGGCGAGGCATGGAAGGATTTTGATACAAAGTATGAATGGTTTGCAAATGATGCACGGAATTTCCGACTTGGCCTCGCTACCGATGGGTTTAATCCATTTGGGAAGATGAGCTCCTCATATAGCATGTGGCCAGTATTCTTATCCCTTACAACTTTCCTCCGTGGATGTGTATGGAGCAATCCAACTTCATGATGTGCCTACTTATTCCTGGTCCGGCATGCCCAGGAAAGGATATGGATCTCTTCCTACAGCCACTGGTCGAAGAATTGTTAAATCTCTGGAGTGGTGTCCCTACTATTGATGCATTGACCGAGAAAGAATTTGATCTTCACGCTGCAGTCATATGGTGCATTCATGATTATCCAGCATTAAGCACACTTTCAGGGAGAATAACTAGAGGTTACTATGCTTGTGTTCGCTGTGATAAAAATCCTTGCTCCAAGAGACTTAGGAACAAGATTTGCTACATTGACTATCGCCGTTTTCTTCCAGCAGACCATGATTTGAGGAGAAAGAAGTATTTTAATGGTCAGACTAAAGAACGTGCGCAGCCGGAAGAATTTACTCAAGAAGAGTTGATGCAGCAATTGGCAATGGTGGAACATGTAAGACCTGGGAACCATCCTAATAACAAAAAGAGAAAGAGGATAGAAGAAGGTCAATGCTGGAAGCGCAGGTCGATTCTGTGGGATTTGCCATATTGGTCTACTTTGAAGCTACGTCACAATCTTGATGTTATGCATATCGAGAAAAATATATGTGAGGCCCTTCTTGGTACATTTCTTAACATTGCAGGCAAGTCAAAGGACACTGTTACTGCGAGGCTTGATTTGGAAGATATGGGCATCAGGGAAAATCTACACTTGAGGGATGATGGGGATTCATCAAATGCTCCACATGCTCCATATGTGATGACTAAAGCCCAGATAAAAGCTTTCTGTGCTTTCATAAAGAATGTTAAATTCCCAGATGGATATGCCTCCAACTTAGCAAGGTGTGTTAGTGCTGATGAATGCAAAGTACAAGCATTGAAAACTCACGATTGTCATATCCTTCTGCAAAGGATATTAGCAGCCGGTCTTCGAGGAATCATGCATAAGGAAATATATGAAGCAATTGCTGAATTAGGTAACTTTTTCCAGCAAATTAGTGCTAAGAAATTGAAGTTAAATGTCTTGACCAAAATGAGAGGTGACATCTTGAATCTGCGTCGTCCGTTTTGATTCGGACGGCCGTCGCGTGGTCTGATCGGTGGTCCGATCGGACGTCTGTTTTGATTCTGGAAGACGTATTTTCTCTTTTCAGTGTTAATTTACGTTTTCAGCTATTTACAGTTTTGCCATTAGCTTTAAAGGCTTATAACTTTCACGTTTTAGCTCCGATTTGGTCCGTTCAAATTGCGTTAGATTCATAATTTCATAATCTACGCAGTGGTACTACTTTTGAAGTATTTTGGAAACTTTTTTATTTTTAGCCTATAATTAATGTATTTATTTATCTATAGAAAATCTTTGAAAATTCATAACTTCGCCGTTATAATTTCGATTTCAGTGAACTTGACGTCTGTGTGATCGTAGGATCGAGTAGAATAGTTTTATAAACATTTTATTCTGTTTTGATGATAATGGTGTACTGTTTCTCTAATGGCTCTTTGTTTGCTTCGTGTATGTGTGCTCGATTGGCTGTATGTGTATAGGCTGCGGTCGTGTGCCATCAGAAGGGGGGATACTACATCCGTAGGGCACAGAAACCTCAGTGGCCCTAATGTGTTAGACGAACCTTTGAAAGGCTACATAGTGAACCCTGCCGGCCTTCCTTGGTAGAGGGCTAAGAGATTAGCTACCTCGGGCGAAACGGCAATTCACGGCTTCCTTGAATTTTTGAAGCAACCACGAGCATTAGCATAATTCAAATTAAAAGGTTGTAAATATCAAAGTTTCATAACTTTTTAAGATGTATAACTTTTATTTTAGTAAATACCCCATATGAGATCGTTTGAAAAACAATCAAGTTTTATTATTTAATATAATGCAATGGTTTGGCTAGAAAAAAGAGTTCTCTGTGCGAGCCAAACCGTCCCGCCACTAATTTTGGTCAATTCCATTGTCCCGCCAACCGTGCGAGCCAATCCAGCCCAGCCCGCCACTGATTTTGACGGAGATAGACACTTCTACCCCTCTCAGCTGTGCCGCCGCTCAGCCCAAGTGAGGGCATTTTCGCACAAAGCCAACCGATGCGGTACAAAGCTAACCCTAGAATCACTCCCCGTTCCCAAATTTCACTTCACTCTCGCCCGCCGGCCGCCACTCCCCCTGCCAATCCAGACGGTCAACTATCTGCATCCTTCCTGTTGCAGCTCCAAGAAGAAGGAAGATGCCTCCGGGGAAGAAGGGGGCAAGACCATCAATGGTGACGGTCCCAGGTACCTTCTTGGTTATTAGTCCTTAGGTTTACGCGGCACACTACAGCGCCGCGAGCACCAGGGCCCGACGGCGGCGAAGCCGGAGCTGGGTTCCCTAGACGCGCGGCGCGCGGAGGCGTTGGCATGAGGAGACGGGGGCGGCGGGCCATGGCTGCAGCTGGGGCAGTGGCAATGGAGTGCGGGGTGCAGAGTCCATGGCTGGCGTGGGTGCTAAGTTGGGCTCCGGCCCCCTTGCTTTGTGTAAGGGGAGAGGCGCACATAAATGGGTTTTCGTCCTATTTATTTCTCCTGCAGCCCACTGGTCACATGCATTCAACTATATATAGTACATACATGCATGCTTTAATCGATTTGGAGCCAATTGGTTACACACCTATGTATCATATTAATCTGTTGTGTTTCAGTGCCTTTGTTTGGTGCAAAATTTCTGAAATTTCTCGACTCAGTCTGTTGTTCAGGCCTAAAAAAATACTTGTCTCAGGCAGTCCTCTTATTTCTATTTGCTTGGTTTGTTTCCATATGTACCTCTGTACTTATGTAGTTTCAGATCACTCTTGTTTCTATTTGCTTGGTTTGTTACATCTAGGAAGCACTTTTTTGTGGCAAAGACTTGTCTGTGGCTACATATGACCCAGGCGTGCTTAACAGCACCCTTTTTTCTTGGTCTTGGCAAGTCATACATTACAGTCATATGCTTGTACCGCTACTAGTACTATCACTTTTGATTATTTCATTTTCATTTATCTGCCACTGATTTCAATGTACCAATGTATCTGCAGAACCTCCATTGATTGACATTGAGAAGGTGAGGGCTAAGAATATGATGAGGTTGAATAAGAGGATGCAACAGTTGGGTATCAAAAGACTAGCAGACATTGTTTCTCAGTCATATGCTAGGAAGAAACCAAGAAAAAACAGCAAGAACAATGACCAGCTTAGTGAAAGCACTGAACTTGAGGTACCAACTCTTCCACTACACAGCATATTAGCCATTTTTGAGTGATATTTGTATGTAGCTTTGTAGTGGAAATCTCTCAGTATCTTACGGTGTCATGTCACTATTTTCTTTGCAAGGCTGTGGTACCACCTGGTACTACAAGAGGAGCATCATCCAAGAGGGTCCTAGCACCTAACAATTTGGGACAAACAAGGTGCACCAGACAGAGTGTCATGAGAGAAAAAGAAGCAGCTGCAAATAGCCTAGTTGAAGCAACAATGGTGGCACCACCAGTAGCAGATTCTACTTCTATACAGAATGATGAAGGGATGAACATTGCTGAAGAAGGCAAGTGCCTTCAATTATTTATTTCAATGCCAATTTATGTGATCTGATTCATTCATAATAGTCACATGAATCTTATTATTGACAATAAGGTTTTTGAATGTATTATTTAGGTGTCCTAATGGCAAGTACACAAGAGGTGCATCGAGGAGTGAGTATGGGCATAGCACTGGATAGCTTAACCAGAGGTTTAGGGACGAAGATACCAATTTTTATAAAGGAAGGGAAAAGAAGGCCTGAAGCACCTAAGCAGGCTGCAATACTGGCTTCTGAGGGTGGAATCCTCCTCAGGCAGCATGTACCCATACTTACAACTTGGAAAGAATACAAAAAGGACAAAACCAAATTCATAGAACAACTGCAAGACTTCAAGGACAAACTATCTGTAAGATGCTGTTTGACTGGTTCAATATATGCTAATTCTGTCCTTTGTATTTTTAAATACTAATAATGTTATGCTATTCATGTATAGGTAAACTTGAGCATGGCTGGTGAAAAGGAGAATGATGTAACCTCTGTGTGTGTTGATATGCTAAAGGGTGGAACACGCCAAATGAGGTATAGGCTCAAGAAGAAATACTTCGATGGGGTACCGGCTAATCAAGTTAGGAATACATCACCATGTCCGTTGTCTATGACTGATGAACAATGGAGAAAATTGGTAGAAATGTGGTCAAACCCAAAACACAAGGTATGGTTTATGCCAATATTAGTTCTCTGTGAGTCTGCTAGTTGGATTAGAGCACCACATCCTAATGTCTTTCAAGTTGATGAAATTGTTGGCCATACTAATTAAAGGCTGCACACTCAGTTATGTAAAGTCTTTAATGAATGTGCTGTGTCACTTTGCATAGTTCTTGGTCCTTCATGTTTCTACTGCACTGTTGCAGTCAGTTTGCTATAATGTGATGCTTTGTTCTAGTCAGGTTTTTAACTATAGAAAACCTAGAGTTTTACTATTATCTTTTGCTATCAAATTTTTGTGGAATGTGAGATGGCTGCATAGTTTTAGTTAGTTTGCTGGAATATATTTGTGCAGTTTTACTATCATTCAACTAGATTGTTGTTACTGTTTCCCATATTTGTTCTATTACTTATGCTATACAACTGTGTCATTTCTAGGAAAAATGTGCAAAGCTCAAACAGAACCGTGAAAAAGTTAAGTTTCAGCAGTGTACTGGATCTTGGTCTTACACTGCAGCAGTCTATGTCGCGGTAAGAATATAAACCTATCATGTCATATGGTTGTATGGCAGCATGCATGTGTTGGAGCATGCTTTCTCTTACATGTGTATTTAACCTATGCCTTGCTAATGGCATTCTATTTTTGTGAACATTCTAGAAGCAAGAGAAATACAAAGATGTAGAGCCCACTGCAGTTGATCTATTCAAGGTGACGCATTGCAGCAAAACTAAGGGTTTTAGTGATGATGCCAAGAAAGCTACAGTAAGTATCTCTCTCCCTTTTTTTTCTTAATGAACCATATAAATAATTACGAACCTGACAAATCGATGTCTTCCTAGGATGATATGGAAGCCATTTTCAGAACAACAGTACAAGAAGGGGAGCAGGAAAAGACTTGCACAGAGATTGTTGCCCAAGTGTTGCCAAAGTCGAGCACATTCCTTCGTAATGTGGGACTTCAGCAGCCACCAAAATCTGTTTCACCGCAAATGCAGGAGCTACAAGCTCAATTGGAGGCTGAGAAGGGAGAATCTATAGGGCTTCGCCAAAAGGTCCAGAGGTTGGAAGCCCAAGCAGAAGAATCTGAGGCAAAAGCTCAGAAACAAGCTGAGGAGATTGAGAACCTAAAGAAGGCAACATTAGATAATCAGAAGGCAGCAGGAAATACTCAGAACCTTATTCGACAGATGATAGCATTTGGACAGACTCAGGTCACTCATCACCACTCCTTGACTTAGTTGTGCTCAGGTATTCATCTTCAACTTTGAGATATGCCACTTTTGACACAATGCAGTTTCTATTCCTTGTTTTTCGACCTTATTTTCTTTGATACTATCAGCTGTATTGTATGATACTGTTAGATACTAGAATCAAATGAACTTAGGCAATGTTTGGAATCAAAATCTCTACTACAATGACTTTCTATAGTTTGAGAGGGCTGAATAAGAAAAACCATAGGCATATATAATTTCCAAAAGATTGTTGCCCCTAGGGACTATTAGATTGTTGAGCTTGTTTATTTCTTACTAGTGTTAATTTTTGACACATTGTTCCTTGCAGGCCGTTGGACTCATTTTGTGTGAATGAAGTTTGGTGTGACTGACTGGAGTCTTGGCACCATGTGTTTTGCTTTTGGCGTGACTGGACTAGAGTGTGGCTGTTTCTATTAGTAATCTTGTGATGATAAAAACTTGTGTATTCTATTGTTGCCAAATCATGAGTGAAGTAGTTGCTGCAGTTGGTGACAGTGAACAGACGGTGGCTATAAGTTGCTGCCCTTGGATGTATGTTTGGTACTAGTGATTTTATGATCTGTTGGTAAACTATGAACCATTGGTGATCTATAGCTGTATTTTGATGTACTTCATTTATATGGCTGTTGAAGGGTTGTAACTGTTCTAATGAACTGTTTATTCTGGGTTAATGATCTGTTGGATGTCTAATTATTATTGTTATTATTAAATTGTATATGGTTTATAATTTGTGACAATTATTGATATGGGCTTGGGCCTAATATTTGACGGAAGCTGGGCTGGCATTGCATTGGGCTAGTGTAGCAAAAAAAATCTAAAATAGCTGACCAGCACATGGTCTTGTTGGGCTTCTTTGGATTATAATTGTAAAACTAGCCCATGTTATAAATGGGCCAAATTTGTTATGACAATTTTTTTTTGTCATACTCCATGTGCTATGTCACACGCCACGTCATATGCCACATCAGATAACTAGACACTTGTCAATATCTCATCTAATGTATTATGATAAATATAGTGACAAATACCATTGTCATAGCTAGGTGACAAAGGTGCAATTGTCACTAAGATTAATGACAATTGAGTCTGTTAGTCACTGAAGGGGGAATGTGACAGGGATTCAATGACTATAGCTGTTTTGTCATTAGTGTGTCACAGAAGGGCTACAATGACATGAAAAAGGCTGTAATTGTCACAATCAATTAGTCATAGAAGGCCTGACCTCTTGTAGTGCGAATGAACTGGAGCTCACAATCAGTTCCTTTCAAGTTCTTGAACTCTATCTCCTGGAGATGAGCTAAGGCGAACTCATGGGATTTCCATTGGCATGAGTCTTCACATAAGAGATCCTGTTCTAAGAGGTCCTTCTGCAGTAAAAACCATGAAATGATATATGTATGCATTATTATTCCGTATGGAAAAGACATGTCATGGAAAAAAACTAATCAATTTGTATACGGACTGATGGAAGAAGAAATTGTGTCACCTTCATATTAATCCGATAGCACAACTGTAGTTTGAGGTATCTAATACTGCTGCACTGGGCAAGGAAACTTCCGACGCTGGATCCAAAGAAATGTGGTTCCCGTAGTGTAACATCAAGTGTTAAGGATGTTACATGAGGAAGTGGTGGAATCCGACCTTTGATCATGTCGGCTCTTCGACGCTCTGTCTGATTGAATTAAGAAAAAGGTAAAACAAAAATGTAATTGAGAAGGTGAAAAAGAAAACCTTGTCAATAAAAATAAATCTTAGGTTACGTGGCTGATTCATTGTATCGCTTAAACAATTTTAAGGCAAACTAAATGCGTAGAACAAATTGCTTGAAGTGCTTGAATTGAATAAAAATGAAAAGGGCTTGCTAGGCATGGATACATACGGCATACCTTTACAATATTAAGAGACACCTGAAGAGATCTAGTTAATCTACAACATTTCAGGATTTCAAAGCTGCCATCGTTCTCATCGTTGTGAATGTATACATGTGAGGACAATTGAATGTTGAGGGTTGTCACGCTTGACAAGTGAACATGGACGTCGTCAATATCCAATTGTCGGTGTACCAAGAACATGAGATCCTCTAGCCTTGGAGCCGATACTACCTTGAACCTATCAAGACCCAAGTCGTCAACATGGAGAACCCGAAGGCTAGGAGTCCTGAGTTCTAAGGATTCTAAATCATCCATCATCTCCATTGCTAGCTCCAAAAGTGCGTCGGCCTCAAGCAGCAACTCCTCCATCACAGAGGAGAAGTGAAGAACAGACAAATGAAGCTTGCGTAGGCGCGGGCAACATGATGATGATATGAGGCTTGAAAGGAGGCCAGCTGCAACCGTTATGTCTCCAAGGGAAAGATCTGTGAGGGATGCGAATACCACCGTGGATGCAGAAGAAAACTGTCCAAGTTGTGCGTAACCCAATCTCAAATGCAAGGTCTCGAGCTTTGCAGAGCTAGCTAGGTCATCAATGGCCATCACAGGATGCTCAACGAAGTGCTATGGCAGATCCAGTTCAAGGATCAAAGATTTCACCTCGTTCTGCACATCGTAACGGATCCATCCCTGAGCTGCCTTGAACGGCGGTGGAACGAGATATTGTTTTTCTTGTGCGGATATGTCGAACCATATCGCCAGGTCTTTGACGGCGTGACACCCCCTGTTGTTGCTTTAGCACGGAGCGCGAGAGCATTGTTGACGAAATTAAGGTACCGTTCGGTGGCACCGGGATCCTTGCAAATCTCCGATGCATAGTAGTCGGAGTTGAAGCGGAGGGCGGCGACACCCGTCCAGAGGCCACACCACCCGCGAGAGCGCGTGAGTGCGCACGGCTTCCCTCGTGTGGGGCAGCAGCTCCAGGATGCGAACGAGCAAATTATCGTGGAGGCCGCTGATCCGGTCTCTGATGGCGTCGCCGGTGCCATCGCCGACGGGAGTCACCATTGATATGCTTTGCATGACCGTCATGAGTTTCCCTTGTGAGTTGTGACCACAGCTAGATGAATCTCCCGACCTTGTGCTGTCGGATGAAACGGGACTCGCTTCATCAAACACTATATATCAAACACTATACAAGAAAACAGAGAAGCTCTCTACCAAGCCACACAATGCAACCTCATGAGGCGAGTTGCAACGTCACCAAGGCCGAAACTCAGGAGAAACAACCACGCTGGTGGAATGGAAATCCACTGAAAGATGATGCAGACGGTTGCCAAAACCCACGCAGCATTGAGTCCGCGAGGGGGGATCATACGCTCGGCACGAATGCCCGAGGTACGGTGGAGCTCTTTCAGAAAGCTTCTGGAGGATGTGCTTTTGGAAAACGTACACATCTACAAAATTGGGCCTTGAGAAGTTGAGCTTTTTTACTTGAAAACAAAAGCTGAAACAATAGTCCGTCATTGGGGGACACTGATACTAGTCCACAGTTCTCCTCCCTCTGCTGGCGTCGGAGCTGAGGTTGCTACACCTGGCCAGGCCTTCTGCTCTCCTCGGTTTTTCCCGTCACAATGAGCGACCTCATCGGACAGAAGCTTATAAGCCTGCTTAGGAGCCGCTGGCGGCGTGAACGAACATTGGGACCACCAGTAACAAATCTAATAAATTAGTACTCCTGCTATGCTAGCTAATGCTCCTGATGCTATGCTAGCTGGGGAATATTCTTGTTGTGAAGGAGGTTAATTAATCCCTCTCAGCTGGTTACAGTTACATACTTCTATAAAGCCCAACGTCTTGGAGACGAGAGACAAGTGCAGTGTCTCGTTCTTATTGTGCAGCTAGACTGACACATAGCGGTCGTAGCTGCAACTGCAAGCATGGCCTCCGTCAACTTACCTCTCACACTCGTCGTCGCCCTCTTCTCCGGTAGGATTCGACATGGCTTCTTCCTTCTCGTTGTTTTCATTACTACTTAATATGAGATAGAAGGTTAATTATCATCATTTATATTTTGTTGAGACACGTTTCTAGCATATTTAGGATGAGAAGGGATGATAGGACCAAAACAAACCTCCTCTTGATATAAAATGGTAGAATTACAAGGTGGGCCTAAGGGTAGGTGGCACTGCAGCTACCCCAGGACAACTCTCTTCATTACACAGGGGGCATCGCCTTTTATAGTGACTATCTAGCTCAAGATTAAAAGTACAAGCGTGCCCCTAATGAGAGTATCGGCACCCTAGATACTGAATCTATTACACGTGGGCCTCTCAAGGGCAAGCTGGTCTGTCACTTTGTCGCTACGACATATGGGTCGAGGCCCATCACTGCCTCTGAGAGGCCCATCATGTCCGCTTCTTGACGATGAGCCTCAGCTCAGCCCATCACACCACCTCGACGTCGCTGTCTTGGGATGTCACCACCTCTGCGCAGGGCCTCCGCGGGAGTCGGAGGCTTGGTCGATTGACCTCTGCGAGCATGGGAGACGACGCCGCCGGACCTCCATCGCTGACCGACTCCACGGTCCCCCGAGGTGCCTCCTCAGCGGAGGTCCTACCTCCGGGGGCCTCTTCTTTAGATCCTGCGGACACAGATATGAAAGGAATACTGGATTCATTGGTTAGACTTAAAGCGGAGGTAATAAGCCTCTCCGGCCCTGGGGCGCATCCCTAACATTCCCCCCTTGAGGGTTAGGTCCAGCGGAGGCGGCTCTAGCCATCAATACACTCCTGGTCGCGGAGGCTGTGTTTACCTTCGACCCCCCGGCCCGTTGAACGTTGGACCGGAGGCTTTGCATTTTTACCGTTGCCCGGTTTTTAATCTTAGGCATTGATTTTGAGTCGATTCATCTGCTGTCATTCAATTCGTGGATCGTCGTGACCGTTGGCTGAGAAGTCGAGGCGCCACTTCGCTGCCTATATAAAGGGGGTGGCGGTGAAAACGACCCGTACTCCCCTTCTCTCGCCACCGCGTACTTTGTTCTGCTACTTGCTGCCTCCGCTCTAGTTTTGCCTTGGCATTCTGCCACCGTGGCACCTAAACGCCCCTGCTGCGCGTGTCGTCATCCGTTCTCCAGCCCTTATTCTCATTTGTAGGGTGTTGGAGTTGGAGGCTTCCTAGATCTTTTTGAGCAGTGCATGCTAGCTGTCGCGGAGGCTAAGGATCTTGAAGAGTCCTTGTCGGACATCGACGCTTCTCCAAGTGACCTGATGGATCCGAAGGTTGATGTGACTGATGCGGAGGTCACCTATTCTTTTGGTCGGAGCCGGATGACTCAGGATATGATTGCAAAGCTCGAGGGAAGGGGCTTTATTCCTGTCGGTCGTGGACAGCCTCCTGGTGGGGAGACTGTTCCGAAACCTGAGAAGGATGAAGCTGTTGTGTTTAGGGATTTCTTCACCTACGGCCTCCGCATCCCGAGCTGCAACTTCCTCCGGTATGTTCTTGAGTGGTTTGACATGCAGCTTCACCATATGACTCCTCATGCTTTTCTGAATATGAGCAAGTTTCTGTGGACTGTTGAGTCTTATGGGGGAGAGTTGAGTATGAACACCTTTGCTGAGTACTATGAGCTGCAGAAGCAACCATGGTATGTTGGCTCAGTTTGCTTCTTGTAGTTTTGTGGCCAAGAGAAACTTGGGTAAGGGTAGAGAGAAGGTTGCGATTTCTTGGTCTCAGAGGGGGAAGTATGAGCCTGCTGACTGGTTGGATTTTTGGTTTTATGTGAAGACCGGCAGCATTACTCGACTTGAGGAGGATGGGAGGCAGGTCACCCATTTTCCTTATGCCTTCGTGATGACACGGATGAATCCGTTAACTAGTGTCAGGCCTAGGTTTGTCGAATTTGACAAACGGAGGTCATGTACAGAGGCCTTTAGGACAACTTTCCATTACTCAGGTGGTAGGGACCTTGTTGAAGAGATGATTGCTTCTGATTTCTGGCCTTTGCTTGGTGATAAAGACAGGAAGAAATTTGCTATGCAGAAGCTGGATATTCCTATTTTTGGTGTTGCCGATGGGGTCCTCTGTCCACATTATGGTCTTCAGCTTCCTGAGGGTAAAAGTGCTACTCAGTTTGTTTTGGAGACCGAGCAGAAGGCTGTTGAAATTCTTGGTGAAGTATCTGAGAAGGAGTATTTTGCCCGGAGGTCCGAGGCTGGCACCATGCCTCGCCTCAATAGGGTCTTTGAGGAGCTCGGCATTCACTATACTGAGTGTGAGCTCCCTAAGAAGTTGAAGAAGAAGAATGAGAAGAAGGAATTGACTGATGCTGGTGCTGCTATGAAGGCCGCCGAGGGGAAGAAAAGAAAAGCTGACGTTTTGACGCGCGGAGGCTCGAAGAAACAAAAAGAGGCCTCTGCTGAATCTGCGGAGATGGAGGACATTTTTGAAGATCTTTATGATGAAGAAGGGAGCGTCATTGCTAATCCAGAGTTGGAGACTGAGATTCTAATGGAAGCTGACTCTTTGGCGTTGCCTAGTTCCGAGGGCCCATCTCGGCTATCTCCGTCGCCTGCTGCTTCCCCGTAGTTGTCCCATGCTTTAGCAATTGACGCCTCCGGTTCGCCTTCGGTTTGGCCTATCTTGCCGCCTACTGATCCTCTGCCTCGACATGTTGAAATGGTGCACCCTGAGCTTTCTGTGAAGCCATTTGCCAGTGCGTATCTCGACGCCAGTTCTGATGAGGATGAATTGGAGGAGGCTGGTGTTATGGTTCATCGTGCTGAGAAGCCAGCGGAGACTGCCCAACTTGGAGTGGAGGATACTGAGGTCCACGAGGATGCCTACACCTTGAGCCAAGGTAACATTCTTACTCAGAGTATGACCTATGTGGATTCCTGACCTTGAAGGTTTCTTGTGGTTATTGCTCTGATGGGGAAGTTTCCTTGCTCGGTGAGCATGTATATGCTGTTTTTTGAGATTTTATATTTTTTGTTTCCTTTTGTGACTTATGTTTTTTTGTATCTGCTTCCAGATAGCCTCACTGCTGAGGCCACGCAGACTGCCCTTCCATCGCCTTCGGTGCCTGATGCACCATTTCCCGGAGGGGCTGTTACTGAAACGGTGCCTATGGCTCCGCAACCTCCGATGGATGTCATTGGCTCTGGGTCTTTCCCATCCAGTAGCTGTCTCGATGAGGGCATAAGTGCCCTCCTTGGCTGGGCTCAAGGTATTGACCAGCTGACTGACGCTATGGGTGAAGACCTGTACCAGCGTTTGGCTAGGCTGCCGCTTCAAAGCTTGATGAACGCCAACATTAATCATCATGTTGTTGTGAGTTTGGTTTCATTTTCTCCATTCTTATATATATATATTACCTTCTCTTTCTCGTGTATTTGATTTTGGCATTGCTTTGTTACTATCTCTAGAGCGCCGCCTTGTCCATGGCCGTTGAGACCAATAGTGGGGCTGAACTGGTCAAGAAGGATGACACTATCAAGGTTTTGAAGGCGGAGATTGAGTCTCAGACTCATGAGAAGGAACTAATGGCTCAGAAGGCCTCCGGTTTGGAGAAGCAGCTATCAGCTCTTGGGGTTCAACCTGATGACTTAAAGAAGTCTCTTATCGCTGCCAAAGAAGCGGAGGCCACTACCAATCAGCGGGTGGACAAAGCTGCTGAGATTTTGAATCTCCTGTGTCAGGAAGTGGATGCTGAATGGCAGTTGATGGCAGCTCTTAAGACTAAAGTTGAAGAACTTGAGAAGGAGCTGACTGCCACCAGGTCGATCGGGCTAGAAGTGGCTGAATCCTACATGTCCACTGTCCGGGCTTTTGGTGGTGTGGCGACTCCGGTTAATCCTGATGCTTCCACCTTCGGGATCTTTTCCTGGATCAAGGCGAACCTCAACAAGCTTAATGAGTTTATGACCGGAGTCTCTGATTTCAGTGCAAAGACCTCCACCACTTGTCTATGCAAGCTCTTTGTGTCCAAGGATTGTTCAAATTGGGAATTTTGATTGTCCTGAGCTAGAAGATCCTGCTAAACTTGGCAGAACGGATCAGTTTGTTAAGACCACCGTGCGTAGCTTCATGGAGAAGTTCTGGTCCAAGTTTGGCCAGTCGGAGACCGTTGCCATGGCTAATGTTACTCGTGAAACGGTATGTATGGTTAGCTTTTCCTGCCTTGTTTTGTTGTACGAGTTGTGTTGGCGATTTTCTTCTCTTATTTTCTGCCTTTTTCAGCAACTAAAGTATGGCAAGCGCAGTGGTCATGGCCCGACTTCTTCTGGCGGCACATCTGCACGCACCCGGAGATCTGCCGACGCTGGTGTCTCTGCTACGTAAGTTCTTCCTGCAAGTGTTGGGACTGATTCAATGATGGAGTAAGTGGTAGCATCTCCAGGGGCTCGGACGGGGCTTCAAAACTTGACCGCTGAAGAGGAGGTGTAAAATTCATCTTGATTTGTGGTTGTATATATTTTGTCTTTTGCTGACCTAGTGCCGGCGCGCACGTGTAAGGAACAATTTAAGTTACTCTTGGTTTTGTAAATTATTAATGGCCGAATCGTCCTACATAGATCTGCAGTTTGGGGCCTGTGCAGGAGGTCGAGCCTATTACCTTTATGCGCGATGATGTTTACGTTAGCAGCAAGCTGTGGGATTATTAGAAGTCGGCGTTTCCTAGGCGCACGGTGGACGACATTTTGATTTTGTTCTCAGCGACTTAGATGATAAGTTCTCTAGCTTTACTCATTCTCTTGCATGGCATGGTCGAACTGGACCTTTGTAATTATTCTTGCTTGCGCGGAGGTTGAGTGTTGCGATGGAACTGTCATTTATGAGCTTGCTTATTTTGACCTCCAATATGCTACGGAGGTCTGTTTGAATTAGTCGGAGGCCTTCGTGCCAGATTGCGGTTGTGGCCTCCAGAAGTGATTTCTGCTTTCCTCCTCGGAGGTTGTGATCACTTTGAAGCACATTTATGTATTAATAATTTTACTTTATTGTTAACATAAGGTGGGTATTACAACCGTTGTTCGTCTTCGACCAGTGCTGGTGTCGATTTTGCTGTGTATTATCTTTTTATTGCTGTGCTCGACTTTGTGGTCTTCGACTATGCCTCCGCGCATCCTGATGCTTGATCTGCGGAGGTGAGCCACGGTTGATCTTAGCGGAGATGGGGGACGTTACGAGTTCTTATGCGGTATCCCCCTTGTCTTCGTTCAGGCGATGATCCTGATTATCTTGGACTGTCGGCTAACTTCTTTGGCATTATCTTGGAAACCCTCGTTGTCTCCGGGATGTTTCTTTTGCCAACCCCCTTACAAACTCTTGCGTGGTATCTTATTCTTTTCGTTCATCCATATGCGCACATCTGCCTCCATCTCCCTTAATCGGATTTTGGCTACGAGGAGTTGCCTGTGGTTGACCCTTTCCTAATGCTTAGGCATGCAGACCTTGAGCTCTACCTCTTTTATAGTACCCCTTGTGTACTTTGTGTATCTTTGCTATGACATAGGTGCTTGTTTCCTTTAATGATAGGTAGCTGTAGCTAGTTTAATGATGCTTGGGAGGTCCTTAAAAAGATCTATTCCTCCTTGGTCGTTTAGGCTGCTTTGTTGTGTACATTATACTAATGGTGCTCCCTAGGAGCTGTCTTGTGCTGGTACTGTGCAAGGACTCATAATGGAATGGCCACATCAGTGAACCTTTTGCCAAAGGTTAAAGATGGTGATGCTTCTGTTTGTCAATGATACTCTACGTATATTGCCTTTGTATCCTCGGAGATGGCGGCCGGCTGTGATCTTATTTAGTGTGGTTGATGTAAGGATTTTGGATGCGGTGGTTGCTTGCCGATGGAAGGTGCAAAGTGGTGTGCTGACAGATGATTGTGGAGTTTGTCTTGTACAAGCTGGCGTTGGAGGTTCACCTTCTTCTCTTCGTACCGAGCGTCTGTTGGACTTGATTCAACTGGCTGGGTTTTCGGAGGCATAGGGTGGTATGCAGCTAGGAAGTGATAGGGGGTATTTCGTGACTGATCAGGGCTTGCCTCTGCCAGTGCCTGCTTTTCAGGGAGCCTTAGCTTGCTTACTTTCAGATGTACTTCCGGAGACTGCACTCTTTGCTCTTTTGTAGGCTGAAGTGTTGGCAACTTTCAGGCCACTTCCATGTCTTGTGGTAGCAGGTTAACTAGGTGGAGTGGCTAGATATCTTGACCCGGAGGTTGTGCGTTCTGGTAGTAGTTAAATACGTGCGCTTTGCACATTGTTCCTGTTATGAGCAAGGCACAATGAGCTTAATCTGTTGTAAGCATAAAGTTGAATAATAAATGATCTGCTTTACGTAATGCCTCTGCTTTTGAATAATAAATGATCTTATCAGTTCCTGAACTTAATTTTTTTTGTAATTATATTGCCTTCACTTTGGAAGGTGTATGCCGTGGAGGTTGCCTATGTGTGTGTGTTACCTCCGCTTGTTTTAATATTGTATTTCGGAGGTCACTGCTGGTGAGTGAGAAGTTGCTCACTTTTTTAGCTACTGGTGCCTGAGTTGGTTCACAGGTCTTTCCCCGGTTCGCTTCGCAACTTATGGTTGCGATTGCCTGTATCGATGCCTGATATGCCAAGGCTTTTTCAAGGGCTTTTGGTGTTTCACGGAGGTTGCTTCATGCCTTCTCATTTTTCTTAATGGTGGCATGAAGTGACCTTGTAAATCATGAATAGTTGTCGAATATTGCAGCCGCGGTGCTGGCTGCTTTCGACTGTCTCAGGTATTAGTTTTCGGGGTCCTCTTTATACATTTAGAGGTTAATTACATGCGATCTTGCCTCATTAAAAACCTTACCTCCGATTTGGAGCCCCTTTTATGAGGAAAAGAGTGCAAGCCATTTTTGCAGAAGAAGTAAGTTGCAGGAATTTAAATCTATGGACCTCCACTTATAATACTATGGAGTTCTTACATTCTATGTGTAGTATTTCCTAAGGCTATCAATGTTCCAGGAGTGAATTGACGTTCTTCCTTCTACATCTTGTAGATAGAATGAGCCTTTCCTTCTGCCTTCCTTGGCTATGAACGGTCCTTCCCATTTTGGCTGTAGTTTCCCTATGTTTTGAGCGCTTGGCCTCCGCCTCATTACCCAATCACCATCTTTAATGTTTTTAGTGACCACTTTCCATCCCTCCATTTTTTGGTTTGATCTTGGTATTTCTCGATGTTGTCGATTGCCTCTAGCCTGTATGCTTCGGTCATCTCTTTGGTATATTCTTCATCTTTTGCGAGGTTCTGTTTTATTACGCGGAGGCTCTGGTATTTGATCTCTTTTGGTATCATTGCTTCTTCTCCATATAGTAGCTTGAATGGAGTGAACCCGGTGGATCTTGATACGTTTGTGTTGTGAGACCATACTACCTTCGGTAGCTCTTCTACCCATTTGCCCTTTTTGTGATCTAGCAATATCTTGGAGATTGCTGAGAATATGATTCTGTTTGATCTTTCCACTGCTCCGTTACTTTCTGGGTGATAGACTGATGCGAAGGTTATTTGTGTGCCGATGCTCTTACAGAATTCTTTGAACTTATCTGAATTGAATTATTTTCCGTTGTCAACTGTGAGTGTCCTTGGAACCCCGAATCTGCAAATTCTGTTTTGCCAGAAGAATTTTTTGACTGTTTCGGAGGTGATTGTTGCAAGTGGTTTGGCTTCTATCCATCTTGTGAAGTATTCTACTGCCAGTATTGCATATTTGCTTCCACCCTGAGCCGGGGGTAATGGGCCTATGAGATCCATTCCCCATCGCTAAAGCGGCCAGACCGGAGGTATTAGCTGTGATTGTCCTCTCGGAGATGCTTGGTGCGGTGCAAAACTTTGGCATGCTTTGCAAGTTGTTACTATGTGCAATGCGTCCTTGATATGGGTTGGCCAGTAAAATCCTTGCCTGATTGCCTTTGCTGAGAGTGCTCTAGGGCCAATGTGTGATCCACACATTCCTGAGTGAATATCCTGTAAGAGGTCTTTGCCTTCTGACTTAGTGAGGCACTTAAGCAATGGTTGGACTATGCCTTTCTTGTATAGAACTCCATCTATTATTATGTAATTCCTTGCTCGTACGCCAATCTTGCTGCACTTGTTTCATCTGATGTCACATGTACTCCATTGATATGATCAACTATTGCTTTTCTCCAATCCTCTGTGTTTATTAAGAGTACCTCCGCAAATGCCTTAGATGTTTTTGTAGTAGCTGGCGATGTCAATTCTTGGAAGAAGGTTCCTTTGGGTACCTCTGTTTGATTTGCCGCTGCTTTGGCTAACTCATCTTCCTCCGTGTTGTCCCCCTTGGGATGTGCTTTAGGGTAAAACCCTAGAATCTTTTTTCAGACCCCTGATTACTTCTAGGTATGCGACTAACTCTGGGTTTCTGGCAACGTAGTCTTTCTCTACTTGTCCTGTTACTATCTGTGAATCAGTTCTGACCATAATGTATTTTGCACCAAGTGCCTTGGCCTTACTGAGCCCCAGGATTACTCGTTCGTATTCAGCTACGTTGTTGGTTGCTTTGAAGCATAGTCTTGCTGCGTATTTTGTTTTGATGCCTGATGGCGATATTAGCACTGCGGAGGCTCCTGCACCTTGGATGCCCCATGCGCCATCTGTGTATAGTATCCATATTGAAGCCTCCGCTTTGTCTTCTGCGTGCTGCGGAGATGTCCATTCTGACAAAAAGTCTGCGAGTGCTTGTGACTTGACTGCTGTTCTTGAGATGAACTTGATGCTAAACTGAGATATTTCTGTTGCCCATTTACCAATTCTCCCTGATGCCTCTTTGTTGCCTAGGAAGTCGGCGAGCGGTTGTGCTGTTGGGACCAGGATCTCATGTTCTTGAAGATAGTGTTTAAGATTTCTTGATGTTGTGACTACTACGTATGCTATTTTTTCGACCTCCGAGTAGTTCATTTTTGCCCCCTGCAGCACTTCTGATACATAGTATACTAGGTGTTGTACACTTTTGTTGTCAACTTCCTTTTCTTGCACTAGCACTACGCCGATTGCTCCTGTGAAGGCTGCAATATATAGTAACAAGGTTGCCTTCGCATCTGGCGCTATGACCATAAGATCCTTTGTCACGTAGTTTTTAAGCTGCTGGAATGCCTCCGACTCTCTTTGCCCCATTCAAATTTGTTCTAGACCTTGAGTGTTCTAAAAAATGGTAGACTTTGTTCTGCTGATTTTGAGATGAATCTGTTGAGTGCTGCTATTCTGCCTGTCAGTCGCTGTACTTCCTTCTTATTCCTAGTTCTCTCATTGTTAACACTGCTTTTGTTTTATCTGGGTTTGCTCTTAGCCCTTCTAGACCAACAATGTAACCGAGCATCTTTCCCTTGCTTACTCTGAAGATACATTTTTCTGGGTTCAGCTTTAACCCTGCTTCTTTGAGATTGGCAAATGTTTCCCTGAGGTCGTCCAAGTGATCTCTGGTTTGTTTGCTAACCACTGCTAAGTCATCGACATAGGCTATAATGTTCCTCCGAAGTTGAGCTCGCAATACAATCTGAATCATTCTTGAGAATATTGATCCTGCGTTTTTGAGACCTTCTAGCATCCTAACAAAACAATAGGTGCCGAAGGGGGTCGTGAAGTTTGTTTTCTCTTCATCCTCCTTTCTTAGCCATATCTGGTGGTATTCTGAGAAATAATCTAACAGAGAGAAGCGCTTGCATCCTACTGCCTTATCGACTGATGCATATATCCTGGGTAATGGGAAAGGATCTTTTTTACAGGCCTTGTTGAGATCTGTGAAGTCTATGCACATTCTCATTTTGCCGTTCTGTTTTGGCACTAAGACAACATTTGCTAGCCAGTATGAGTACTTGACTTCTCTGATGACCTTGGCATCTAATAACCTTTGCACCTCTGCTTTTGCTGCAATTATGCGTTCGTCGGACATCTTTCTCTGTTTTTGCTTCCTAGGTTTGATGTTTGAGTTGAGGTCGAGGATGTGTTCAATCACATCCCGACTGATTCCTTGCAGATCTGATGTAGACCATGCAAATACATCCTTGTTCTTTGTTAGCAGTTCTAACAAGTCTTTTCTTTCTACCTCTGATAGTTTGGCACCTATGGTCACTTTCCTGTTAGGGACTGCTTCTTCCAATGGTAATGTTATTGTATCCTCTTAATCTGCCATGTTGGTCTCTCCCCCGGGCATATCCGGAGGCTCATCTGTTGCTATGGTATTGATGTTCCTGTGTGCTTTATAGATTGCTCTCTCTATATTTCCTGCTTCCTTTTGACTGCCCCACACTGTGATGATTTCATGTAATGCTGGCATCTTCATGCAGAGGTACCCCATGTGTATTGTCACATTGAACTTGTTTGCAAATCCTCTTTCTAGTATCGCATTGTACTGGTAGTAGATGTCTACCACATCAAAAGTGATGTACTCTGTCCTGGCACAGTGCCCATCTTTGAATGATATTCATAGTGATATCTTGCCTAGGGCGTTGACCTTCTTTCCACCAAATCCAATCAGTGGGTGTCCGGTGGCTGCAGCTGGCTCCTGCTGAGTTTCATTTGGTTGAATACGTTGGCGAAGATGATGTCTACTGAACTTCCGGAATCCACGAGTATCCTGCTTACTTCCCAGGCTGCTATGTTTGCCTCTATGACCATGGCATCTGGGTGCGAATAGCTTTTGACTTGGAGGTCTTGCTCTGTGAATTCTATTGGCATCTTGGACCATTCTATTGATATGTAAGCACCCTGGACTGCCACATTGTTTACCAGTTGGAGGTGGTCCTTCTTTTGCTTTTTGGTTACGAACTCTAATGCTGAGCCTCCGGCTATAGGTAGTATCATGCTAATGGTTGGTAGTGCCGAATGCGGATTTAACTGGTTTTTCGTTGGAGGCTCTGCCTCGGGGTTGCTGATGGGGTTAAAGCATACTGCGGAGGTGCTGGTAATGCTTCATACTGCCTTTGTTGTGCCGTCGGGGGGTGTCTGCATCTGTGTTGATTCAATAAGTGTTATGTGAGGAGATCTTTGGTTGATGTAAGTTAGACCGTTTATGCTCTGTTTAGGGGGTAACCCTAGTGCTGCGCTGTTTGCTGATAGACTGGTCTTCAGGTTGGTAATGATGTCGGATAGTACTGTTGAGCTAGGTTGTGCTGTGGTAGTGGTCCTGGACTGTATCCTGGAAAACTTGGGTTGTATTGCTGATGGAGCTGCGAACCGTGAGTGTGATTTACCTCTCTGCTACTTTGCTGCTAGGGCTGCAGTTGTGACTGTTTTCTTTTCATCCTGTCAAATGTCTCTTGGGCCTCCGGGCAATCCCGTGTGACGTGCCCTTTGTCCTCTTCGTGGAAGAGGCAATATGGCTTCTTTGGTTTCTGGTTCTTGCTCCAGTTCTTGGACTTATTGCTTTTGTTGTAGCCCTGCCCTCCTTGATTTCTCTGCTCATAATTGGCTTCTTTTTTGTCCCGAGCATTCGGAGGCTGGCTACTCTGCAAATTAAAAACTTGTTTCTGCTGGTTCTGGTATTGTTGTCTTTGCTGGTTCCTGTTATCTCTTCTGTTGCCATTATTTAAAAACTATTTACTTTGACTGTCCGCTTCTTCTAATCTTTTAAGGAGATCATTGTCGGACCTGCAGTATTTTTCAAACTCCTCGTGCAGCTAAGCCATTGTGGCTGGCTTCTTTCTTGTCAAGTGACTAGCAAATGGGCCGATCCTGAGTCCTTTGATTGCTGCTTCTATGGCTACCCTGTCAGGGACGTCTGGTGCTTTAGCTCGGAGGTGTAGGAATCTCTGATAATAGTCTCTGAGGGGTTCGCCCTTGAAGTGCTTGTTGCCGAACAAGTCTGATGATGTTAGCGACTCACTCGTGTAAGCTTTGAAGTTTGCCACTATCTGGTCTCGTAGGTTCTCCCATGAGTATACAGTGCTTGGCTTCAACATTGAGTACCATGCTAGTGCATCTCCTTCTGCTGCAATCACAAATAATTTAGCCATTACATGATCGTTGCCTCCTGCGGAGGCTACTGTAGCTTCGAAACTCATTATAAACTGTATCAGATCTGAATTTCCATTGAATCTTGGCAGAGACACAAGTTTATAACTTGGAGGCCATGGTGAGCTTTGCAGACCTTCGGACAGTGGTGACTTTGGGTCAAAGACTCTTGATGGTGTGGGTAGGCTTGAAATTATGGTGTGCGCAGCTTGCGCGTTTATAGCTGGGGGACGACTTGCTGTGATTGGTTGAGCGGTCTCCGATGGACTTGCTGCCGGAGGTTGCATGCTCTGTATCTCTGCTTGCAGAATAGCCATTTGCTGCCTTATCTCGTCCGCTTGACGCGATGATTGTTGTTCTTTGGATGGCGGCTTGCTGCGCCCTTAACCTGTCTCTTTCGGCTTCTATGCGACGTATCTTATCTCTCAGCCTGGCTAATTCGTCTTCTTGGTTCTGGGCTGGCGGATGCTGCTCAGACGGGCCCCCCTTTGCGCGGTATTGTTGTTCTCGTCGTCACCTCCGTCCTCTGGTGCGGAGGCGTAGGTGCTTCAAGTGTTTATTCTTGGTCTCCCATGAGCAGAGGGTTGTGGTACCTCCGCCTCGGCGGCAGTACGTCTCCTAACGGAGGCCTTTCTTCTAGGTGGCATCTGTAGGCGTTATCTTTGGCCAGACACAAACGGTGTGCACCAACTGTTGAGACACGTTCCCAGCAGATTTAGGGTGAGGAGGGATGATAGGACCAAAACAAATCTCCTTTTGATATAAAATGGTGGAATTATAAGGTGGGCCCAAGGGTAGGACTGCAGCTACCCCAGGACAACTCTCTTCATTACACAGGGGGCATCGCCTTTTATAGTGACTATCTAGCTCAAGATTAAAAGTACAAGCGTGTCCCCAATGAGAGTATCGGTACCCTAGATACTGAATCTATTACACGTGGGCCTCTCAAGGGCAAGCTGGTCTGTCACTTTGTCACTACGACATATGGGTCGAGGCCCATCACTGTCCCTGAGAGGCCCATCATGTCCGCTTCTTGACGATAAGCCTCAGCTCGGCCCATCACAACACCTCGACGTCGCTGTCTTGGGATGTCACCACCTCTGCACAGGGCCTCCGCGGGAGTCGGAGGCTTGGTCGATTGACCTCCGCGAGCATGGAAGACGACGCCGCCGGACCTCCGTCGCCGACCGACTCCACGGTCCCCCGGGTGCCTCCTCGGCGGAGGTCCTACCTCCGGTGGCCTCTCCTTTAAATCCTGTGGACGTATATATAAAAGGAATACTGGATTCGTTGGTTAGACTCCAAGCGGAGGTAATAAGCCTCTTCAGCCCTGGGACACATCCCCAACACATTTGATCATACAAACTAAGTTTTCTTCTTTCTGTAAATGATTGTGATTAGGATTTCTGATACTGGGGGCGGTCGTCGGCGTAGACGAATGCGGTTTTTTGTGCGTGGAAGGAACATATGTGACGTGCGCCAACTATCTGGGTCAGGAGTTCCCCGCGTGCCACTGCGAGTGCGGGCCGTCGGACGGCCAGGGCTGCTTCATCCATGGCCCCGGCGGCCCCGACGATCCCTGCACAAATTGAACCATCCGACCCATGAAACCTGCTGCTCCAGTAAATTGTTGCTTTATTGACGCCTGGCTTGCTTGCAATGTTTGAGCTGAGGGATAAATAATAATCTTCTCTATTCTATTACGTACCATACATTTATATCAAATGTAGGTACTTTTTGTATGGAGTCAAGTGAAGATACTTTTATATCAAAATTATAGCTCTCATTGTAATCTACGACTTTCTATTTTTGAGTTTTGTTCATTTAAAAACATTAAGATGCTAAAAAATAATATAAAATTTAGTGCCTCCTAAAATAGAAAACTACTTTTGAAACCAGCTGATGACCAAATTTGTCCGTTTTTAGCAGTTAGTTAGAGGGTGTATGTTATCCGGTTCATAGTTGAAGGTTAAAAATCGAACTTCGATGGGAGTTTGAGGTTGAAAAAAGTACTTTACCTAAAAAAATATATAGCATGATACAAGTTTAATAGCACCTCTGTTGTCTTTTACCTAATAGCCTGGGTCAAAACTAATCACTACTGGAAACTTGAAATTCCCTTACGGTGCACTATCGTCAGGGAAAATAAAAATATCGTCATAAAAATATACGTATCGTCATAAAAAATAAAAATATCGCCATGAAATTTCTTACGGCACTTACCGTCAGGGAAAATAAAAATATCGTCAGGGCTAACTTGATAGGGTAATTCCAGTTTTGCCTGACGTTGGTTAGGAATTTCAAGTTTTTAGTAGTGAATAGTTACTGTTTTAATTCTTGTTTCTCTTGTTACATGGATTGAATGAACCGGATTTCGCAATTAGTTCCAATCAACTTCTTGAACTCTACTTCCTGGAGATGAGATAAGGGGAATTTAGCGGATTCCCACCATTGGCATGGGTTACCACGTAAGAGATTCTTCTGCCGCTAAAACCATGAAGAATATGTATATGCATTATTTATTCCATATAAAAAAGACATAAGAAGAGAAATCCAACCAATCTGATCGAAGAATAAATATGTCACCTTGACCCAAAACTTATGTTTAGCGTGTTTTTAGAGTTTTGGTTCCAGTACAAAAAAATTATGCAAAAATTGGCCGGGGAGGGCCGTTCTGATCACTTTTGGTACGAAAAAACTTGCAGTTGAATTTTTCGCAACGGACGCAATCCATCACGTTTGACCCAAAATTCATGTTAGCGCGTTTTGGAGTTTCGGTTCCGTACGAAAAATTGTGTGAAAATCGGCCGCGGAGGACCGTTCTGGCCACTTTTTGTTAGAAAAAACTTGCCGTTGAATTTTTGCAATGGACGCACATCTCATTTGACCCAAAACTCATGTTTAGTGCGTTTTCAGAGATTCTGTTGGTGGGGGGTTGGGGGGGACTCCCCCCTCAATATATTAAAAAAATGCCCAAAATGGCTCATTTACAAAGGTTTTGAGGTGGAAAACAAAATAAAAACACCAACACTAACAAAACTGGTCACCACCACAACATGCAGAGCCATAATCGGACTCGCCTGCATTGGTGGGAGGCGCGCACCGGCAAGCATCCATGCCTCGACGAAGAGTGCAGTGTCGGTCACCGCCACACCATGCGGAGCCATAAACGGACTCGCCCGCGTCAGTGGGAGGCGTGCATCGACCAACGTCCATGCCTGGATGGAGAGGAGCAGGGAGCCGGCCGCCGCCACACCATGCGGAGCCGTGAACGGAATCGCCCGCGTCGGCAGGAGGCGCGCACTGGAGTCCACGCTTGGACGTAGAGGAGGGTGCCGGCCGCCGCCACACCACGCGGAGCCGCTCTCGGACTCCCCCGCAATGGTGGGAGGCGCGCACCGGCAAGCGCCCTCACCAAGAAAGAGATGAGGGTGTGCCGGCCGTCGCGACACCTCACGAAGCCACTCCCGGACTTGCCCACAATGATGGGAGGCGTACACTGGCAAGCGCCCACGCCTAGACTGAGAGAAAGGAGGTCGCCTCCATAAGACGCGGAGCTGTAATCGGACTAGCCCACGCTGGTGGGAGGTGCGCACCGGCAAGCGTCCACACTTGGACGTAGAGAGGAGGTGCCAGCCGCCCACACGCCATGTGGAGCCGCTCCGGACTTGCCTACACAAGTGGGAGGCGCGCACTAGTAAGTTCCCACACTTGGACAGAGACAAGAAGGGGGAGCCAGCCGTCGCTAGAACCGGGAGAAGAGGAAAACAAGAGGACGTCTCCAAGGAGGAACCAGTGTTCGTAGACGTCGTCGTCTGGGCTTTCGCCCTATCCTCAAACATCCCGGCCAAAACCAGCAATGGAGCCAGCAGATTTGCGACTTCACCGTGGCCTGGCACCATCAGCAGCACCACGATGGTACCGCAGGCATGCCAACACCTGACCACCACCAACCAGCGCCACCACGGCGCCGCTGGAGCGAGCCCAGCAAAAATCACGGCCAACCACACACCATGGCGTCATTGGCGAAACCACACTGGCACCTTCGCTGGGTTTGGCACGCCGGGCACCAGGCACGCGTAGCACGCAGGGAGGCGTACACGGTGAGGGCTACCCGCTGCTTGGTGGCTTAGCCGCACGCCCGCTGAATCCGGTAGGCCGGTCGCGTGCTCCTGCACGCCTCTACCGGCTGCCGGTCGCCGGAGGCGCCCTGCTGCCAGCTGGACTGGCCGCACGCTCGTAAGAGCTGGCAGGCCGGCCGGGCGCCCCCGAGCTTTTGTAGCGCTGATGTTGGCGCTGGGATATCGCCAAAGTTGCCACCAGAGGTGACCATTGGGGCGGGGGTCGCCGGATCCGAGGCTGTAGGGCACGGATCCGACACGAGAGGCCGCTGCGGCCATCCATGGCTGCTACAGGGCCGCCGAGGCAGGTGAAGGAGAAACAAAGGGAGTAGAGAGATGGCAATCCAAACTTAGGAGCGAGAAGAAGAGGGAGTGGGCATAGGGCATGACGGATCCGTGCCAGGGGAGGCTGGATCCAGCCAGCCCGGCACCGGATGCGCCACGGGCTGGCTCCCCTGCGACGGAGTCCAGAGGTGCCTGCAGGAACTTGCATCCCTTGCCACCAGATCCATGTCCCCAGCCACCGCATCCATGTCTCTGGCCACTGGATCCGCACCCCGGCCGCTGGAAACCCACCTCCAGTCACCGGAACCGAGGAAGGTGACCATCCATGGAGGCATGAGCTTGGGAGGAGAAGAAGCGAGGAAGAGGAGAAGCGGGAGCCTTGCTGCCGCCATCCTTGCACCGGCTGGCTTGGCCGCGTGCTCGAGCGGCGGCGAGGGCGAGTAAGCCGGCGGCCCGGAGGCCTTCTGGCGGCGGCGGCGGCGGCGCAGGCCTCCCGTGTTGCCCCAGAGAGAGGAGCGACGCGGGGGAGCATGTCATCATAGAGAATGTCTTAAATGAAGTTTTTTTCACGCGAGGCCAACTTGACCACGACCCAATTTCAAATGCAAGGTCTCTAACTTTTTAGAGGTAGCAAGCTCATCGATGGCCATTACAGTTGCTGCTCCATGTTCTTGTCAACATCATCGTCGGGTATTATTCCCGCCTCCATCGCCACATCGAAAACCCTCCTCGTTGCGTACGGTTCTACCATACTCACCGGGATGTGGTTGTCTTAGGAACGCGGGTTCCCGTTCTGGGAAAAGCGCAAAGCAGGATCATCATGGAACGTGCGCTCCCATTCTGGAAAGCGGGATCATTTTTGTTCTCACAGTGAAAACTCTGTCTCAAGGAGCGTATGTACCAGAGCGTCCCAAGTTCTTCGATCCGATCGCTCCAGGAACTTTGTGACTATGGGTTCTCCCACATCTCCGCCAGCTTAAAGAGCGGCAACCCCATGCATGGGGTCGAAGTCGTACTCGTCCATGGCAGCTTTGACCAACCACCACGGCATGACGTACGGGTGTGCATCCATGTGGAGATGCATAGTGGATGGGCAGATGGCTGTGGGAATGTCATGGGAGCGGCCGAACATGATCCAAATGCGCGGTGGCGGTATGATGGGACAATGGCAATGACATCGAGGCCCTCACGTGTCCAGTAGCCGACAACCCCGTCAGCGCCCCGGAGATGCAGTTCTGCAAACCGTCCCTACGATAAGAGATTATCAAAGATAAGTAGTATCTGTCACTAGATTAAACAGACCAGAGACGGTTGTGTTGGTAACCATCACTAATTGTAAAAAAATAGAGATGGTTTCTTATACGTAATTGTCTATTATTCTTACGAGAGACGAGAGATGGGTGTCCCTTAGGAGCTGTCGCTGTTTGTAACATATCAGAGACTGTTGTGCACCTGTCAGTTGTCACTATTACTGTACTCAAATTTACACAAGTTTCGCCGTCACTAATCTGTTTCTATGTATTAGGATGCAAATACTCGCAAAGACAACGCTTAGCCAATAACAGTGCCGGCAGATGTGTCGTCAAATGATGATGGTGGCAGGTGAGCATGAGGGATCAAAACTGTGAGCCGGCTGACGATGACCACCATGGCTTTTCTTTCATTCGTCGCTCCATTGGCTATTGGCTAGCCATCCAAATCGTATATGAATGGAAACAAAACTAGAGTTAACTAGCTAGCCGTAGAAGTCGTATGAATGGAAACAAAACAAGAGTCTGTCTAACGAGAAACCAAGTGTGTCTCCCTCTCTCCCGCATGCCAGCCTCCCTGACGCCTACCCCCCTTCTCCGGGTCACAATCTTCTCCAGGGTCAGCGAGCCGCAATCACCCTGACTTGGTTCAGCTGCCACTACCACCGCCATTTCCACTAAACTGTTTGGCCACCGTCCCACCACCCCCTGGCCTACCTACCTACCCACCTACCTGCCCCTAGGCACGGCCCATTAGGGCACGGGCCCATATGTCCCGCGTGCCACCGTGCCGTGCCTGCCCAGGCCACCGTGCTTCGCCGATGGCCCAGGCACGGTCCGTGGGCCGTTTTTCGGGCCGTGCCAGCCCGATAGGCACGTGGTCCAGTAGGACACTAGGCCGGTCCGCAGCTTGCAATGCATAAAAACACCAGATTGAACTAAAATTTCAACAAGACTTAAAGTCTTAGACTCAACAGAAATTTCAGTCTCACAGATCACAGTTCAGACAAACTCAAGTCAAGAACTCAAGATGAATAAAATTAGAGCTGTTGTGCAATGTCGCCTCATTAAAAACCTTTCTAGATAAAACTCACACCTCGTGAGATAAAACCCTAGAAAGGAAAAGAGTACGGCGTCATAGCTCATTATATAGAATTAAAAAAGTTCAAGAGTCGAAGTTATTACAAGCCGAAAGCAAATGTCTCAAAGTCTCACACTCACTGCCTCACCCTCACTGCCCTCACACTCACACTCAAGCATCATCAGCAGCAGTAGAACCACCACCTCCAGGCTCTTCATCAAGGTACTGGTTCTTGAAGTGGTCTTCAAGCTCCTTGTCCACCACAGTATGTTGTGCATGCTCCTCGCCAAGCTCCCAATCCTTGGTGCAGATCAACATCTCCATAGTGTCAGCGCCCAATCGCCTTCGCCGCTCCTCAATGACCCTGCCACTAAGACTAAAAGTAGACTCCGAAGAGGTAGTAGACACAGGTACAGTCATAATATCTTTAGCCAACATAGAGAGAGCAAGATAGGTTAGTTATGCTCATGCACCAATTGATGACATCAAACTCATCCTCATATGCCACAACATTGTCACTGTCTAGGTACGCAGTGAGCTCAGAGAGACCATTAGGCACAACAGATGATCCAGCACTTGAAGGACCAGATGAAGCTGATCCTCCAAAAATCATGCCCCATGCCTGCTTCCTCTTACCTGTCAGTCCCGATGGATGGGCAGTCCTATTTGGCCTAACTGCACCAAACTTAGATTCATACTTGTCATACAATTTATGCAACTCAGTTTTTACCTCAGCAAGATAAGCAATGTAACTGAAATTGTTACACTGAGCAAGCATGTCAAGCACATTCTGCAAACCTCTCATTTTTGCCCTTGGGTCAAGAACAAATGCAAAAAAAATATAGAAATGGTATATGTTTCCAGTACTTAAGAAATTTAGCCTTCATTGGCACAACAACATTAGCAAGAGCGCTATCATGTTCATAATTATGCAGGTGGATAGCAATTTGAAGTATGTGATGTAGTACCAAAGGACTAGTGGGGTAATAAACGCCAGAAAGTGCAACAGTTGATTCATAGAACAATTCAAGAAAGTCCAATACCTTTTCAGCCATGTACCAGTGCTCTTCATTCAAAAGTGAATAGCCAGATTGAGAATTAATGAACACACCAAAAGCAGATCTATATGGCATCAGATGTTTAAGCATAAGATAGGTGGATTTTCATCTACATCCATATCCAAACAGAATTTACGAGGCCTGATATCCTTAACAAGGCAGTAATTCTTGAAATTAGCAATGCGCTGATTAGATGAATTCAGAAAGTTAATTGCAGTTCTAAAAACCTCTATGGCAGGTTTCATCTTTTTCAAACTAGATTTCACAATCAAATTAATTACATGGCAAGCACAGCGCTGATGCACAACATAATAAAGCTTCTTAGTATGATCTGAAGGATCAACATCATAGCCCAAGTAACCATCAAGCATAGGAGTCAAAGCAAGCATAGCAGTTGTATTAGAAGCAACATTATCAAGGCTAACAGCAAAACTTTGTCAAGCAGGCCCCAATCTCTAAGCACACCAGAGATACAATCAACAATGTTCATACCATTATGGCTCACTTCAATCAGTTTAAAACCAAGCACAAATTTTTTAAGTTCCCAATCAACATTAATATAGTGAGCAACAACAGTTATATAATCTTTCTTAGCATTACCAGACCAGATATCAGATGTCAAGCAAACAAAAGACACAGTAGGCAAAACCTTATTTTTAAGATGATGCAGTTTTTTATTGTAAACTTTAGCCAGGTCTCTAGATATTATGAATCTAGAGACTCTCTTATACTGTGAATAGAAAGAACGTTGAATGTACTCATCCCAAGCATCATTATCACCAACAGACAAAGCAAGATCTAATCTAGCAATCAAATGACAAAGTTCATGCCTAGCAACAACAGGTTTATATTCCCAATTCCTATATAATCCATCAGGGTTTAAGGCAAGCCTAGTTTGAACCATATTATCATGATCAGCCTTCTTGTGGCATGACAACTGATGCCTTCTCAAATGGCCAGTGCCATTAGCAGAATTAGCAGACAAACGAGCCCTACAGTTCTTGCAAACAGCAATAGAACGTTCTTCACCATCAACAATCTCAGTTACCTCATCAAAGTGTTTTCAGACAGGAGATCGACGCTTACTGTGGGTGGACGATGCCAGAGAAGCTACGTCGCGTGCCACAGGGGCTGCAGCAGCAGGAGCACCAGGCGCTGCAACATGAGGAGCACCAGGAGCTGCAACTGCCGGAGCACCAGACGCAGCAGCAGCATGACCTCGGCCAACACCAGATGCAGCAGCACGGCCTCGGCCAGCAATAGGGGCACCAGCATCACGGCCTCGGCCAGCACCAGGGGCACCACGACCTTGAATAGCACCAGCCACAGTAGCAACACGGCCAGCATGCGTCGCAGCCGCTGCGGATGACCTAAACAAGAGTGCAGCAGCATCTCGCATGTCATCTTCGTCCTCAGGGATTATGCCATAATCCCTGAGCTCGTCGTTCAAGGTTGGCCCGTCGTCACCATCACTGGCCATGACCACCTCTCGGCACCGTTCCTCGATGGCTCCTACGGCACCAGCTACACGCCGGCGACCTGCAAACAGGAAACAAGAAGAAGATGATGTAAGAAGGAGAAGGAGGAAGTAGATCTAAGAAGTAAGAACATAGTTACATAGGAAACAAGATGACCGGCGGAGACAAGAAGAAGATGAGATTAGGGGTACTTGCCTGTACGGAGACGGAGCCCAGCGCCGCAGAAATGAAGAAGATGACCGGCGGGAACAGCACCTCCCCGAGATGACTAGATGACGGGAGAAGAAGATGGAAGAACGAGCGGCAGAGAGGAACAAGAGAGTACTAGAGGGGGGAGACAAGGGGAGATCTCCAGATCCGGCGGTGGAAACCTCGCCGGAGTGCGTGGCGACGACAAAGGCAGGTGGTCGGCGGCGGGCGATGGAGGGGAAGGGGATTAGGGTTTCGGGGCTGGACTGGGAGAGAGTGAGAGATGAACGGCGCGCGCCTGGTGGGAGAGGGAAAAATGAGTTAGGGTTTTGCGAGGGTATTTATAGCCCCTTCCCCACCGAGCCACGACCGTGCCTGCCATTATTGGGGGGCCGGGCCGTGCCGCCCGGCGTGCCTCGCCCTCGGCCCAGGCACGGCCTGCTACGGGCCATGGGCCGACCCGGGCACGTTAGCAGATCGGGCCGTGCCGTCCTCTGGCCGGGCCAAATCACCGTGCCTCGTGCCGGGCCGAAAGCCCGTGGGCTGCATGCACATTTTTACCTGCCCCCGGCCAGGTCCTTCTGTACCAGCCAGAGTTGGAGAAAAAAGAAGAGGATAGCTCGCTGGAATCCTATCCACTGCCAGCGTCGTCTTTGTCTCAGGTGGACGACGAGGAGGAAGAACGCCTATCTCATCGGAGCTGAAACCGTCGCTGCCGCCAGAGGGGACCGTGGGATCCGATGGTCTTCCACCGCTTCTCCGTGTGGATCCGACGACACAAAAATCGTGTGTCGGATCTTGCTAAACACCCGAGTGTGTTTTAGCATTTCTCCAAACAAATATTTGTCTAGGAAAAATGATTATAATTTTTTCTTTCCCAAAAGAAGGAAGAAATTATGTTAGTTCTTTGAAAAAAAATAGTTGTTCAGGAAATAAATAATAATGTTATAACCTCGGTTTAAGAAGATCTGACAATAGAGATTCAGCTAACGTTGAAGAAAAGAATTGATGCAATCTCAATGACACGAGAAATATTGAGGCTAACGCAATTTTCACAAGAGATAACTGCACCCTCCTCACCAAGAAAAGAAATATATATATAGCATGATAGAAGAAACTTCCAACAATTATATTAGGGACTTTCAATAATAAGATGCAAACCCTTATTTCAACAAGTACGATGCCATCTCTCTATTCATAGACAACTTCTCCACTTGTATGATAAATTAGTATCATTGCACGTAGTCCACAACCCACCATTCAGTGGCGGCAAAAGTTTAAAAGCATGTCTGTTGCCTTTTACCCAATAACGTGGGTCAAAACTAATAGCTACCTTTTCAATTCGTGTTTCTCTTGTCAATATGGACTGAATGAACCGGAATTCACAATTAGTTCCAGTCAACTTTTGAACTCTACTTCCTTGAGATGAGGTAAGGAGAATTGGGATTCCCATTCGCATGAGTTACCACATAAGAAATTCTTCTGCAGCAAAATTCTTCTGCAGCAAAAACCAAGGAAGGATATGTATGCATTATGTATTCCGTACAGAAAAGAACATGATAAGAAAAGAAATCCAACCAATATAGAGTGATCGAAGAATAAATTACATCACCTTGGTAATAATGCAATAGCCTAACTGTAGGCTGAGGTATCTAATATTGCTGCATTGTGCAAGGAAACTTCCTATGCCAGGTCCAAAGAAATGCGGTTCCCATAGTGATAACATCAAGTGTTAAGGATGTCACATGAGGAAGTGGGGGAATCTGGCCTTTGATTATGTCAGCTGTTCCCTGTTTTTTCTGACCAAAATAAAAGAGAAGGGGTCAAAACAAAAATGTAAATGAGAAAGTGGAAAAGAAAATGTTGACAATAAAAATAAAACTTGGGCAATGTGCATATGCATGACCCATGCATTTTGATTGTATCAACAGTTTTGAGGCAAATTAAATCTGTCGAACAAATTTAAGTGAACGTTGAGCACGAATATATACAACATACCTCTACAACTTCAAGAGACACTTTTAAGACATTTGGTTGACCTACAGCATCGCAGGAGGTGAATGCTACCATCGTTTCTGCCCTCATCACCATCAAAGTCTCCATGCGAGTAGAATGGAATCTTGAGGGTCCTAACGCTTGACAAGTGATGGTGGACGTCAACAATACGCGAAGGTTGTTCTGTCTTGAACATGAGATCCTCCAGCTTTGGAGCCGAGACCGTGAACCCCGCAAGATCGAAGCAGTTCTCAACATGGAGAACCCGGAGGATAGGAGTCTTGAGTTCTAACGATTCCATCTTATCTATCTTGTCTAGCGATAGCTCCAGAAGTGCGTCGGCCTCAAGCAGCAACTCCTTCATCATAGAGAGGCGAAGTTCAACTAACCTAAGCTTACGCAGGCGCGTGCAACAGGGTGACAACACGAGGCGGGAAAGGAGGTGGCCTGCGATCTTTATGTCTTCATGGAAAAGATCTGTGAGAGACGCGAATACCACCAAGGAGGAAGAAGAAGAAGAAGAAGAAGAAGAAGAAGAAGAAGAAGAAGAAGAAGAAGAAGAAGAAGAAGAAGAAGAAGAAGAAGAAGAAGAAGAAGAA
>CM041642.1:8101862-8137359 GCA_023333625.1 Bothriochloa decipiens
AAGAAGAAGAAGAAGAAGAAGAAGAAGAAGAAGAAGAAGAAGAAGAAAACAGTCCAAGTTGTGCGAAACCCAATTTCAAATGCATGGTCTCTAGCTTTCCAGTGCTAGCAAGCTCATCAACGGCCATCACAGGATGCCGCTCCATGTTCTTGCTTGTCAACATCATCATCGCTTCCTTCGTCTGCTATGCGCTCCTCATAGACCAAATGGCAGGTCCAGTCGAAGTATTTAAAGATTTCACCTCGTGTTGCACAGCGTACCGGATCCATCCGTGTGCGGCCTTGAAGGACGGCGCCACGAGCTCTTCTGTTTCGTGGTCAGATATGTCGAGCCGGACATCCAGGTCCTCGACGGCGTAACACCTCCTCGTCGCCGCTGTAGCACGAAGCGTGAGAGTGTCGTCGACGAAGGCAAGGAACTGTTCGGCAGCACAGGCTTCCCTGCAAACCGCCGGCCAACCGTCGGAGTCGAAGCGGAGGGCGGCGACACCAGTCCACAGGCCACGCCACCGCCGCGAGAGTGCCCGCCGGCCAACCGTCGGAGTCGAAGCGGAGGGCGGCGACACCAGTCCACAGGCCACGCCACCGCCGCGAGAGTGCGTGGGTGCGCACGACGTCCCTCGTGTCGGGAAGCAGGTCCAGGATGCGCACCAGCATGTCATCGGTGAGGCTGCTGATGAGGTCTTCGCCGCCACCGTCGTCACCGACGGATAGAGTACGCCCTTCGTTGACATTTCGATTTCGATCTGCTTCGCACGCCCATCGTGGAGTAGCCCGTGTGGCCGCTAGAGATGCGAATCGCATCATGCAATTCGATTTTGTGATTGATATCTAACGGCCCGATCTTGTGGTAGCTCGGCCTCGGATAGAAACGGGACTGTTTCACGTCACGCATGTCTCTGTCCCCAAACGTGCACGCCACGTTAATATTATTTTCATTTAGGTAATGGATAATTTAATTGTATTAATAATCGGTCATAAATTATATATGAAAAAAATCTGAAATTTAAAGATATGATATATATATTCTATCAAGATTCTTCTATTATAGATGCGAACATATGGTTTTTACATAACCATTGTGGAGCATCCTTATTGTTGTGACGAGCGATTATCAATATGCCAACACTTTGGTGCATGGTTGGTTCGGTGGTTCTTCTGATCCCCTGATACAGGGTTATGTGTCCAAACGTGTCTCTTCGCTCGTGATGTGCAGGTGTGGAATCTGGAATGGGTGGCAGCGGTCGGGAGAAGGTCAAGTAGGGCGTGCCGTGCTGACGGACCGGGTGTGGTGAAGGGCGGACGCTAGGCTTGAACTGAAGGACCAGACGGCCGGGTGGCCAGCCGTGGTGGCTGACACTTGGGACATCGACAAGCGCAAATATACATGGAGGGGATGCGTACGCGATACGATACTCGCGGACGGTTTGGTGGTTTGTCTTCAAAACTATCGGCGGCGGGTTTTGCGGGTTTGGGCCTCAAACCCGGGTGGAGGTCCCGAAGCGGACAAGGCTACCGGTGAGAAGGCACAGTGGTCGTCGGATCGATGAAGAAAAACCTGTACGGTTTTACCCCTAAAGGGTATTTAGGTTGTGTGCTTCATGTAAGGACGTTTTGGTCTTTTGACGGACGCCTATATATGTGAAGGGGCTGGTTGGGTAGCCATCCTTGGAGGGTCACTCTCATTTCTGTTGTCTTGAGAGGAGGCTAGGGTTAGAGAGAGGAGTGACTCTTGTTCTTGAGCTTGTTGTCATCCTGTCTTTGATTTGGTTAGAAGTGGCTTATAACTGGACCTTATGGAGTAATTCAACGATCAATTTCGTGCATCTCTTGCTTCCCTCTCTAAAATCTGAATTTTGTATTTCCCTATGATTTTCGGAGCTATTTTTGGGGGATTTTTCGTTCGTCGGATTTGAGGTGTTTTGGGTGCTTTCGGTTGATCTGAGATGAGCTAGGACATGTGCTGATCTTATTCCTCAAGTGATTCGAACCAATTTCGCACGAGCTCAGAGATCGATTCGATTTTCTTTTTGGGGGAAAAACTGCGTTCTTACACGAGACGTTGATTTCCCGGAGTTTGAGTTGAAATTGAGCAACGATTTCTTAGGAATAGCTCTTAATCTCCCTTGTGATGGCCTGTGCAAAATTTGGTGTCGATTTATATTGATTTGGTCCAGTTTCCCTTGATTTCTCCTCTCATGTCACTGCTGTCCAGAGCACGTGTTCTTCCCTAAGTTTGTTCTTTATTCGCTTTCCGACTGCGTGAGGGATTTTGTGTGGGGCTTAACAGAAATGCTACCAGCACCGTGTGCTCAGGCGCCGAGTGAGCTCGTTTGAGGAGCACCTGCCCTTAACCCCTGTTGTCTGATTCTTTCGTCGGTGGCCTGACGTTCTGATCGTCAGGCATCGTCCCGTGTTCATCTCCTGCAGGCACAGGTCCAGCTTTCCTTCCATGCAGCAAGCATCGGTCTTGGACCGATCCAGCCAGGCGGGCCCTAGCGCTCCGTCGTTCGTCGGTCTGCAGTGTGGAGCAGCGTTCGTGTGTGCAGCAACGCCAGCAGCCTAGCACCAAGCCGTGCTTTTTCGTGAGCCAGCAGCTACTCTCTACGGTGTCCAGGCAGCCCGTTGCCGCCGGCTGGTGGTCAGCAACTCGGCTGCTTGCCAAAGCAACAGCAATTACACTTTGGCAATCAGGTAAGAAGGTGAGTAGTGCATCTACAGCTGGCTGCCATTTTCATTTGCTTGCACCATCAGACCCATTCAGAGAGTAGATGCTTCCTTTGGTTTTTGATCGGTGAAAAGCTTAGTACTTGCTTCCGTGAAAATCTGTATGAAATATTTAATCTTGCTTGGAATGGAATATAGTCAATTTCATCTTGTGCAGCAGCATGTGCGTGGATTGCCTGATACATTTACTTGTTCGTGAGAAGGATCACGGATTTGAACTCAGAGAACAGCACCTGAATACTAGTGCGTGTGCTTGATTTTATTTGGTCTAAAATTCATACTTGATCTCATGAGTTGCTACAAGCAATGACTAGCTAATCTTCAGAGCATTGATATATACACATATGACTCATTTTGCTTGAGTACACTCACGGTGATTTTGGAAGGGTGTTGGCTCGTGTTTTGTCCTTGTCTTTTCTAAATTTCCTTTGCAGCTTGGAGATGCACCTTGTCCTGATTCCTGCAAATTTAGTATATGCTCATCTTCTGCAGGTTAAGCACTAGAGCAGTGCTTTGCTCTCACTCTCTGATTTAGCTTTGCAGCTCTCTGCTTGTGGAGTCCTTCGTGGCTCTCTTTGTGTTCCTGTTCCCAGGTCTTTCATCGGCGAAGGCAAGTTCAATTGAGAGCAGCACCACTAACAACACCTGTACTCCGGTGCCATAAGTTCAGTGCCCGTTGTTTGTTGGTCAGCATGTGCCGTGTGCCGATTTGGGAGAAGGCAAGCTCATCGTAGCTGCTGGCAGGGCATGCACCTTCAAGTGCCGAGTAAAATCCTGCTATCTCTCTGTGTTTGTTTTGCAGGTGTGTCTCGCAACGACGTTGTCTAGTTCTCGACATTCCGCTATTTTGTCGGTTGCTTTGTCATTTGAGCTCTTTTCTGAGTTTTTGTCTATTGCGTTGGCTTTGTAGTGTTCCGTTATGTTCTTAGAGAACATCCACCCTCTCATTTGAGTCATGGACATCATGGTGTTTTATTTGTACGTTTTACGATAAAGTTGGGAAAGTGGCCTAATTATTTCAAAAAAATTTACGGCTCCCATTCACCCCCCTCTGGTCGCCGTTTTCGGTCCTTCGCTAGAGGCTTTTCTCAATGTGTGCACATGACGTCACATGATGCTCTAGATGAAAAGAGTATTGTTGTCGACCTAGACCCTTGCTGACCATGCAAAAAGCACTCGTGCTCCAGATAGGCCTTTGGCCTTGTCAGAGTCGGTCTCGGAGAGTCAGTCCCCAAACATTATGAAAGATTTGCGACTCTCGGACAGGAGCAAGGCAGCACGGACCTAGATCATCACCAGCACCGCTAGCAGCCTCGGCTTCCTGAAACCCGCCTGACACCATTCCTGAACTTCCTCCGGCCTGTATGGCTTCAGCTAGCTGCACTGCCGTCCTCGTTGTCCCCCCAAAAGTTCTTTTGCGTTCCGTTCCTTCCAGAGTCCAGCCAATGAGGAACAAGAGGGAGTCGAAGCCCCCCTCAACGGTGTGGGCACCAGCTTCTGAACTGCCAGCCACCAAGGTATAGCTGGCTGCTCCTCGGTTGCAGATGCAACCTGGCAAGTACAGTGTGCCATACTTCACGACTTATGGCGCATCCCAGCATCATATGGTCCATGGTCTCTGGCGATTGGTCACACATGATGCAATAACTACACACTTGCAGTCCATGCTTGAACCGTCTCTCCGCCGTCTAGCACCTCTCATGGAGCACAGCCAGAAGAAGAAACATACCCTTGGTGGTGCCTGCATCTTCCATACCTCTCCGCCATCCGCCATCGTTGCCTTCTTCTTCCTTGGGCTCACGGCCGCAAAGACCACGGGCACCAATTCTTCCATGCAAGAACCATTGAGCCATCTGGGCGCCAATTTCATTAATATTTGTATTTAATTGAATCTTGATAACCATGTAGACTAACAGTATAAAAAATGAGTACTTATTATCTGTCGCTAGACTAAACAGACTAGAGACGTTTGTGTTGGTACCGTCACTAATTATGGAAAATTGGAGATGATTTCTTATATGTAACCGTCTTTATTATTCTTACTTGAGACGGTTGGTGTCTTAGGAGCTGACACTATTCGTTACATATTAGAGACGGTTTTTGGTTAGTAACCGTCTCTATCTACATCACAGGCATATATTACAGACGCTTTGTTTTTCCGTCACTGAGTGACATAGTTAGCCGTCACTTATTTGTTAGTACACGCAAACGTCCGCAAAGTGCCATCAAAGGTGTCAGTAAAAGAGGGTAGTGGGTCGGAGGGAAGGATCGTGGTAGCCTAGCAGGGTAAATCAAAAGAAAAAAAACGTTCAAATATATGCTGATTGCCGAGGGGGTGGATAATGTACCATGTGCGGACCAAGGGTGTGGATGGCGCACTTCCGCTCCATGTCGCCTAGTAATGGGGTTCAACCCGCCCTAAACCCGTCTCTACCTATATCTAAAGAGCTTTAATTACCATACGATCCGACCCACCCCATTGACCCAAAGGCTCCAACCCGTCCCAACCAGTAGTCACCACGCAAGTTGATCTGTGACGTACGCGCCGATCTGCGACCACAGTGTCATAACCCGTCCCAACTTGCTTGCATCGTCAACCCAACCCGTTTCACAGTGTCATCTGTTTGCACCCATCTAATAGTATCCGTTTAAAAACTCGTCAAAAAAACCATCAAGCCCCGTCCTATTAGCAGGAGTATGTCCAGGAGAGGATCACTGGATCACCGTACGTGCAAAAGAAATTCACGATGACCATTGGGCTTCGTTTTGTTCGTCGCTCCATGGGCTATTGGGCTAGCTAGCCGTGTCCAAATCGTATATGAATGGTGCCAAAACTGGAGCTAGCCGCCCAAGTTGTATGAATGGAAACAAAACTAATGTCAGGTGTTATATATATTTAATTTTTTTGTTGTTTACCTCAGCCAAAGAAAATTGCACCTCTGAAAAGAAAGAAGAATGTTATTTAGAAAAAAAATAGTTTAGGAAAGACATAATAATAATGCGACAACCTCGGTTCAAGAAGATCAAACATATATAGTGACTCGGCTAGAGTTTAAGAAATAAGAATTTCTACAGTCTCGATCGATGCCAATACAATATCCACAAGTGATAACTGTAATGTCCTCGTGATTTAGTCAACCCACTCTTATAAACCAATAAAAAAAGTATAGCTTTGATATAAGGAACTTACAACAACTATTAGAGATTTTCAAATTTCAATAATAAGATGCAAAGCCTGATGCAACAAGTGTGGTGTAATAATATCTCTCTACTCCTGGTCTGGAGTCATAGACAACATCTCCGCCACTTGTACAATAATGAATTAGTATCATTATTGCCCGTAGTCCACAAACCACCATCCAGTAGGGGTGTAAGAAGTTTAAAAGTATCTTCCTTGTCTTTTAACCACCAGCCTCGGTGAAAACCAATAGTTACCTTTTGAATTCTTGTTTCCCTTGCCAATACAGATTGAATGAACTCGAGTTCACAATCCGTTCCTATCAACCACTTGAAGTCAACTTCCTGGAGAAGAGGTAAGGAAAACTCATGGGATTTCCATTGGCACGAGTTATTACATAAGTAGTGGTCCTTCTGCACCATGGAAAGATATATTCATTATTATTCCGTATGAACATGATATAGCAAGGACAAAAACTAACCGAGTATATGGAGTGATGGAAGAATAAATTGTGTCACCTTAATATTCTAGTAATCAAACTTTAGGCTGAGGTATCTAATATTGTTGCATTGTGCAAGGAAACTTGTGATAGCTCCAAAGGAATGTGGTTCCCCCATTGTAATTTGAACCGTTAAGGATGTGACATGAGGAAGTGATGGAATCCGACCTTTGATTATGTCACTTCTTCGAAATATTGTCTGATGAAATTAAGGTGAAAATAGAAATGTAATAAATGAGAAAGTGGAAGAGAAAACATTATCAAAGGAAATATAAATTAGATTAATGGTTCATTTTTATTGTTTTGTTTTTAACAATTTTGAGGTAAATTAAATCTGTAGAACAAATTTGAGTGCATGAATAATTGAGCAAAAATAATAAAAACACTGGCATGAAAACATAAGACATACCTCTAGAACTTTAAGAGACACTTCAAGACGTTTGGTTAGCCCACAACATTGCAACAGGTGAATGCTAGTATCGTTGCTTTTCCCGCGGTCAAGTTTTCCATGCGAGTACAAGTGAATCTTAAGGGTTCCCACGCTTGACAAGTAACGGTGGACGTCAACAATATGCAAAGGGTAGTGTGCCTCGAACATGAGATCCTCTAGCCTTGGAGCCGAGACCGTAAAGCACTTAAGATAGAAGCAATTCTCGACATGAAGAACTTGGAGGCTAGGACTCCTGACCTCTAAGGATTGTATATTCCATATGTGGCGTAGCGATAGCTCCAAAAGTTTATCACCCTCAAGCAGCAGGTCCTCCATCCTAGAGAGGTGAACATCATTGAGGCGAAGCTTGCGTAGGCGCGGGCAACAAACATGTCGGGAAAGGAGGTGGCCTGCGACACCGATGTCGTCAAGCGAAACATCTGTGAGGGAGGAGAATACGGCAGTGGAAGAAGATGAAAGCAGACGAAGTTTTGCGCCACCCAATTTAAAATGCATGGTCTCCAGCTTCGCAGCGCTAGCTAGGTCATCAAGGGCCATCGTCGCAGGAATAGGAGGAAGCTCCACGTTCTCGTCATAATAATCCTCATCATCATCCATGTTCTCGTCATAATAATCCTCATCATAATCCACGTTCTTGTCATAATAATCCTCATCATAATCCTCGTAGTTCTCATCATAATCCACGTTCTCGTCATAATCCTCATGATCATAATAATCCACGTTCTCGTCATCATCGTCCTCTTTGGGTAGGAGGTTGTAGGGCCATACCAGATTCAGGTGCAGGACTAGAGATTTCACCTCCTGCTGCACAGCATAACGGATCCAGCCCTGTACGGCCTTGAAGACGAAGGACGGGGTCACGAGATCTTCAATTTCGTGGTCACCGTCAGATTGAGCTATGTCGAGCGAGATCTCCAGGTCCTCGATCGTCGGCGCCGCTTTAGCACGAAGCATGAGAGCGCCATCGACGAAGGCAACGTACTGTTCGGCAACACTAGCCTCCCTGCAAAACGCCGGCCAACAGCTGTCGGGGAGTTGAAGCGGAGGGCGGCGACCCGTGTCCTGAGGCCACGCCACCGCAGCGAGAGTGCGTGGGTGTGCAGGACGTCCCTCGCGTCCGGCGCCAGCTCCAGGATGTGCACAAGCAGTTTATCGCTTAGGCCACTGATCAGGTCGACGCCACCGCTGCCGTCGACGCCGACGCCGGCCATATATCGTGGACAAGCCCGTTTGTGTGGCCGCTAGCTAGTAGATGCGAATCGCTCGATAATCTCGCGATCGTCCTTGCTGTGCTGTCGGATCGAGACGGGTATATCTTTTCCTATACGTGCACACGACACGGTACACTTTATAATGCCAGGGTCCATGGAGTTCACGCGTCCAAATTTTTCGACCGGTTAAAGGAAAACTAGAGCCTTTCTAGCAGCCGACACGGACGTGGACGTGTCTCCGATTGTTGGGTAGAGTAAACTGCGCCTCTAAGAGTTTCTTAAACACTTGTAGAATTATATACTTATTCTTCCAAAAAAATTGTAGACTAGAGAGATCATACCGCAAGTCGCCAAAATGAACGGACTTTTTTTTTCTCTTTCTCCAACAGTTGCTAATACGGAGCATCTCCAAAAGCTCTTTAAAAATTAATTGGGAAGCCAATAATGCCAAGCGACTAAAATAAATAGCGACTCGATTTTTATGTTATGTTTCTCTATAGTAACTGTTTTAAAAGTATCTTTCTGAAACTCAAAAACCTAGCGGAAGGAGAGAAAATTGGATTAGGGTGATGCAGCTAGGTTAGCTAATCAGGCCACCAAATAATGCACTCCTCTTTTGTCGCCATTATTTGCTTCTACAAAGCCATCTTCTACCATGTTATCCACGCCATATCCTCAGTTTCTTCCTCATCATCAGTGCCAAGGGCTACGCCAACATTGTGTGAACAGCAGCGTGGGGAAGGGGAAAGAAGCAGGAGCAGGGAAAGGTAGCAGAAGGTAGGAGGAATGATTCAAATTAACAATGTAAATGTTTGATACAATTCTGGTTCATATCCTCTCTCTCTCAATTCTAGATACTTATAGTCTTCAGCCTACTGCTTCCAGAGCGTGCTCTTGTATTTTGGATTGGGTCGGCGTTCTCTCCTGGGCCGGGTCGAGGCTGGTGTGCATGGGGATGAGTCGGGTGCCGATGATGTAGTAGCAGGCATAGGTCGGGTGCTGACAGTCCCTGGGTCTTCAGAGCTGGCATGATCCCAGGCCGGCACCCTGGGAAACTGCTAACGAAGCGCTACGGGGGGCTCCCAGGTGGAGAGCTCGACAGGTGAACGAGACCACTGGATGAGGCCTTGTTCCACTAGGTGATCACCAGACGTCCAGCACCGTTGGAGGATGCGAGCCGGGACCTGCAACTCAGCAAAGTCAAAAGGCAGAGCCGGTGAGACCTGTAGTGTCCCCGGCGATAGCTTGAGCTGCGACACATGGAAAACCGGGTGAATTGAGGACCCGGGTGGAAGCTGCAATTTGTAAGCCATGGGCCCAAGCTTGGACATGATCTTGAATGCCCCGAAGAACCTGAACGCCAGCTTGTTGCAAGATATGCGAGCCACCGATGACTGAACGTATGGCTGAAGCTTCAGAAAGACTTGAGCTCCCATTGGAAATGAACGTTCTGTTCTGCCCTTATCAGCTTGGCGTTTCATCCGGAGTTGAGCCTGTTCCAGGTGTTGCTTGATAGTATCATGCATCAGGGCATGATCTTCCAGCCACGTCTACAAGTCAGGTACTGGTGACACTGCGTCAGTATCCAGGCCGAAGTGATGAGGAGGATGCCCATACAAAACCTCGAATGGAGATCGCCCCAAAGCAGAGTGTGTCGTTGTGTTGTACCAATATTGAGCCAAGGACAACCAACTACTCCATCTTGTCGGGCTGGCATGAGCAAAGCAGCACAGGAACGTCTCCAATACCTGATTGACACGCTCAGTCTGCCCGTCGGTTTGCGGGTGGTAAGCCGAACTAAGGCAGAGGGTGGTGCGAGCCAACTGGAACAGAGACTGCCAGAAGTGACTGGTGAAAATGCGATTACGGTCTGAGATCATGGACTTGGGCACTACATATAGACTGAAGATGCGTTCGAAGAACAACTTGGCAACACTTGCAGCATTGAATGGGTGTCGTAAGGGCAAGAAGTGTGCGAATTTGGAGTACTTGTCAACAACCACCAAGATTGCATTAGCATTACCTGACAAGGGTAGGCCTTCGATGAAATTCAACGACATTACTTCCCAAGTAGCAGATGGCAATGGAGCGGTTGGAGCAGTCCAGGAGATTTGGTGCGGTCTGGTTTCGCCTGTAGGCAGACCGTGCAACTCTGAACAAAGCTCTAGACATCCTTCTTCAGACCCTGCCAGAAGAACAGACGCTTGATGCGCTAATAAGTTGCTGGGGCACCTGAATGACCACCAATAGGATCAGCATGAAACGCCTGCAGAACCATGCTCTGTACCGATGTATTTGATCTAAGCCAAATCCGGCCCTTGTGCCTTATGATGCCTACACGCAACAAGAATGGCCCTTGGGGTCAGGCTGGACTACCAGCCGAGATAGCAGAGACTGAGCCTCGGGGTTAGTATGATATCCATCCACAACTCGCTCTAACCACTGGTGTTTGACAGATGACACTGCCAATAACTGCTTCGGTGTTGGCGGTGGGATAACACATCAACTACACCATTCTCTGTACCCTTCCTGTACAATATCTTATACTGAAGACCAAGCAAATGCGAGAAAACCTTCTATTACCACGCTGTGTGCAATCTCTACTCATTAAGATGAGTTGGACTCTAGTGATCAGTGTGAATAAAGAACTCATTCTGCAGCAAGTAATGACGCCAAGCATCTACAGCCATGAGTATGGCTAAGTATTCCTTTTCATATATAGACCGACCCCGATTGCGAGGCCCGAGCGGCTTGCTAAGAAAGGCTAAAGGGTGACCCTGCTATAGCAAAACTGCTCCCACTCCTGTCCCAGAGGCATCTGTTTCAATATGAAAGGGAATCGAGAAGTCTGGAAGAGCCAGGACCGGTGCTGAGGATAGGGCCTTCTTGAGGAGTACAAATGCTGACTGGTGTACAGATGTCCAAATGAATAATTGATCCTTTTTGAGAAGTTTAGTCAGAGGCTTCACCATAATGCCAAAATTCTCGACAAATTTGCGATAGTATCTAGCTAGTCCAAGGAAGCCCCTGAGGTCTTTCACAGATTTTGGAACTGGCCAGTCCACAATAGCCTGCTAGTTAGAGCACCTGAGTAGCACCCAATAGACCTGAGTTCGACTTCCCATGGAAGCGAATTTAAATAAGTCTGCATTATAAAAAAAATCAAAAAAATAGGCATGAGTTTCCCATGCTGACTTTGGTCAAAAAAACATTAGCCTGCACTTTTGATGGATCAGTGGACAACCCATCTACACTGACAACATGGCCCAAGTAAGCAATCGATTGCAAGGCAAAGCAGCACTTGGATAACTTAAGGCACCACTGATCAGCACGCAGCCAAGAAAATACTTGAGCAAGGTGAGAGAGATGATCCTCAAATGACTTTTTGTACACTAAGATGTCTCAAAGAATACCAATGCGAAGCGACGCAATCCTGGGGCCAAAGTGATGTTCATTGTGCCCTGGAATGTGCCTGGAGCACCGATGAGTCCAAAGGCCATCACATTGAACTCGTACTGACCGACGTGTGTCTGAAAGGCCGTCTTGTGTTCTTCTCCAGCCTTGAGCAATATCTGATGAAATCCAGCGCGCTGGTCCAGGGTAGAAAACCATCGAGCGCCTGATAACTCATCCATCAGTTGATCAAAAATTGGCACTGGAAACTTGGACTTGCGAGTGATTGCATTGAGCTGCTTGAAATCAACATAGAAATGAAATGATCTATCCTTTTTCTTGACAAGGAGCACTAGTGATGAGAAGGCACTTGCACTGCGGCGGATCAGTTCTTGCGACAACATCTCTTGTACTTGTTGCTCTATCTCATCTTTGAGCCTTGGTGGATAGTGATAAGGACGAATGAAGACTGGCTGAGCACCCTCGAGCAGGGGAATTTCATGATCACATGCTCTCGATGGTGGTAGAGAAGTTGGCTCTTGAAATGATCCTGATACTGATCCAGAAGCTCCTGAACAGATGGATGGATGTCGTGATTGACGGTCTCGGCAGAAGGTGCAGATACCTGCTCAATATGTAGCAACATCCGTTGCTGCCCTGATGGAGCAGAACCTTGAAGAAGCTGATATTTGCCGGCATGGGGAACAATCAGCAACTTCTGATGCCAGTCAACAAACATCGGGCTATGGCCTTCAAGCCAATCCATGCCCAAAATCACATTGACTGTGTGAAAAGTGCACCCATCGACTGTCCATGGCACTTGCATCAACATAGAAGAATTGATCAATGTACCACCGCCAGCTACCTGAACCGAGCTAGACAAGGAATTAGACTGAACATCTGTCAACTGAGGCACCAGCTTGTCATTGATGAAGGAGGATGAACTACCAGAATCAATCAATATTTGCACCGGTACATTCTGCAGGAAACCCACTAATCTTATTGTTCGGGCTACTGGAGTACTTGACAGAGCCGACTTGGACAGAGCCAACAGCACCTGCTCCGGCAGAGGGGAAGGAGGTGTGTATCCGCCAATGAATCATCAGAAGAAAAGGGCTCCCAAATTGGATCAACGGCCTGTAGAACTTCTAGAGCACACTTGTGGTCATGGGACCATTTGCCCCCACATTTGTAGCACAAGCCGAGAGCATGGCGGTAGGTCTTCAACGTAGCTAGCTTGGGATCACCAACAGGTGTAGCAGGTAAAGTAGGTGCTGCGACTGGAACCTCCTAGCGCTTGGGACGTGGCGGGGGAGGCGGCAGAGGCAACGCTCCCCGCGACATCGCCAGCTGCTTCGACGATGATGGCCAATCACCACTCTAGAGTACCATGGCGCCATGGGTACAGCCACTTCTTCCTGCAGTAATGCCAACGAACAAGCAGAATTGAGTGTTTGTGAACTGTGCATAATTATAATTGCTTTCACTTCAGGTTTCAGTCCATCGATGAAACGCTAGATAAAGTACAGAGGATCATCAATCTTGGAATATGCCCCTAGATGATCTTTGAGTTCACAAAACTCAGAGACATAGGAAGAGATTGTAGAGGTTTGGTGAATTTGAAACATCTTGCGAATGAGTATTTCGTGCTGATTATGATCGAAACGATCATGCAGGAGACGGCAAAAGGTATCCCAAGATGCATTCTCAAGTTGAGATTGCACAGACTGGTACCAGAGGTCAGCAGGCCCTTCCAGGTACATTTCAGCCACACTCAGCCAGAGAGGTTCATCCACTAGATACATGCGAAAGTATTTTTCACAATGACGGCGCCAACGACATGGATTTTGGCCCTTAAACTTTGGAAAGGGAAGCTTAGGGAGGTGGCCTAGGTTGGTGTTGAGTTGGGTAGGATCAGGCTCTCGAGGAAGCTGAGGTACGCTGATTCCTGGAATAGCTGGTGGAGGATGATAACGGCTGGGAGGTGTTTGTGGAAATGTGTGAGTGATTGGAGGTGGATAGGACATTGGTGGAGCATACGAAATTGGTGGTGGGTGAAAGACTGGTGGTGAGTAAGAAATTGGTGGATGGTATGACGATGCGGGGAAGAAGAATGAATTGGAAGGAGGAGGTGGATGGTGTGTAGGTAAGATTTGGAGAGCCTGTTGAGAAATTGGTGCTGGTGGGTGCGTTAAATGGAATGGGGAATTAGCGAGTGGCATTGGTTGTGGACGAATTGGATTGGAGGAATTGCACAGCGCGGAGGACAGAGGCATAGACCCATGAACATGCTTGAATCCAGACGGTAATGGAACATGTGTGGGCCGACGACATACCAGATGCCGGGCTCAGGATCCCCGCTGCAACGGCGACAGATCCAGAGTCCCGTGGATTCGATTCGACGCTGTGCCCGTGGGGCGAGTTGACGACGGAGCCCGTCGTCGTGGAGCCTGGGGCCAATGCTGGTGATGCGAAGATGCCGGGCTCGCGCGTGGTTGAATCCTGCACCACTCGATCCTAGTAGTTGGTGAGCATGGTCACCTTGGTCGACAGGGTGTTGATGACCCCATCCGACAAGGCGATGGAGTGCTCCAGCCTGGCGACGCGATCTTCGTCCTCGTCGCGGACCTGCTCCACGCGGATCCGCTCGAGCTCGTTGAGGCGACGCTTGAGGTCGGGGTTGATGATGGCGCTCAAACTGGCGGAGTCGAGGAGGACCCCCTCCAACTCGGTGACGCGACGCTCGACATCGGGGCCAGTGGCGGCGGCAGCGCTCCCGCCGGTCTCCATTGCGGTGAGGCCCTGATTCGTAGACGCCTGCGCGGACTCCATCTCAGTGAACCACCGCTCCCACTTCGCGTCGTGGTCCTCAAATCGGCGGGCTACCTCATCGCGGGACTTCTGGATTTCTTCGAGGACCAGCTTCATTGATGGATCCATAGCCCCGAGCGATTTCTGGAGTCGTATATAGTGTTGGTGGGAAAAATCAGGGGCGGCCAGGATCTGTAGTCTGATACCAGGTGTGAACAGCAGCGTGGAGAAGGGGAAATAAGCAGGAACAGGGAAGGTAGCAGAAGGTAGGAGGAATGATTCAAACTAACAATGTAAATGTTTGATACAATTCTGGTTTATATCCTCTCTCTCTCAATTCTAGATACTTATAGTCTTCAGCCTACTGCTTCCAGAGCGTGCTCTTGTATTTTGGATTGGGCCGGCGTTCTCTCCTGGGCCGGGTCGAGGCTGATGTGCTTTGGGATGAGTCGGGTGCCGATGATGTAGTAGCGGGCATAGGTCGGGTGTTGACACATTGCCTCGCCTCACAGTCTCAGTGGCATGGGCCAGACTGACGAGTTCACCAGCATTGACACACAGCCCTTGTCATGTAATTGCCGCTTTGATCGAAGGTTCTCAATTAGTTACGGAATTCATCATTACAATATTAAATCTATGATTCATTTATAAAAAAACATTGTTTAAAAAACAGCAGGAAAAAGCATAGCTATCAGGCATACGTTATTCGAAATCCATCATGGCATCATCAATATGGCTGTATATATAGTTACTGCTTGCTACCTGAAGCACAACACCAAACATAAGGATGTCGTAACGGACTATATGAATTTCACAAATGAATATAATGATGATCTTTTCATGTCTCAACGGTGATCACTAGTTGGTGGACGAATATACAAAGCGTTCCAAAGCCAGCCAAATGAGGGGGAAAAAAAAAAATAATATCCAGATGATGGTTTTGGCTAAAGTTTGAGAAAAAGAATTGCTGCAATGTTACACGAATAATTTTGTGGGTAACATGATTTTCAGAAGAAATATGTGCAACATCCTCATTCTTATCCAGCCCACACAAAGTGAAAATCAGGGTGATACACAAACACATAAGGAATTTTATAAATAACTATTAGGACATTCTGCTCATATATAATAGACCTCTCCACGCTAGATTCCGTCGATACAGCTCAACGAGGATATATAGCAAAATCTTACTCTAAAAAAATCCAAATGTCATCGTCATCACCCCGCTAATCGGCCTGCCCGACGCAATTAAGGGAGTCGCGCGACGTGAGTAACTCCCCTGGCGCTCCCTCGCTCGTCATTCAAAAAAGAAACCGGCCCTGTCCACCTCCCGCTAGAAACTCTGATCCGATCCGACGCTCCCCACGAGCGAAGAAAGTAAACCGCCCCCGGCGCTCCTCGCTCACCCATTCCTGTGCACGCCGCCGCCGCCCCGTCCGCCGCGCCCGCACTCCCTCGCTCCGTCGACCTCATAGTTAATGCCCGCCGGCGCCTCCGGAGGCCGGTGAATGACGGGATGTGCCGGCAGCGGTTGCAGGAGGCGCGACAGTGATCTTGAGCCATATTGAGGACGCCGACTGCGAGTGCGAGGGCGCCACTTGCGCGAAGAATAGGATTGAAGGGGAGGAGTATTTCGTCGCCAAGGCAGCCGTGGAAGAGTACCTTCCGCCGCCGGTGATCGCGGGTATCTCGCCGCCTCCACCGAGGACGCATCGCTGACTGGATCTGGACGCATCGCCGACTGGACCTTAGGACGTCCCTGCTGCAGCGGAGACAGCGCAGCGGAGGACGAGGCCGCGGCACCGGCGAAGGCGCCGGCCAAAGTGAGTTCCGCCTCCTAGGCTCCTAGCGTTCATCCGCCTCGATTCCTCTTCCCGCGTCGATTATTCCTATCTCAGTCTGTTATTCCTGTCTCAGTCTGATTGGGCACCAGATCTTAGTACGTTCCGTCTATTTTGTTCTTGTGAATCTGTGTTGCTTCCAATCTTGTGGGTGTAGCATTTATAAGTTAGCATCGCACATGTACTGTCTTACGCTTGGAACATGCGTTCGAGATAACAAGGTGGTGTTCTTGTTCCTGCAGGAAGTTTCAGTTCAGGCTCGCACCGTGAAACTTGCTTGTTTAAGTAATGGGAACGCTGAGCAACTGTAAAGAAGTGTTCATTCATCTAAAGAACTGTAAAAAAAAAATTTTTTAGTTGAAACACTTATTCCAGTCATCTAAAGAACTGTAAAATAATTGGAACATGCCTCGGTATGATTATGTTTTAGTTGAAACACTTATTCCTAATTTACTGTCATGTTCTCTAATTTTCCCCCCTCTGCAGGTCTTCTTCGGATGATGGCGTAATCCATGCAAAAATAAGCACACAATCACTACGCGCTTCCTCCGTCCTCCCATCTCTCCATCGTTGCACAGCCTTGTCATGGTTTTTTTTCTTTTTTTTTTTGACAATAAGCCTCGTCATGGTTGTCGGTGCCACTAAGGTACGTACATGTCTTATGTGGCCTCACAAATGCGGACACTTGTGAAGGCTATGAGACTATGACAACTTTTTATCTTTGTTTGATTCTTATTAAGAAAATCAGTGGCTTCACAAGTTGAATCTTACAGTCAACCAAGAATACAAGAACGAATAAACAGGCTTCAAATATTTGAGATTTGAGAAAATATGAGTACATTCCCTATGCAATTTTAATGATTACTCAACCATGTAAAGGAGCAGCAGTTGGAAGAGCTTAGGCGTTGGATGATTTCAGCTGTAGTCGAGAAGAAGCCGAGTGTGGCGTGGACACCTGTTGCTCACTGTTTGATGATAAAGGTCCTTGCTTGAGTGATCAGTTAGTTGAAGTTTGACATTGTTTTGTCTATTTGTTTGATTCAACGGTCACCGCCACTCTCGTTCGCAAGGCAATAGGAGATATGCTTTACTGTGTTTATGTTGATAATGATCTATATATTAAGGTAACACTGTATTTTCTTTTGAATAGAACTTGTGCTTATTTCTAATCAGTGTGCAATGAAGCTAGCATAAAGCCTCATTTGCAGGCACAAGGAGACAGAACCAGTAATGACAACCTTCGAAAGCGATGCTTTGGAGGTTCTTCGTCAGTACAAGCGAACCTACTCCAATGCTGTTGTTTTAAGGGCAATCACCAGTGAGGATGGGATTATTGCAGATTGGTATGTACCAGAAGTTCCCACTTTTTTCCCTAGCAAACTTTAGGTATGTTACTCATAGACCTGGCCCAATGTTAAAGCTAGCCTGGTTTATGGACAATGTCACTCTGTGGTTGGAAGGCTGACTGATGGCCGTTGATGGAAAGAAAGGGAGAATCTTGATGGAAAAAAGGGAAAAGTACCTAGAGCTAGAGGTGTGCATTCGTTGTGAAAACAATAATGACCTACTATTGATCTGTTTGAGGACACATGACTTTCCCTGCTATGAAAATTTCATGTACTCCATAGTTAAGTCTCGAAGATCTTCAGACTTTAATACGTAATATTGATCTCAAACATCCCGTTCATTTTGCTTTCTGGAATAATACAACACAAATTCATATTGACATTATCGTGAAATTTTTTTTTTCCGTTGCAACGCACGGGCATTTACCTAGTAACATATAAACGCTTATTCAACACATGTGTCTACTCTCTAGTCCACTCATAGACAAGGTCTTGACTTCTACACTTGTACGATGAACTAGTGTCAATGCAAGCAGTCCATGACCCACAATCTAGTGGTGGCATAACTTTGAAAGCATGTGCCCTGCCTTTTCGACAGTTTCTTCCATCAAAACTAATAGTTACCTTTTGAATTCCTATTGCCCCTGTCAGTATGGATTGAATGAACTGAAATTCACAATTAGTTTCTATCAAATTCTTGAACTCAACTTTCTGGAGATGAGCTAAGGAGAACTCATTGGATTTCCAATGGCATTTGTAATCACACAAGATATCCAGTTCGGAGGGGTTCTTCTGCAATAAACCATGGAAGGATATATGCATTATTATTCAAGAAACAAACTCTAACCGATTAATCTATGGAGTGATGGAAGAACATCTTTCTCACATCTGATAAGTTGGAGTAGCATAACTGTAGGCTGAGATATTTAATATTGTTGCATTGTGCAAGAAGACATGCAACTCCAGGTCCAGAGGAATGTCGTTCCCGTAGTTTAACACAATCTGATAAGGATGTCACATGAGGAAGCGGTGGAATCCGACCTTTGATTCTATCAACAGTTCGATACTTCATCAGCTGGTCGAATTAAGAAAGGTTCAAGACAAAAGACATAAATTGGAAAGTAGAAAAAAGGTATTATCAACAAAAAAATAATACTCTAGATGATTCATTTTATTATGTCACTAGACTTGAGGCAAGTTAAATCCAAATCCATAGAACAATCTAAAGACCATGATGGATTGAAGAAATAAATGAAGATAGATTTTCATGCCATGCATACTACATACCTCTACTACCCGAAAAGACACTTCAAGGCATCTGGTTAACCTGCAACATTGCAGCAGATGAATGCTACTAGCATTTATGTCGTAGCTAGCCATTCCACTCGTGAACAATTGAATCTTAAGGGTTCCCACGCTTGACAAATGACCATGGACGTCATCAATACGCAAGATGGCTGTTCAAAGACTGTGAGATCCTCCAGCCTCGGAGTCGAGATGGTGAACACCTTGAGCTTGATGCAGTTCTCAATATGTAGAACTCGGAGGCTTGGAGTCATGAGTTCCATGAATTGCACAACAAAGATTCTGTCTAGCAATAGCTCCAAAAGTGCAGCTGCCTCAATAACCAGCTTATCCTCCATAGAGAGCTTAAGGCTCACTAGCCGAAGCTTGTGCAGGCGTGGGCAGCATGCAGAGGACACTAGGCGGGAGAGGAGGTTGCCACCATCAGCTGAGAGCTTTATGTATTTGAGTGAAAGTTCTGTAAGGGACGCGAGTACCACTACAGAAGAAGGCAGCCGAAGTTCTATGTGATGATCCAATCTCAAATGCATTGTCTCCAGCTTTTCATAGCTGTCTGCCTCATCAAGGGCCATCACAAGATGACCAACCTTGTCGTCATCACCTCCTTGGGCTCTGCGACGCTGATCCATTTGGTGCTGCCACCGCCATGGAAGATCCAGATTCAAGATGAACGATTTCACCTTCTGCTGCACGGCGTAACGGATCCATCCCTGTGCGGCTTCCACGGTTAATGGCACGAGCTGTCCTGTTTCGTTACTAGATATGTCGAATGAGATCGCCAGGTCCTCGATGGCAGCGGACTCATTTGCGGCAGCACGAAGCGCGAGAGCGTCGTTGATGAAGGAAAGGTACTGTTCGTCTGCCCCTGGGGCAAACTTCCTCGGCCTGCTGTGGAAGTCGAAGCGGAGGGCGGCGACCCTCGTCCAGACGCCACGCCACCGCCGCGAGAGCGCGTCGGTGCGCACGATGTCCCTCGCGTCCGGCAGCAGCTCCAGGATGCGCACGAGCATGTCATTGCCAAGGCGGCTGATCAAGTCGACGCCGCCACCAGCCGTAGCCGCCGCCCTAGCTTCCTCGTCCCGACCTGCTTCGCAAGCTCATCGTGCACACGCAGGGGCGCGCGCGCGGGCGACGCCGCTTGCACCAGCGCCGCCGCCTCTACTGTGAACGGGACAAAGGTGAGAAGAGAAACGGTTAGGGTTTGGGGACTGGTGAGGGTCCGGCCGATCGATCGGACGATGAGGCTGAGGGAGTGCCGAAGGTCTAGCAACCTGGCCAGGCCTAGCGGGGGAGCGCTTGAGGCTGAGGTAAAATGGGCCTGCAAGAATTTGGTCCAAGGCCAGCTCCATTGGTTGCCGCCTGGCCGAACAATTTTGCCTTTGCTACCGATGGGTAACTTTTTGTGCACCTTCTAGCTCAGGCCTGGCCAAAGACTAGGACAAGGCTATTTCGCTACCGATATATATACGTGAAGCCCTTCAATTTTCTAACTTCTTTATTCTCTCTTATTAGCTTCTTATTTAAACATCCATGCATACATGAGAAATTTTGTATAAAATCTCTCTTCAAACACACGGATGAAGAGGTAGACAGGTACTGGAGTTTGAAGGTGAGGAGAGTGTGGAGAAATGCACAGAGCTCCAACGCAGTGCAAGGATAGAGATAACTGCAACCACGCCCCTTGTAGTAGCATGTGACCCACTCTTTACACCAAGAAAAAGATATAACATGATATACAAGCAAAGATTCAACAATTACTTAGGGACTTTCAAAAGTTTCAACAATAAGATATGCAAACCCTTTACTCAACTACCTCATGGCTTCCACTCCAAGGACAAATAAGGTTCATGACAACATGTCCACATCCTATGTTCTTGTAGTGGTATAATACGCTCAAAAGCATGTATATCCTATTCTTTAGGCTGGACTCCAGGTGAAATCCTATTGTCACCTTATAAAGTTGTGTGGTGCTTGCGAGCATAGATTGTATGAACCAAAGTTCGCATTCAGTTCGGTCAACCCCATGAACCCGACTTCCTTGAGGTGAGATAATATAAGTAGTAGACCACATCGGGTTTCCAATTGTTTGGATGGTCGCATAAGAAAGGTGGTTTCAAATCTTTGTCCCACATAAGTACAAAGGATGTTATTAATTAGCTTGATTTCATGTGATGTGATGAAAAGAAAGAGCTATAATTTATTGATGAAGAACAACTACATAGTAGGTATATTGACCATTCTCTTCTGCTTAATGAAATATACGGGCTATATGCCTGATCTAGAAAAAAAGAAGAACAACTACATAAGTAGCTAGGCATTGTACTAACCATCTTGAAGGTGCAACATATGCGAAGGTATTTGAGATTACTACATTGTGCTAAGATATCCACTTCCAAACAGCCCCGTCCCACTAATTTCATGGGCCTATGGACGAGTGAAACACTAAGGGCCTAGCTATCAAATGTTTTAGTATAACAATTGAAGGATATAATACTATTGATAAAAGATAACTTGTATCATATATATTTAATTTTTAAAAAAATAACAGTACATCAAATAAAATAAAATAACTATGATGGTTACCTCAAAATAAAACTATAATACCTTAGTGCTTTTTTAAAAAGCGTCTTTGGGCATTTCTTGATGCAAAATCTTCAAGAACACTTTCAAGATCAATCGTATCCAGAATATCCTTCTCAATGCTACACATGGCTAAGCCATTTAATCTTTCTTGTAGCATAGTCGACCTCAAACAATTTTTCAATAGCTTTAATTTGGAGAAGCTTCGTTGAGCTGATGCTACTGTCACTGGAATAGTTAACATAATCCGATATGCAATAGAGGCATTTGGATAGCAATCTGCAACTTTAACAAAGTGAAGAATCTCAGATGCTGACATCATCTTATCTGGCAAAGTTACTTGCAACACTTTCAACTCAGAGAACAAGTCATCTAACTCAACATCAGACGTGTTGCCATGAGAAAATTTATTCACAAAAGTTTTGCAACGATCTCGTAGATCACTGTGATCAAAGGACTTTAGATTTTCTGAGTTGAATAAGAAACCAAATATTTTCTCAAATTCCTCTAGCTGATCAAATCGATCAGTGAATGAAACAATTGCATAATCAACAATAACTAGAAAGTACTCATCATTGAAGTCGTCTATAGCTGAACGTTGTAATTCTTCAGTTTCATTATCTTGTTCGTCAAATTGCTTCTTCCTTTTACCTTTACGATGTGTAGGAAATGCGGGCTCTACACCCAAACTAGATGCAATTGATTTTACAGTCTCAATACTTGCACTTAAGCCTGTATCTCTGTACTTCTGAAAATATGATATGACCCCTTTTATCTATTTTAAAGTACTATCCAAGCACACAATTGGAGACTGTAATTTTTTGCTTACCGTGTTGATAACAGATAAAATATCTTCACAAATAACCACACTAACTATAAATTCAAAATTCTCAATAGTTTTCACCAATCCTCTAGCTTCACTCACTGATTTTGCATCCTCGGTACAAGTTCTTTCCACCTCCTTCAAAGCTGATCTTATTTGAGGGGCTTGATACCTGATAGGTTGCACACTCTTTATTCGACTCTCCCAACGAGTATCAGACAAGGGTTTTACTGTAAACTTCTCAATATGATCAGTCAAAATTTTCCACTTCTTAGTAGATCGTGCAAACAATGCATATATCTGTTGTATAACACCAAAGAAAGTAATGGCTCTTCTACAAGATTTTCCCATATCACAAAGAATAAGGTTCAGACTATGACATGCACATGGCATATACAATGCTCTTGGATTAATTTGAAGCACACGAGCCTGCACACCTTGATGTTTTCCCTTCATATTAGAACCATTATCATACCCTTGACTTCTCACATCATGAATGTTCAAATCAAGAGACTGTAATGCGTCCAACAGTACTTTAAAAAGCCCCAATCCTGATGTGTCATCAACCTTTAAAAACTCTAGAAAAAATTCCTCTACTCTTGGAATGGCACTTGACATATTAACACACCGCATAATTAGTGTCATTTATTCTTCGTGACTAGCATCTGGGGTACAATCCAAGATAACAGAGAAGTACTTAGCATCTTTTATGATCTTTAAGATATGTTTTTTCACAGCATCAGCAAGCATAGAAATTAACTCATTTTGTATTCTAGGGCCAAGATAATGATGGTGGATTTCATTGTTAGTAATGCGCCTGATATGTTCTTGCATGACAGGATCAAATTCAGCAATTATTTCCACCGTGGCTAGGAAATTACCATTATTTGATTGATATAGTCTTGCATTTGTTCCTCGAAAGGCTAGATTTTTTTTAGTAAGAAACTTCACAGCAGAAATTATTCTTACCAAAACTTGTCTCCAACGCTCCTTCTCTTTTGCAATTTCCCGTTGCATTTCATCATCAATTGTTTTATTTTTGCTCAATCTAATCCGAAGGTCATTCCATTTATTCATGTTTGACAGATGCTCCACACTGTTCTCATGTGCTTTTAATTTGTCACTCAAATGCTTCCAATCCCTCACTCCATCATTTGCTAACGAAGCCTTGTTTAGATTTAATTTGAATAGCTTGCAGCAAAAACAAAAAACCTTGTCCACATGTTTAGAGTAAACCAGCCACTTCCTATCAACAACCTCTCCATTGGTTAGCCTTCTGGAGTAGTTAGCATATGAAAAACGCCTATTAGTAGGATCACTAGGAAATTGTAACTCCATCTCTCTCATAGGCCCTTTCTCAATTAGAATATCCCTTTTGATATTGTCAAGATTTTCCCATGTCCTAGGATCAAAGATAGACACCCTTGATTGCTCATCAATATATGTATTTTCTGTATCATCTGAAGGCTGCAAATTTCCACCTGATCCCAAAATGTCCTCAGTACCATTAGCTTGTGCATCTAAATTTTCCTCCCCTATAGCACCTTCATTGGCATTAGCTTGTGCATCTAAAATCTGCTCGTCTGTATCACCATCATTGCCATCAGCTTGTGCGATTATTAGTTGATCATGTTCCTGCCCTTGATCTTGACTGACTTCGGCATTTCTTGATGTTGGAAAAAACTTATGTAAGGCCCTCTTTTGCGATTCTCTGGATTGAAGTTCTTGTTTTCTTTCTTTTCTTTTCTGAGCACCGGACTTATGTTTCTTCGGCAACATCTAACATGATAATTGATAAAAAATGTTGAATTAGAAATCAAATCCGGAAATCTCTAAAGCTTAAGACATCACAATTGTAACAACCCGAAAATTCGAACTACAAAATTTTTCGACAAAACCTCGAGTGATGTGGTGCGACATGTCATCATCTACCCCTTACATATGCATCAACCCTAGCATGTCATGCATGGCATTCACATGTTGCAAATTAATTAACATCTCATAACCATGCTCTATGTTCGCTTGTTACATTTTAATGTTTCATTTGTTTAATCATCATGTTGCATTAAAAAGAGTGATTTGAATTCTTATTTGGTTTATGTGCTGGTTATTAAAAATAACAACATAATATTTATTTTGACAAATAAATATTAAGGGAATAATACCCTAGAAGTATTTGGGCCATGTATGCTCACTATTCTGTAACACAAAATAAGCACACTGCATATATATATAAGTATATATATAAATATATTTGAAAAAGAAAAAGAAAAAGAAAAGGAGGAGACCGGCCCGAGCAGCCCCGTCGACCCGGCCTGCATGCGCTCGACCCTCCGCTCGACCCTGCTCGCCGCTCGACCCTGCTCGCCGCTCGACCCTCCGCTCGCCCCTGCTCGCCGCTCGACCCCCTGCTCGCCGCTCGACCCCGCGCTGCGAGGCCCAACCAGGCCGACGGCCCAGCAAGAGCTGCGCGCGTCCGCGCGCCGCACCGAGCCCCCGTTGCCAAGGAGTCGCTGACGATGGGGCCTCGAAGTGGAACCCACGTGTCATCGCGCCCGCTGAGGTCACCCGACCGGCCGTGCGTGCTCGCGTCAGCACTGTTCCCCGGCGTCGCTCCTAAGCAACCTCCCTCGACCGCTCGATCCAGTGACGCCCTGCATCGACGCGCGTCCGCAAGCCACCTGGACCGACCAGCCCGCGTAAAGTTCCCACGGCCGCAGGCAACATTCTCCGCGCGCGCGCACCTGCACTGTCGCCGCAGTGGAACGCTGCCGCCATAAAGAACTTCGACACCCAGTGTTCCCTAGCCCTCTCTCGCTGTTCTCTGGACCCATTTCGAACCCCAGCTGCTGACTTGGACATCCCTTGACCGCTCGATCAAGCAAAGCTGTGATCAGCCGTCCGTCGGCTACCTACCACCGCGTCCGCCCTATAAAGCAAGCACCCCGGCACCCTAGGGTTCCCAGATCGCCGCCACCGCTCTGGTGAAACCCCATTCCTCCTTGCCAGCCTCGATTGGAGAAGAGCTGAAGGGGAAGAAAGGAGTCGGGGAAGAAGAAGAAGCCGCCGCCGGAGTTGGGGAGGAAGGCCGTCGATTCGGAGCCGCTGCTGCTGCGTCGAGGGCAGGAAGGAGGAGCAGTACCGTGAGCCGGAGCCGCTTGGACTTGTACCGCACCTCCATCCTCTTCGACCGTCGGTGAGCACCGCCATCGCCGCCCTCTCGAACCCTCCGCCGTGCTGTTGGCCATGGCGCTCCGCCGTGAGCGCGTAGGCCCAGGTCACTACCGACCTCACTGGACACACCCGCACACACACACGAGACTAGCCGAGCCCCTCAGACCACGGCATCGGGAGGATGCCGGAATGGAAGCCGCCCAGTTCATCGCCGCGCGCCAAGCTCCGCCGTGGCAAGATCACCCATTCACCTTTCTGTTGAGCCTCGACCTCCGTTGTTTCTGGATCCGCGCTCGCCTTGATGAGATGGACCCCGTGCACACCCTAGCTCTGCGTTTGCCTCACCAGAGAATCGACTCGAACCACCTTGTCGTCGATGTGTCAGAACGTTGCCGCTCCAGAACGCCGTCGTTCACCATCGTTCCTGCCACCGTCGACCACCCTCGAGGAGCAGGAAGAAGCCGGGAAGCTCCGCCGTGACAAGCTGCATCGAGTGGGCGAGATGGAGACCGTGGACCCTCACGGAGTGCCGTTGCCGTGCACCGAGGACCTGTCGAAGCTCCGCCGTGGGAGTTGCTGCCCACGCGGACTCCGCCGTGTGTTTTGGTCACCGCCGACACCTCGAGCAGGCGTTGCGTGACTCCAACTGTCCGTCGACGCCACCAGTTGGAGCTGTAGTGACTCGGTGTGAAGTGTACATCGAGCACCGGCGCCATCGAGCCACCGTCTGCCGTCGAGCTCGACACGGAAGTGAAGCTGTCGCCCTGAAGCCCATCGACGTGACCGTCGTGGAGTCTCGAAGCCGATGGGCGGGTTAATGGCACCGGAGATCCTTTGTGGCACCAGGAATCGAGGGTTCTTCCGCCGTCGATCGCCGAGGAGGAACTCCGCGTTCGAGCCGATCTCGTCCGAGACAGATCACGCGCTCGAGTTCGAGCCTTCGACAAACCGAACCTCGAGTTCGACTCTTCGAAGAACCGACCTCGAGTTTGACCCGTCGGAGGACAGATCCTCGAGTTTGACACCTCGACGCGTCGAACCTCGAGTTCTACACCTTGAGCACCGTCACCCTCGAGCCGCTGTCCGACGTAAGGCATGTCGCCAGGACCAAGCCCCCGACTTGAAGACCGCCTACGTGTTCGCCTTGACGACCAGAGGACGATGCACGAGTTAGCGAAGTCTTGGAGCAGCCCTCGCCGGATCTTTAACCCCGTCGTAACCAGCCGAGCCCCACTGTCGAAGCAGAGCAGTTTTCCGCCTTCGAGCATGCCCTCGAAAGCAGTACCCTCGAGACCGCATTCTCGCGATCGTGTCCTCGAGACAGTACCCCTCGAGACCGTAACCTGAGGCCGTGCCCTCGAGACAGTGCCCTCGAGAGAGTACGCCTCGAGACCGTTACCCTGAGACCGTGCCCTCGAGACCGTAACCCCCTCGAGATCTAACCCTCGAGACAGTCCCCCTCGAGAGCGTACCCCTCGAAATCGTAACCTTGAGACCGTAACTCCTCGAGCCCTTGTTCTTTTCAGAAAATGGTTAAATCTTTGAAAATTCATATCTTTTTCATACGAGCTCGGAAAATTATGATCCACATATCCAAATTTTCTATAAATCGAGCCCTATCTATCTAGGCTATGTTTGAGTGTATTTGGATCTTCTATTTTGCATTCGTTCTTTGTGCTAATCTATAGGGGTCGCTTCCGCGACCGTTAAATCTCGTTACAGGCTCGAGCGAGGACAAGCTTGACGACAGTGACTACCAGGAGAAGTCCAACAGCTACGTCAGTGAAGGTGCCACACACCACCCAACCTCGTAGATCCCATTACGCATGACAATTATAGTATGGCTAGTGCTTTAAATTCATGTTGCTATAATGCTATGCCTGTGCTAGGACTGCATGATAGAGTATGTATTTGATGAGCCCTACCTTGTTGTAAACTATCACCTGCTTACCCGCTGTTATGCTAGCCACCTGCTTATCTGCTATACTTATAATTTCTATACTTCACTCGCTTACATTTTGATGCGACGTGATGAACCCGGGGAAGGCCTGGAGGGTGCCAGGCTGGATGTGTGAGTTGATGTTTCAGATGAGCATGTGAGCTGATGATGTTATATCCGGGTTTGGGGTGGAGCTTACGGCAGGGAGTAGGGTGAGGGTTGAGTCGATCGAGCCGGGATCTACGACGAGCTTTTGGAGCAAGTCTTGCCAGGGAATGGTTCTGGACATTCCCATGTGAGGAGCCTGTGGCGGGCTAACTGAGATGTGATGGTGGTCCTTGGGTGTGATCCTCGGAAAGGTGGAGCCCGGGATGAAGGTGCCGTGGTAGCACGTTAAAGATAAACCCCGACGAAGATATCCCGGTTTGATCAAATCTAGGAACTGTTGCGCTGGTATCCGGACCTAGGAATCTCTTGCTTTCCACTCGCTCTCCATGGGGGGGGGGGGACGGCCGAACCGCTGGATAGGTCGATGCCACTACTGCTAGGCGAGAAGTGATAGGAAGGTATATGCATGGGATGGAGCTAACACCCTACCGAGACGATCATGGCACCCCCTTCGGGAGTGGGTACATGGCATGGCATCCTCTTCGGGAGCGGATACATGCTCTCTTCACAGTTCCAGTGATCCAGTGCTGGATGGTAGAGTGGCATCGCCTATGGCAGTAGGCGCCCGGAATCTGCCTAGGTGCGCGCGTGCATCGATGATGGTTATCTGGTGGATTAGTAAAACCTCTGCAGAGTGTATGGTTGATCGATCGATACATATGCCGAATCTTCGGCTATGGACCTTTCCTACGTTTCGCATGCACCGGACTAGTGAGTGGAGTGTTCTACCTTCCTCTGAGTGTGTTTTCCGGTCGTGAGCCAGTTTGAGGGCTGCGGACCGCTGAGGCAAGCCAAGAGGGAGTTGGCTTGTCGACCAGAGTCTGAGAGGGTGTTGGAGATGAGATGAGATGAGATGATGCTACAGATATGGATGGAGATAGATGAAGGGAATGGGTTTGTGTTTAAAAGCTTGTTTATTATACTTTTGTTTTATATACTTGAACTTGCATAGGAAAACCCAGCCTTTATAGGTTCCTTTTGAGATACCCTTATTTTGCACCCACTTCCACAAAGCAATGCATAGGGTGGGAGTGTGGCCAGTACAAATCGTACTGAAAATTTGGTTTTAGGTTCAAGGAGTGAGTACTCATCTGGGGAGTACAGCGATTGAGGGTTTCGTGCCTACGCTCAAGTTGGAGAGAAGAAGATAGCTTCCGCACCTCAAGCTTTTATTGTTATGCTGCATGAACTCTGATTCCGCCCTGTGGCGATGTAATAAGTTATTATAACTCCCTCTATTTGCACTCCTTTGTTCGATGTATGGCTTATGGATTCAACTGTTATCGGGTAATGTGATTTAAATGGTCATATTACACTCCGACACTGTGGATTTCCCTTTGCGGAAATCAAGGTCGTTTCAGTTGGTATCGGAGCCTTACTTGACCTTAGGACGAAACCCTAGAAATGGACGTTAGTACAGGACAAACCAGTTTTTCTTTCGGTTATATACCGACCCTGCATTTCTTCTTATGCAAGGCTTCTCTATTGTTACTGACTTGCTAACCCTTCTTCCCTTGAAACGTGGAGATGACAAGCTTTGGACCCTGCGTGGCCACGTCATGAGTTAGAGTTGAGTTAGCTTGTATCCATGAGTTACCTTCGCGTAGTGCGAGTCTCGCACGTCATCTAGCGTAGCTGCTAGAGATGATGCCATGTAATGCAACCATGTAATGAATGATCAATCTTATCGCATTTTATGGCTCTTATTGCTTCTTTGTATGAGTGTTGGATAGATTAAATATTTTTCCTTAAATCATTGAAATCATTTAATTGTATTTAACCAATAAGTACTGAACAGTTGTCGACCCGTGTCGCAGATGTCTGCACGTCGCTCCGCACGTCTGGGCAACCGTCCGCCTCCACCCAAACCCGAGCTTGGGCGTGGAAGACGCTATGGACGAAGGGGAGGTCGTGTTCCACCCATCGACATCAACCAGAGTGGGAACGATCGCGAGCGGACCCCGCCAGCAGGAAGTGCCGCTGGAGGAGGTGATGCCCATGGCAATGTGCCTCCGCCGCAGCCGATACCGCCACCGCCACCACCGCCAAGCCTGGCAGAAGTGATGGCGCAACAGACACAGCTGCTTGCCGCTTTGGTCAATGGAGCCAATCACCGCTTTGGAGGAAATCCGAATGACTTCCAGAGAAAACTTGAGGGTTTTCTAAAGCTCAGGCCACCCACTTTCGATGGCACCTACAAGGAACCGCTGGAAGCTGATGACTGGCTTCGCGAGATCGAGAAGAAGCTGGAGCTTACCACTTGTACCCCAGAGGAGCGAGTCGGTATCGCTGCTCACCACCTCACTGGAGCTGCGCGTTCCTGGTGGGACAGCTACCGCCAAGCTCATGAGGACCCCGATCACATCACCTGGGATGAGTTCGCAGATGAGTTCATCGAGTACCATGTTCCTGAGGGAGTCATGGAGCAGAAAGAGGAGGAATTCCGTAACCTCACCCAGAAGGGAGGTGACATCTGCGAGTACACCAACACCTTCACCAGTTTGCTGCGCTATGCACCTCTGCATGTCGCGACTTCTGAGAAGGAGAAGATCACGCAGTACAGAAAGGGTCTGAACCCCAAGATCAAGGTAGCCCTGGGAGGCACCAAGAGTCACACACTTCGTGACATGATCGATCGTTGCATCCAGATCGAGAAGGACCAGAAGGAGGCAGGAGAAATGTCCAGAAGGGAGAAGAAGAAGTCCGAGGGCTTCTACCATGACCATGAGCGTAAGAGGTTCCATCGGGACAAGACGTCTAGCCGTCCTCATTACGGCAAGGACTCTACCTATGGCTCGGGTAGGAGTGGTGGTACCTACTTGGCTGACCACTCACGCTTATCCCGCGACCATCGCTCCCGCGACTGTTACTCTCGTGACCACTGCTCTCGTGACAGTGCTGGGAAGGATCGCTACCCCCGTGAGCACTCATCGCAGCCACGTCACAGGACTGATCACTCTGCGCCTGTTCGTGCTACGCCAAACTCAGGCAGCTGGAAGGCCGCTGCACCAACCCCCACAGGCAGTGTGCCGTTCACTTGCTTTGGTTGTGGCAAACTAGGCCACAAGGTGTTTGACTGTCCTGAGAAGACAACCGCACCTGCTGCACCCAAGTCTCAGTACCATGGATCTGCAAGCCGTGGTCGTCTCACGCACATGAACGCAGAAGAAGCTCAAGCTGCCCCAGATGTTGTGTACGGTATGTTTCTTGTTAATGGCATTAAAGCATCCGTTCTGTTTGATTCTGGAGCTACATGTTCATACATCTCATCTAAGTTTGCACGAGAGAGTAAGATACCTATCACTCCACGTTTGGAGCCTATAGTCACCAGTTCTCCTCTTGGTGAGATGAGAAGCACCCATATCTGCAAGGGAGTGAAGCTTTCTATCGAGGGTCTGACCTTTCGAGCTAACCTTACCCTTCTACCATCAAATGGTTTGGATGTCATCCTAGGCATGGATTGGCTTACCGAACACAAGGGTTTGATTTCTTGTTCACCCAGATATGTTCAGATAACTCATCCTTCTGGCCAAGCAGTCAGATGTGCACCTTAGAAGGATAAATCAGTATCTGTCCTATGTGCCCTGAATGCACTCAAGTCGCAGGAAGAATCTCAGAAAAGAGAGAAGACTCTCGCGGATGTTCCCGTTGTCAGGGAATATGAGGATGTGTTTCCAGAAGAGCTGCCCGGCATGCCACCAGATCGTGATGTTGAGTTCATCATTGATCTTGTGCCCGGAACCGGTCCTATCTCTAAGCGACCGTACCGCATGTCAGTGGATGAGCTAGAAGAGCTCAAGAAGCAGTTGAAGGAACTTTCTGACAAGGGCTTTATTAGGCCTAGTGCTTCGCCCTGGGGATCACCTGTTCTGTTTGTGAAAAAGAAAGATGGTTCGATGAGGATGTGTGTTGATTACCGCAACCTCAATGCCGTCACCATCAAGAACAAGTATCCTCTGCCAAGGATCGATGACTTGCTTGATCAGCTTCGTGGTGCTAAGTACTTCTCGAAGATTGATCTCAGATCTGGTTATCATCAAATGAAGATTCGGGAAGAAGACATTCCCAAGACAGCTTTCGTCACACGCTATGGGCAGTATGAATTCACCGTTGTATCCTTCGGTCTCACGAATGCCCCGGCCTATTTCATGAACATGATGAACAAAGTGTTTATGGAGGATCTTGATCAGTTTGTTGTGGTTTTCATTGATGACATTCTGATTTATTCACCTTCTGCCGAAGAACATGAAGCACATTTGAGGATAGTGCTCGAGAAGTTGTCCCAACACCAGCTCTATGCCAAGTTCAGCAAATGTGAGTTCTGGCTTGAAGAAGTTGCTTTTCTTGGTCATGTACTCTCAGCAGATGGAGTTGCTGTAGACCCTGCAAAGATAGAGGCTGTAAAAGAATGGGAACAACCTCGCAATGTGTCCGAAATCAGGAGTTTCTTGGGATTGGCAGGTTACTATCGCCGATTCATTGAGAACTTCTCGAAGATAGCTCGTCCTATGACAAATCTCTTGAAGAAGGTTAATGAGTTCGAATGGACACCGGAGTGTGAACACAGTTTCCAGATTCTAAAGGAGAAGCTAACCACCACACCTATCCTAGCCTTACCTGATATCACTAGCGACTTTGTCGTCTACTGCGACGCCTCTCGCCAAGGGCTAGGCTGTGTGCTAATGCAGAATGGGAAGGTTATTGCTTATGCTTCCCGACAGTTAAAGGAGCACGAGCAACGATACCCCACGCATGATCTAGAGCTAGCAGCTGTTGTGCATGCTCTGAAGATCTGGAGACATTATCTTATTGGCAACAAGTGTGATATATACACCGATCACAAGAGCTTGAAGTACTTCTTTACTCAAGAAGATCTGAATATGAGACAGTGCAGATGGCTAGAGCTAATCAAGGACTATGACATGGAGATTCACTACCATCCTGGAAAAGCGAATGTAGTCGCTGATGCTCTTAGTCGCAAGACCTTTTGTCATGCCCTGTTCTTATCGACCCTGCCACCTGAATTGAAGAAAGAGATTGAAGATCTTCATCTTGAGATAGTACCCCATGGGTTGTTGCACGAACTTCGTATCGAGTATAATCTCACCGAGCGAATTCATGAAGCTCAAAAGAGTTGTGAAGAAATGGAGTACATTCGTGGGTTGATGAAGCTAGGATACAGCCCCGAATTCAGAGAAGATGAGCATGGAACCATCTGGTTCAAGGATAGAATCTGTGTGCCCAGCAATCCTCCTTTGCGTAAGGAAATCCTGTCAGAGGCACATGACTCTAAGTATTGCATCCATCCCGGTGGTGCAAAGATGTATCAAGATATGAAGAAGCATTTCTGGTGGAAAGGCATGAAATCAGAAATTGCGAGACATGTGGCCGAATGTGACATCTGTAACAGAGTCAAGGCTGAACACAGAAGGCCCGCTGGATTACTCAAACCACTCGATGTTCCTGAATGGAAGTGGGAAAGCATATCCATGGACTTTATCGTGGGATTACCTAGATCTCAACAAGGTCATGACTCTATATGGGTAATAGTCGATCGTCTGACGAAGGTAGCACATTTTATACCAGTCAGAACTACGATACGTGCAGAGCAGTTGGCAGATTTGTACATCAAGGATATTTTGAGGCTTCATGGAGCTCCTAAGAGTATTGTGTCGGATCGTGGACCCCAATTCATGTCTCGATTCTGGCAATCTCTTCACGAGTCCATTGGGACTGACCTTGATTACAGCACTGCTTATCACCCGCAAACAGATGGTCAGACAGAAAGGTTGAATCAAATTCTAGAAGATATGCTTCGTGCCAGTGTTCTCAAATATGGAACAGATTGGGAGAAGTGTCTGTCGTTTGCTGAGTTCTCTTACAACAACAGCTACCAGGCAAGTATCAAGATGTCACCCTTCCAGGCTCTTTATGGCAAGCCATGTAGAACCCCGTTGATGTGGGACCACCCAGGCGAAAGAGCAGTCTTTGGCCCCGCCAAGATCAAGGAAGCCGAAGAAGGAGTAGCTCAAGTCAGAGAGAACCTGAGGATCGCCCAGAGCCGACAGAAGAGCTATGCCGACAAAAGGCGTCGAGACCTTGAGTTCGAAGTTGGGGATTTTGTCTACCTCAAAGTGTCTCCACTTCGTGGTACCGTCAGATTCCACGTAAAAGGAAAGTTGGCCCCAAGATATGTTGGACCGTATCGTATCTGTCAGAGAATTGGGAAGCTTGCTTATAAGCTTGAACTACCTCCAGAGTTAACAGGAGTACACCCCGTTTTTCATGTCTCACAGTTACGTAAGTGCTTAAGGGTACCAGAAGAGGAAGCAGTCGCCACTGATGTGCTGGATATCCAGGATACTCTTGAGTACAAGGAGCACCCAATCAAGATCTTGGGTTATGACACCAAAGAGATCCGAAGCAAGTCTATCCCTATGTGCAAGGTTCAATGGAGCAATCACACTGAACGTGAAGCAACGTGGGAAGATGAGAATCAACTTCTGCTACAGTATCCTTACCTCTTCGAAAGGTATGACACCTCTTAAATCTCGAGGACGAGATTCCAATGAGGGGAAGGACTGTAACAACCCGAAAATTCGAACTACAAAATTTTTCGACAAAACCTCGAGTGATGTGGTGCGACAGTCATCATCTACCCCTTACATATGCATCAACCCTAGCATGTCATGCATGGCATTCACATGTTGCAAATTAATTAACATCTCATAACCATGCTCTATGTTCGCTTGTTACATTTTAATGTTTCATTTGTTTAATCATCATGTTGCATTAAAAAGAGTGATTTAGATTCTTATTTGGTTTATGTGCTGGTTATTAAAAATAACAACATAATATTTATTTTGACAAATAAATATTAAGGGAATAATACCCTAGAAGTATTTGGGCCATGTATGCTCACTATTCTGTAACACAAAATAAGCACACTGCATATATATAAGTATATATATAAATATACTTGAAAAAGAAAAAGAAAAAGAAAAGGAGGAGACCGGCCCGAGCAGCCCCGTCGACCCGGCCTGCATGCGCTCGACCCTCCGCTCGACCCTGCTCGCCGCTCGACCCTGCTCGCCGCTCGACCCTCCGCTCGCCCCTGCTCGCCGCTCGACCCCCTGCTCGCCGCTCGACCCCGCGCTGCGAGGCCCAACCAGGCCGACGGCCCAGCAAGAGCTGCGCGCGTCCGCGCGCCGCACCGAGCCCCCGTTGCCAAGGAGTCGCTGACGATGGGGCCTCGAAGTGGAACCCACGTGTCATCGCGCCCGCTGAGGTCACCCGACCGGCCGTGCGTGCTCGCGTCAGCACTGTTCCCCGGCGTCGCTCCTAAGCAACCTCCCTCGACCGCTCGATCCAGTGACGCCCTGCATCGACGCGCGTCCGCAAGCCACCTGGACCGACCAGCCCGCGTAAAGTTCCCACGGCCGCAGGCAACATTCTCCGCGCGCGCGCACCTGCACTGTCGCCGCAGTGGAACGCTGCCGCCATAAAGAACTTCGACACCCAGTGTTCCCTAGCCCTCTCTCGCTGTTCTCTGGACCCATTTCGAACCCCAGCTGCTGACTTGGACATCCCTTGACCGCTCGATCAAGCAAAGCTGTGATCGGCCGTCCGTCTGCTACCTACCACCGTGTCCGCCCTACAAAGCAAGCACCCCGGCACCCTAGGGTTCCCAGATCGCCGCCGCCGGAGCTGAGGAGGGAGACCGTCGACTCGGAGCCGCTGCTGCTGCGTCGAGGGCAGGAAGGAGGAGCAGTACCGCGAGCCGGAGCCGCTTGGACTTGTACCGCACCTCCATCCTCTTCGACCGTCGGTGAGCACCGCCATCGCCGCCCTCTCGAACCCTCCGCCGTGCTGTTGGCCATGGCGCTCCGCCGTGAGCGCGTAGGCCCAGGTCACTACCGACCTCACTGGACACACCCGCACACACACACGAGACTAGCCGAGCCCCTCGGACCACGGCATCGGGAGGATGCCGGAATGGAAGCCGCCCAGTTCATCGCCGCGCGCCAAGCTCCGCCGTGGCAAGATCACCCA
>CM041642.1:8140040-8178316 GCA_023333625.1 Bothriochloa decipiens
GTGCGCACGAGTGAGGACAAAGTGCACAGAAAAGACTAGTGTTGGTCTGTGAGGGCAGTCTATGTTCTAGATAAGCGGCCAGATGTAAGCGGGCCTGGCCTTGAGGAGGCGGGACGTTACAATAATTATACGGGAAAATTCAAAATTGATCTGTACGGAGGCCTGCTGCTCATACCTTTGCCGTGAAGAGGGACTGAGGGAGAGGGACGTCCTCGTCTGTGCCCGTGTGCCGTGCGCCCGTGTCCTCGACTGAGGGAGATGATCTAACATATTAAAAAAATATTGAATTAGAAATCAAATCCATGAACTGCTGGCACTACCGAAGTACTGTAATTGTCTTTGTCTACTTGACAAACCAAAGTACTATAGTAACGAAATGCAAATATGCAATGAAATCCATCGGTACTTCATTTAGTACATCACTTACCGGTGCCAATTAACAATCAACCAACCAGGAGGGAGGGAAAGAGGGACGTCCGTCGCCGGCCGCCGGAGGCCGGACGGCCGCACACCTGCTGCTGCTGACCAACGCTGCCCTAGGACGCCCGACGCCGTCACGATCGCGATTCGCGAATATGAATCGCCCGAAGCGGCCGCCGGTTCAGTTGCCTTGCGTTGTTGCCTTGCGGCCTTGCCTGCTAATGGACTGAAGTCTGAATACATCGACTAATGGGCCCCCAGCCTCAAGGGCCCATGGGCGACGCCCCCCGCCAGGGACGGGCCTGCTTCCAAATGAATGGAGCTCAAGTAGTTGAACATGAACTGTCAAAGATGTCACTTGAGGAAGCCGCGGTATCCTACCTTCAATTATGTGAACCCACCGGTATTCTTGCTGATAAATTTAGTAGTCAAATTTAAAAATAGACACACAAGAAAAACAAAATATGTTTATTGAACTAACTTGGAGGTACTAGTATTTCGAATCCATATGAAACTGGGAAAATAAGAATATTTCCTTCCGTTCACTTCAAACCAAAATAAGTAAAAAGAAAAAGGTTTCCTACATTGGAACACGCATGGCGTGTTGATGTATCATAGATGGTTGAGTTGATTATGGAGTCCTATGTATAGTTTAACGGTTTCAGCCTTTCAGGGAAAACATACACACGTAGAGCAAACTGATGTTTAGAATAAACTGATGTTTAGAACATGTTTTCTTTAGGTAGCTAGCAAATAATTAGAGATTGTTGGCTACGAGCTCTCCTAAATAATCTTTGCAGACGCATTCGCCCTCTTGTTTGGATCCTAAATCTTCATGGACACCATGGCCTCCCCTATGTTTGAATTCTGGCTCCGCCCATCTTTGTTTTTGGTAGGTTGGTGAAGGAGCGGGGTCTAGTTACGCGGATGCAAGACAGCAATTGTTTACTTAGAAGAAACTAATTAATTATCATTTAATTTACTGTGACTTGTTTTTTAATCACTAAAGCTACTTAATTTAGCGTGACTTGTATTTTTGTGTATTCCGCAAGTATAGTATATTTCTTCTAGATAAATAATAAATACGAATGGGCAAATGTGGCGTGTGTGCAACAGACATAAACATGTGTAGGATGATGGATCGATACACTATTTTGTACCTTTACGACGTATAGATGCACGTCAAGACATGCTAGTATGCTACTGCCGTACAGCAACTGAGGAGACGAAAGGCGGCACCATTGTCTTCGTCGTACTCTTCAATCTCTTCATGACCTTCATCAAAGTTTAAAGCATGTGAGGTCAGCCCAACCCCTGAGGCTCCTAACGCTCGGCAATCCTCCATCAATGCCAGTGATCCTATCAGGTTGGCCGCGGCCCAAGAACAAGAGCTCCTCCAGCTTTGGGGCTGAGATTGCGAGCTCCTTAAGGCCGCAGTCCCCCGTGCGGACAACGCGGAGGCGAGGAGTGCGCAGCCTTAGAATCTGCGGGCGAGGCCCTATGTTCTCCCACGAGAGCTCCAAGAGCGCCTCGGCCTCAAGCAGCAGCTCCATGTCTTCGCGTCGTGTTCTACTAATAGGAAAGCAAAGGTCTCTTAGGCGCAGCTTCTGCAACAGTGGACAGCACGCCGGCGATAGGAAGCGGGTCAGGAGGTGGCCGCTGTCCACGGCGAACTCCATGCTTTCGAGTGTAAGGTCTGTGAGTAAAGCGAATGCTGTTGCCGTGGCAGCGGCTGGGAGTCTGACTCTTGCGCCGCCCAGTGCCAGACGCATGGTCTCCATCTTCTTCGGTGACCTAGGAAGGCCATGTAGGATTTTCACCGAGTCCTGAAACTTGTCCCACGTTTGGTCGGCATTGTCATGATAAGGTGATCGATTCAGTTCAAGATCAAGGTTGAAAGACTTGACGTTGTGCTTCACAGCATCACGGATGCACTTCCGTGCGGCTTTGGCGACGGAACACCTGACAGACCGCGGCAGAAAGTTGTGCGACGACTTCACGAGAGAGATGGCCAGGTGTTGGACGGCGGGATCTGTATGGGCGGCGCGAAGGGCAACTGCATTGTTGACGAAGGAGGCGAACCGTTGGGCGCCGCCGGTGTCTGCCGAGAACTCGGGCCTGCTCGTGGAGGCGAAGCGGAGAGCGGGGAGACGCGTCCAGAGACCGCGCCAGCGCCGCGAGAGCGCGCCTGTGCGCACCGCGTCTCCTGCGTCGGGGAGACGCTCGAGGATGTGCACAAGGACGTCGTCACCGAGGCCGCTGATCAGGTCGGCGCCGGCGGCGGAGGGAATCGCGCGCTTCGACATGCGGCACACGTCGTCCATCGTCAAGTGCTCCGTGGATGCAAGATACGTTCTGGCCGGTTAGGTTAATACTAATGATCTCCCGGATAATATAAATGCTTTCCATTTATTTCTTTTCGTGGACTGATGAAACGTGCGAGTTCAGGAGAGTTAGTTGCAAATTTGGAACAGGACAGTGTCTGCAAGGCTCACGAGAGCACGTACGAGACCACAATGCACAGCGAATGAGGCTGTGATCGATCCTTAATTTTTTCTTCCATGAATATATCTTTCATTTCTTTGCATGTCACCTTCTTCGTCTCTTTACCTTATATATGGATGTCCATAATATCTTAGCTTTAATTAGTTTCCTTGCGACATGGCCAACGAACTCCATTCACGGATCCGCTTCTGGCCACCATGGATCCAGCCAACCGCGCCGCCGCCGTACATCCCCAACGCCAGGCATCGAGCATGGAGATAGGGAGAGTGCTGCACACCAAAGCAGCCAGCAGCAAGGGCTAGCGTTTGCTACCCCGTTCCGGCATCCTAGTTCACGTACGGCCCCTACACCGGCAGCACAGCGGCAACGAAGTGAGAGCGAGGGATAGAGCTAGGTTGTGTGCCGGCGGGCCGGGGCTGGGTTTAATTTGTAGCCCGTGTCACCGGAGCGATGTTGCAGGGGCCGTTCCTTGTACGATCCCAAACGCTCATTAAGCAAACAGCTACAACATGAAAAGAAAATTTTTAAACATGGATTATGCAAGCATGTCTTATGCAATATCGTCTCCAAACAAATAGCGTCTCACAATTTAGTCTCCACTTGATCAGACACTCACCAATAAGCAAACATTTTTCTCATGACTGTATACTCCGAGCAATTACTCATACGCCTAACTATGGATCAGGCCTCCACTCATAGGACAAACAAGGGTCATGACAAATCCACGTACCACCGCCACCTGGAATAAAATCGGAACTCAGAAAGTATTTCTCATCCTCTTCAGCTAGCCTGCACATTGGACTGAGACTGAGAGTCACCTTCTGAAGATGTGTGGCGTGTGCAATCACCTGTCGCATGAACCAGAGTTCACATTCGGTTCCTGCTAGTCCTGTGAACTCTACTTCCTCGATGTCATGTAACAGTATCAGATGGGATTCCCAATAATCCACATGATCGCACAAATAGTCATGCTCACGGCTCTGCGGTAACAACTGTAGGGATATAATCATGATTTCAGTGCAATGTAAAGGACTGTTCTAGGAAATTTAATAACCAAGTAGAATTAGCTTGGATACCTCATACTCACCTTCTTTTCAAGGGAGCAGTATACACGAAAGAAATATCAACAATCAAAGATGCCGTGATTAAGATGAGGTATCCTCCCAGTGGTTATGTCACCGAGCCACTCTTCTGTCTAAAATAAAGGATACATAAAGACAATATATTGCCGCCTTTCTAAAAAAAGACAATTTATTGCAAGTCAATATGGATCCATACAACACATCATTGTTTTTTTCAAAGCAAACCAGGTAAAAGAAAAATAATGTTACTTGTAGTAGGTTCAAAAAACTTTAAAGACCTTGACAGCATGCTCGATTTTTTTTTTTTGTGGAAAAAAACTTTCAAGAACGCAAAATGATTAGACATGATTAATTTAACATTTTTAATGGTTTGTGGAAAATCATGCACATATATATGATGTGAAAAATGATCGATCATTGAGAATCTCGTATTCCAGTATTCTGAAACAAATTCCAGCTACAGGACCACTACTATATATATATACAATTTCAATTCAGAACTACTCAGTGACTTTTGAGATTGAATACAATTATTATTGCATTTATATATTTATGTACATAGTAAACAACATCTAATTGAAACAATGCAAAATCAATGGTTGCCTTTATCGTTTAACTTCTTTTCGTCCACAAACACACAAAGGAATTTGCTTTTTAAATTTCACAAAGCTAGCTACAATATATTTTCTAAGAGAAAAAATCTGAAACTTTAAGTGTGATTTTCAAAGAGTTAACGTTTTGCAAGGCATATCATAGGAACTCCTTTGGATGCATACCTTTGGTACTCCAAGAGACACCTCAAGGCATGTGACTGACCTACAGCACTGCAGTAGACAAACACAACTAAAGTTGATGTCGTAATCACCGTGCACTTCTTCATCATCAGACCGTGGTATGTTATGTGATTGCAATTCAGTCTTGAGCCTTCTGACGCATGGCAATTCATCACCGTCAATAAACATAGGCATAGATTGATCATATAAGAAGGTGAGCTCCTCCAGCCTCGGAGCTGAAATCCTGAGTGTCTTGAGGTAGCCGTCGCGGTCCACCAGATGGAGAAGCCGGAGGCTAGGAGTTATCAGTTCCAAACCCCAAGCGCCTTCCATATTCTCGCAGGACAGCTCCAAGAGTGTGCTGGCCTCAACCTTGAGTAGTTTTGCACCCCGTTTAAGAAGCCTAAGCTTCCTAAGATGCAGCTTCTCCAAACGCGGGCAGCATGCTGACGACAAGAATCGGGCAACTTGCCAGCAGCGAACACAAAATCTTCAAGCGAAAGATCCACGAGTGAGGTGAACACTGCAGTTGCTGGGAGCTGAACACGTACTCCGTCCAGTTTCCAGTGCAGGCTCTGCAGATTTGCTGAACTAGGAAGTTGGCTGAGATTGATCATGGTCATGGTTAGCTCCTCCTTGCTCATAGGCAACCTCAGTTCAAGACTGAAAGATCTCACCGTGCCCTGCAAAGCATACAAGATCCACTCCTGCACAGCTTGGGCGGACTGCGACACCATCTGTTTTGTTTGTTGGCTGACAGGACCCATCAGGAACGAGATGGTCAGGTGCTCCAGGGCGGCATCGTCCGCCGTGGCGAGCTGGGTGAGGGCGCTGCTGACCAAGGAGAGAAATCGCCTGGCGCCGCTGGCTCTTTTGAATCTCGGGCTGCTGTTGAAGGTGGAGGCGAAGGTGAGGGAGCTGACGCGCGTCCAGAGGCCGCGCCAGCGCCGCGAGAGCTCCCCCGTGCGCACCGCGTCCCCCGCGTCGGGCAGCAGCTCAAGGATGCGCACGAGGACGTCGTCGCCGAGGCCGCTGATCAGGTCGGCGCCGCGGGGGGACGCCGCTCGTCGTCGAAACACGCCCATCTTGCGCCCTGCTTGCTCCGCGGCCGCCGCCGGAGCAGATGCGATCCGATTGGGTAGTGATGATGACACGGCCTAACAAGGCTCCCGGGACGTGGATCTGCCGCCGCACTAGGCTGGGCCTGGTGTATTGGTGTACAAACTACAAAGCCCAATCGAAGTTCTTGAGACCCCACACTGAGAGCCCATAACATGGCATCAGATGTTGGCCGTATTCCTGCCCGGGGCGCCGACCTGATCAGCGGCCTCGGCGACGACGCGCTCCTGCACATCATCCAGCTGCTTCCCGAGTTCCCGACGGGCGCGACGCGGTGCGCACGGGCGCGCTCTCGCGGCGCTGACGCGGCGTCTGGACGCTCGTCGTCCCCGCACTCCGCTTCGCCTCCACCTTCGGCAGGCCGGCCTGCCGGCGACGACGACGTCCGACGGTACGCCGCCTTCGTCAACGCCTCCCTCGCCCGCCGGCGCCGCGCCGCACGCCACCATCGAGCACCTGGACATCTCGTTTTCGGTTAACGACGACGACGACACCACACGCGGACTCAGTCGAGCGGTAGAGCAGATCGTGACGACGACGTCGCTCATCAGGGACGCACGGAGGTGGATCCGGTGCGCGGCGCGGCATACCATGTCTTTCGTTCTTGAACTGCCTCTGCTGCTAACATATGGCTGCCGATACGTTTGGCAGTGCAAGAAAACGACGAAGAAACGCCTGTTGGTGAATCTGGATAGCCTTCTCGCTAGCTCCTCGAAGCTGGAGGCCATGAGTTTGGCACTTCATGGAGCAGTCATCCAGCTGCCCGCCACCGCACACCGCAGTATTCATGTCTCTGACGGCACGGACCTCTCGGCAGAAGCAGCGCCAGATCGACCTTGACCTCGAGCTTCCAGGTCTGAATAAGCAGCAGCTGCTGCTGGAGTGTGGCGATGGCTTGCTCTCGATCAGAGCTATCGGTGAGGAACATTGGGCAGCGTCAGTCTCTAGAGCTGAGGACTCTAAGCTTCTGGGCTCTCCACATGGACGGCGCCTATTGCTACGATCTGAAGGCGCCCACGTTGAGGAACTTAAGACCTTGAATAATCGTCCGTCTTTGAAGATCTACTCAGCTAGAGACTTGCCGTGTGTAGAGAACCTCAAGATTGGCATGTGGTCACACTCACATGATCGCTACTCTGATTACGGTGACAAGACGAACGCAACCAGCTACATTACCTCATTCAGCGTTGCAGGTTCGCCAGATGCCATGATGTGCATTTTGAAATTCCACAAGCATTTAGCGATCGACCCCAGGAAACAGGGTATAGCTGGCTATATATATATATATATAGCGGCAGCTATCAGCTAAATAAGTGTACATCGAAAAAATAGCTAAATGCTCTTCAAACAGCTATAGCCGGAGATATAGAATATATCTCACATGACAGTGGCCTACAAACTGATGGTGAACTAATAAAACACTACAAGGACCGAAGCAATATAAACCTCTGTTTGTTTTATTTTTGGGGAACAAAAAAAAACTCTGCTTGTTGGTGTGGGATCATTACTGTTCCAGGGATAATCTGCCCATATCTGGTAGAACCTTGAGGGATTCTTTTCGGTGGAAGGATATCTTTAAAAGTGACAGCATCTACCTTGATGGAGGAGAAGTATATTAGTACCGATCTTCAAGAACAAGGAAGATGTTCAAAGTTGTACTAATTACCATGGGATTAAGTTGATGAGCCATACGATGAAGCTCTGGGAGAGGGTTATCGAGCATCGCCTAAGAAGAGTGACAAGTGTGACCCAAAACCAATTTGGGTTTATGCCTGGTAGGTCGACCATGGAGGCGATTTTCTTATTACGACAGTTGATGGAGAGATATAGGGAGCAGAAGAAGGACTTGCACATGGTCTTTATTGACCTCGAGAAGGCATATGACAAAGTACCGAGAAATGTAATGTGATGGGTCTTGGAAAAGCACAAAGTCCCAACTAAATACATCACCCTTATCAAGGATATGTACAGAGATATGGTGACGTGTGTTCGAACATGTGATGGCGATACCAGTGACTTTTCAATTAAAATAGGACTACATCAAGGGTCAGCATTGAGCCCTTATTTATTTGCTCTGGTGATGGATGAGGTCACAAGAGACTATCCCTTGGTGTATGCTCTTTGTTGATGATGTGGTGCTAGTGGATGAGACTAGGGCAGGGGTTAATAGGAAGTTAGAACTATGAAGGCACACGTTAGAGTCGAAAGGGTTTAGACTTAGTAGGACCAAGACTGAGTACATGAGGTGCGATTTCAGTGCGACTAGGAATGAGGAGGGAGTCGTTAGCCTCGATGGACAAGTGGTGGCTAAGAATGATACTTTTCGGTATTTATGATCGATGCTACAAAAGGATGGCGACATTGATGAAGATGTTAGGCATAGAATTTCAGCCGGTTGGTTGAAATGGCGTCAAGCTTCAGGCGTCCTCTGTGACAGAAGGGTGCCTCAGAAGTTAAAAGGTGAGTTTTATAGGACAGCGATTCGTCCGGCGATGTTACACGGCGCTGAATATTGGCCTACAAAAATACGACATATCCAGCAATTGAGTGTAGCAGAGATGCGTATGTTACGATGGTGTTGTGGGCACACAAGGAGGGATAGAGTCCAGAATGACGATGTTCGGGATAGGGTTGGGGTGGCACCAATTGAGGAAAAATTGTTTCAACACCGGTTGAGATGGTTTAGCCATGTCTAACGGAGGCCTCCTGAGGCGCCGGTGCGTAGTGGGGTTCTAAAGCGGGTCGATAATGTAAAGAGGGGTAGAGGTCGACCTAAACTGACTTAGAACGAGTTGGTTAAGAGAGACCTTAAAGAGTGGAATATCCCTAAGAATTTAGCTATGGATAGAAGCGTTTGGAGACTAGCAATTAACGTGCCTGAACCGTAATCTTTTTTCTTATACCATTTATGTGTTCTTTGTTTCCATGCCTCTTTTGGGTTTTATCTCTAGCTTACCCCAACTTGGTTGGGACAAAAGGCTATATTGTTGTTGTTGTAGTAACCTTTTTCATCTGCCAGCTTTTGGACAGTTTCAGGAACTGTCTAATACCCTTCAAACTCTTCGGTTCAGTCCGTCAAATGATACTTGGTCATACAATCGGGGCTGTTCTAATTTCCTCTTCCAAACAAGCCTATAAGCATTTGATTGGTCAACAGCAGGTACACAGATCGTACAGATGGCTGTGGACTTCAGCCTGTCAAAATAAAAGAACTTCTTTTCCTTTTGGTTAAATCTGAAGGACAGATTGAGCACAAGGGCTTTACTGAAGGAAAAAGGAATGAAACTAGAGGACAGCTGTGTTTTCTGCACCCTCAACATTGAAGAAGACATTTTCCACATGCTCTTTCATTGCCCTTTCTCATGGCATGCTGGTATAGTCTTAATATTATTTTGCCGATATTTTTAATATCCTGGAAGCCATCAGAGATCAGCTACGGGCAACTTTCTTCACTGAAATTATTGTGTTACAGTGTGTTGGGCTATTTAGATTATGAGAAATGACATTATCTTCAAGACCTTAGCCCACTCGGTTCAAAGATGTAGAGACAATCGAAACCAATATTTCATCCCAAAATAGATCAATGGCTAGGAGCATTTGTGTAATTCTTGCAATATTCCTTTTTTTTGTGACTGTCCTTTTTTTTCCTTTTGTGTATATTGATTGTACTGCTGTAAGACTAGTTGTTTCATTTAATAAAATTCCAGTAGTGGTACCACCCCCTCCTGTCTCATGAAAGGAAAAAAGGAACAATGCCTCGCTCACTATGCATTTAGGAGAAAGAGCAGAACGAAACTTGTTCTAACAATCACTACGCCCCTTTCGAATTGGACTCTGCCGCCGCCGCCGCCGATATATAGGATTTATTGTATGTTTTCACGGCGTATATGTACTGCTTCGGAAAAGATCGAAGAGACCACCATCGAGACGTGGAAACGCGCACGTCAGGCAACCAAATTCGATCGAGCATCCGCTTCTCGGCGTACGTGCACACCGGACGAGGCTGGCTGGACCTGATGTTAGAAACCATAGCCCAGTCCAACATGCTGCCGGTTGTCTCAGGAAAAAGTCCTTTTTTTTTACCCACCTGAACAGTCGCGGTCGTCCATTTTTCCGGCTTTATCTAAAAAAACCTTAATCTTTCTTAATTTTTAAAAACCGTTCATACTTTTATGTACAACAGCTCCACACCACTTCCTGTTTATAAACTTGATCCCTATATTCAGGATACTTACAGTAAATAACTTGATGTTTTAGAATTTTTAGGACAGATTAGTGCTCAATAAAAGTTACCATGTACTCCTAATTATTAAAGGTAATCCACGCTAATTAAGAAATAATCTCTGATTAAAAGAAATGCATGGAGACATGCAGACTTGATCTTAAAATGATATATGGGCCTAAGTTTTTTAGGATAAAGTTTGAATGGTAAAAATCAAGTTTACTAGACTAGATGCCATGATGTAGCCGCCTGGTTGCTGACCAAGTGACCTCAAAGCTCCTGTTTTGAGATAGTTTATCGCATATTTTTACCCCAATAAAACTATTGACGTATGGAAAGATTATCATTTGTAGTTTTTCCTATAAGGTTGTTTGTTGAGATTTATAGTTTGATAAAGCCATAATAGAACATTGCAGTATATCAGCAGAACACTATAGGAGTACATGTCCATGTTCAAAACAGGCTTAAGTTTCCTCCTTATTGCTTGAGGATAATAAGCTTAATAAATGGGGATGCACGCATCTACTACTCCCTTTCTATATGATTTATTCCTCAAGGACAGCGAGCATGTCATCCTAATTATGCATTTTATTCAACTCTAGCATGTAGCAGATTACTTCAGACATTATCAGCAAAATCAGTTTGACTTCCTCCTTAGCGTCACACTGGTAATGCTGTGTCACCAAGCCCCAGTCCCAACGCATCCTGGCCCCTGCTCTGAACATTTTTTCGAGAGCGCATACTTGACGCGTATTTCATTAAGAAGAAGAGAGTTTTACAAAACCAATCGGGTAATCCATAGATTACCCAAACCGAACCCAAGGCACACGAGATTGTGATTACAAATGAACTATTCTGCTCAAGCAACAAGAACACGCACTACCGACGAGCGCCGACAGCCGCTAGGTTCCTGTAGCCGGCCGCCACCCAAAGGTCGACCTCCTCGACAATGCGAAGAGCAAGCACCTGCGCCGGAACCTGAAGACCTTCAAAGGTCCTGGCGTTGCGTTCCTTCCAAATTCTCCATGCAATGAGGAAGAACAGGGAATCGAATCCCTTCCTCACTGATCTGGGCACCCTCTTCCTACCCTCAATCCACCATATCATGATCGGTCCCTCGGAAACCTGGACAAAGTGCTGCAGATGGAAGAAGGCAAGGCAAGTGCTCCAAACCTCGCGCGAATAGACGCAGCCGATGATGATATGCTCAATGGTCTCATCCTGTTGGTCGCACATGATGCAAAAGGCGCCATCCTGAAGACCATGTCTCCATCACCTGTGCCCCGTCCAACATCGATCATGCATCACAAGCCACATGAAGAACTTCACCCTCGGAGGTGCCGATGTTTTCCATAGCTGTCGTGCTCCCAGCGGTGTTGAGCACCCCATGAACATCGCACCATATGCCGACAAGGATGAATATTGTCCATCGGCACTCAGCCTCCAGACAAAGGTGTCTGGCAACCCGATGCTCAGCACGACTCTCTGGAGCCTCTCAGATAGCATCACAAACTCAGCAATAAGCCTCACTGAGCGTGCTCCGGTGATGTGCTGCACCTAGGTCAAGTCCCGAAGTGCATCCACTACCGTGGTATGATGCCGCCTCTTGGGCACTGCTACATAGACTGAGGGCGCAAGTTGTCGAATGCTCTCACCATCGAGCCAGGAGTCCACCCAAAACAAGGCGGAGGTACCATCACCAACCGTGGCCATAGCCCCAGCCAGGAAGAAGGAGCTGAGCACCCTGTCGTGAGCTTCTGGCAGGCCCTGCCACGGCCTATCAGGGGCCACACGGCTCAACCATGGCCACCGCAAATGCAATGCCAGCCCCATCCACCTTAGATCAATGATCCCCAGGCCACCCAAATGTTTTGGCAAAGAGACAATCCTCCAAGCCAGCTTGCAGCGCCCCCCTGCCACCGTAGAATCACCACTCTAGATGAAGCCTCTCCGCAACTTATTGATCTTGTCAATAGCCCAAGCCGAGAGGCACAACGCCGTGGCCATATGAACCGAAATGGCTGAAAGGGTGGAATAGGCCAGAGTGGTGTGCCCCACCACATTAAGCAGACTCCCCTTCCACTTGGGAATCCTTCTTGCTATCAAGTCGATGATCGGCTGCTCATCTGCTCTGCGGAGCTTGAAGATAGAACGTGGGATACCAAGGTACTTGCCGGGGAAGTCCTCGACGCGGCAAGCCAGGATGTTTTGAACCAATGTGATCTCCTGCTGCCCACAGTTGAGTGGCGTGACAACACTTTTGTTCATGTTCGTGAACAACCTAGAGGCATGTCCGAACACATCCAGTGCTGACTTGATTAGGCTCAGATCAGCTGCTATTGGTGCAACGAAAAGGACCATGTCGTCGGCATATAGGCTGCAATGCTATACATCCTGTATTGCCCTAATCCCAGAGAGGTAGCCGCTATCCTCCATCCATTGCATGGTGCGGCTGATGGCCTCCATGACTAGCATGAACAACATCGGTGACAGGGGATCACCTTGCCGTAAGCCCCGTGCATGGCATATCCTACTCCCAGCATGGCCGTTCAACAGAATCTTAGTACTTTCCATTGAAAGGATAGCTGAGATCCAGTCTCTCCAGCGGCTCCCAAACCCCATATGGCGTAGCACCTCCAAGAGGAATTGCCATGAGACCGAGTCGAATGCTTTGGCAATATCAATTTTGTAGAGAAATCGACCCCTCTAACCTTGACGCCGACTTTCTAGAAGTGATACCAAACAGGAGTGATACCACTTCTTCTGTGGACCCTTAAACCCACACTACTATGAGGAGACCTTCACACCGACACTAACACAGGAGACCGACTCTCTACAAGGGAACTCAAACCTTTATTCACTTACTCACAACTTGATACAAGACTCCCTACACTCTTTATGTGGCTATCCTAGACACCTCCACACTATCATGGCAACATCTCCATCTTCTACCTTATGCCTATGCCATGGTATGTACTTTTGGTGGTAGTATATTGTTAGGGAGGGGAGCACCTCTATTTATAGGTGCTCATGGCCATTGTGGTGTTGCCATGTGGCAACTTCTACACTCTTCGTTATAAATAGCTATCTCTAAAATTTTTCTACCATACAAAATATCCAAACTTCTAGAGTATTCCTAAGTTGCCATGAAGCATGGCAACTCTATGCTCTCCACATCTCCAAAATCTTCTAGAAGCTTCTCATCTTGCCATGATATTATCCTTATATATGGAAAAGTCTCTTGTTATTTTCAAAACCTTCTAGAACCTTCCAAGTATGCATTGCATATTTCAACACTCCCCCTCAATGCATACTTATCTTGGGCGGTCGAACCAATACGTGTCGCTTTGCTTGAATCTTCTGCGCTCTACCACTACGAGACTTCTTCTCTTGTCTTTGTGCCTTTTCTTCCTTCAACTCATGTGTCTGTGTCATGAGCTTCCTTTCAGACTTGATGGATCCATGCATCTCTTTTTTCTTCTTCATCCTTCTAGTTGTCTGTCCTCTAGATGCTTCCTTGTACGAAGGCAAAATAACTTTAGCTGGTGAAGTATTGTCATACTTGAGATCTTCACCACTGCATCCTCTTGGAATTTTCTTTGCCTTCTCATGCTTCTTCAAATCTTCATGGATCACCAATGCTCCATACTTGTCTTCACTATGCTATTGTGGCTCCTCATGTTCATGAAGATTAGGCTCTATCTTCATATTTTTAATATCTTCCTCCTCACCGTTTAGAGCCTCCCAATCTTCATCACTGTCATATCCAAATACTATGAATTCACTAGAAGCATCTGGATCTCTCACCTTCATGGAGAAGCCACCTTCTGCATCCCACTCTTCTTCTTCATCTTCGGTTGATGGAGTTTCACCCTCTGTCAAGTCTTCCACGAAGTAAGCGCCATCATCTTCAATTTTGGTTGCTGCCACAGCATCCCACTCTTCTTCACTTAGGCATATACTCAAGACAACTTCTTTTATTGTAGCCATATTTCCTTCTGAGTGCCTCCGTGGACTCCAACAGTCCCGTGCAAGATGTCCTTTCTTGCCGCAATTGAAGCACTCACCTCTTCTTCTCCTCTCATTCTTGACCAACTCCTGGTCATCTTCATCGCTGCTCCCTTGTGGAGCTCCCCCTGAATAGCTGCTCTTCTTTGGACAACGTCTGTCACCTCTTGTCCACTCCTCTCCTCGGCCTCTTAGTGGACCCTTCTTCCTGATGAAGAGCGCCTGCTCCTCATCATTCTCTTCCAAAATGATGTTGCCCATCTGCTTGGCTAATGCCTCTTGATTAGCCAATAGATTCTCTAACACCACCAAGGACGGCTGTACTGGCCATCCACTCACTGTAGCCATAAACCCACTGTACTCGGGTCCTGGGCCATTTATGATGATCCTTCTCATCCGAGCTTCGCTTACCTTCTCCTCCGGGTCAAGTTGAGATATCTCCCGGCATATATTCTTCAAATTAGTAAAATACTTGTTGATGCTCAGAGTGCCTTGTGAGATACCTGCAAGCTCTTTCTCTAGGAGTTGGAGTCGCGCCTCATTCTTCTTTGAGAACAGCTTCGCCAATGTCTCCCAAGCCTCATTTGGTGTCTCTGCATCTCTGATGTGCTCCACCAGGTCTTCCTCGATCGTTGTCTTCAATACAAACATAGCCTTGCCTACTTTGATTCTCACTTCTGCAAGGCTTCTGCATTCTCCTTCGGTGGAAGAGTCTTCTTGGTACCCGCTACGACCTCCCATAGGTCCTGACCCATCAAGTAGGACTCTATGCAAGTTTGCTAATAGCCATAGTTGTGGCTATTGAGCCTTCTCATACCTCCTGCACTCAAGAGATCCGCCATCTCAACTGATGCCCAGCGTCACCTACGCTTGGTCCCGGACCAACGTTTCTTCACAGTCCTGGACTGTGATCTCCGGCGGAGTCTCCCCTTAGTGCCTTTCGGTGCCACACCGAGCAATGTAAGTGCCCTGCACCTACCAACAACTGCACTGACCACTATGAGTGCCCTGCACTCACCTCAGACTGCTCCCACTACCGGTCCCTAACTGACCTGCTCTGATACTACTTGTTGAGAAATCGACGTCTCTAACCTTGACGCCGACTTTCTAGAAGTGATACCAAACTGGAGTGATATCACTTCTTCTGTGGACCCTTAAACCCACACTACTATGAGGAGACCTTCACACCGACACTAACACGGGAGACCGACTCACTACAAGGGAACTGAAACTTTTATTCACTTGCACACAACTTGATACAAGACTCCCTACACTCTTTATGTGGCTATCCTAGACACCTCCACACTATCATGGCAACCTCTCCATCTTCTACCTTATGCCTATGCCATGGTATGTCCTTTTGGTGGTAGTATATTGGGAGGGAGGGGAGCACCTCTATTTATAGGTGCTCATGGCCCTTGTGGTGTTGCCATGTGGCAACTTCCATACTCTTCCTTATAAATATCTATCTCTAGAATTTTCCTACCATATAAAATATCCAAGCTTCTAGAGTATTCCTAAGTTGCCATGAAGCATGGAAACTCTATGCTCTCCACATCTCCAAAGTATTCTAGAAGCTTCTCATCTTGCTATGATATTATCCTTATATATGGAAAAGTCTCTTGTTATTTCCAAAACCTTCTAGAACCTTCCAAGTATGCATTGCATATTTCAACAAATTTTAAGCAGCAAACTAGGTGTCTTGGTCCGGTGTAGCTCTTTGCATGAAAGCCTAACAGCACAAAAGTTGTCTTGTATGCAGCGCCCCTTAATGAAGGCACTTTGGTTGGGCCGCACAAGGCCTTGCAGTACGGGCGCGAGCCTGTTGGCAAGGCATTTGGATATAAGCTTGTTGATGCTATGAATTAGGCTAATAGGGCGGTAATCGCCAATCTGTACTGGGTCCTCCTTTTTCCTCAACATAATCATGAACGCATCGTTCACATGCTGTAGACTCCGCATGTCAAGCGCCCAGAATGCCCTGAATGCCCTGAGCACATCCTCCTTGATAATATCCCATGCCACCTTGTAAAAAAAGCCAGTGAGGCCATCCGGCCCAGGTGCCTTATCATTAGGCAATTGCATGATGCATTGTGTATCTCTTCCTCCGTGAACTCACTCTCAGGGCCGTCCAAAGGCAAAGATTGCAAGCCAATGGCATGCATGTTGATGGCCCTAGAGCGTTGAAAGTCAGAGCCCATGAGCGCATCGTAGTGCAAGAACAAAGCCTGTGCCATGGCTGCTGGCTCTGTGAACACCTCACCACTGAGGTGGTGAGCGAGATGATGGTGGTTTTCCTCTTACGATGGCAAGCCTGTATATGAAAAAAATGTGTGTTCGCATCCCCTTCGGCAAGGAATAGCATCCTGGACCGCTGCCGGGCAATGGTCCTCTCCAAGGAAGCAAGCCCTAGAACACGCAGCTTGAACGCTCTGCGGAGCAATATCTCCCTGGGCTGAAGCGATCTGGTCTCCTAGGCCACATCAAAGCCTCCTACCACCTCCCTGGCGATGGCAAGCTATAGCCGGACGCTGCCAATTTGCCTGGCGCTCCAACTCTGCAGTGCTTGCATCACCCTGCGGATCTTGTAATCCAACACCTTGAAGGCGTCCATGCCCAGGGGCGTGGGTTGTTGCCAAGCTGCAGTGACCGCTTCAATGAATCCTGGTAATTTTGGCCAGAAGGCCTCAAATCTGAATCTTCTCTTCACATCCCTTGCCGTATCCAGCATAAGCAGCAATGGAGAGTGATCAGAGCAGTCGGAGGATAGGGCCTTGAGCATGTGGTAAGGATATGCAGCAAACCAGTCAGTCGATGTGAGCACTCGATCAATTCGCTCTAGCGTTGGTGGGTCCTGGCCATTGGACCAGGTGAATCTCCTCCCAACCAACTCGAGCTCCTGGAGAAGCATGGAGTTTATAAATGCACGGAAGTGATTCATCTCGCGTCAATCCAGAGAGTTGTTATTTTTGTCCGCTGCCATATAAATCATATTATAATCCCCACAAATCATCCATGGGCCTTGACGTGTGCTCCTAATGCTGTGGAGCTCCTCCAGAAAAGCGCATTTGTCTAGAAATGTTTGTGTCCCATAGACAGTCGTGATCCACCAGTTAAACTGGGATCTAACACACTGCAAATAGGCCCTATGCTAGCCGAGGCCGACCAATGATCCCTATGCCATGCCAGCAAAATGCCACCGGCCAAGCCCACAGAAGGGACAAAGTCATAATCAAACATGGTGCCCAGGATCTCAATTGCCACTACTTGCGGGACCTCCTCTAGCTTGGTCTCCTGTAAGCATACTAGGGATACACAGTTGTTGACCAACAAGGTCCTAACAACAGCACGATGCGCGGGTCCATTTAGCCCCCGCACGTTCCACACAAGACAAGAATTTTTGTTGACATTAGGAAACTAATCCGCAAAGAAACAACAGCAAGCGTCCATCCCTAGCATGTCGAGGTTTAGCGCCACCGGGTCAAAACGCGCACCCAGCAAAAGCTGCAGATTGTCATGAGTTGCACCTAAAATGGGCACTTGGAATGCCCGTCTGCACACCGCCGCCGTGTCTTCACCAACAGCCCCCGCTTGTTGATCATCGCCCAGCTTCTTTCGGAGCACCGCTTGAGCCTGCTTGGTCGTGTCGGCCGCCCTTGGGGTCTGCGCGATGTGCGTACTGCAACGTAGCACTTGTGGCTAAGGTGTTCGGGACTTGCGCAGGTGTGGCCACCCCTTGATGAGAGGTGATTTGAGGGGGACGCAGAGCCCGGCCTCCATAGCACAAACAAGAGAGGCGGGCGAAGGCGACGGCCGATGAGCGTCCTCGTCCTCACTGGAGGAGACCGGCGGTGGAGGAGGCACTGGGTCCCCCAACGGCGGCGCAACAGGGTCCACCACATCCGCCCGGTCCAAGGCAGGCACCTCGACCGGAACCGCTTGCACGGGCAGCAACGATGGCGCCCACACATTGGCCATGCATTCAGCCCACCAATCCGTCTGGATGAGCCGCAGCAGCGTTTGGACGTAGCGGCTATCACGAAGGAGGTGAGGGGCGACGTTGAGGAAGCAGTTGATGAAGCCGAGCGGCGGGGAGGCCCTTGGCCCCGGGCGCATGCGCGAGGCATCTAGGGTCTAGACACCTGGCATGGCATGGCAGAGGAGGCGGGGCGGGGTGGCAGTAGCCTCCATTGACTGGCATAGGAGGCGAGGCAGAGTGACAGGAGCCTCCCTCAATGGCCAGCGCCCCGGAGAGGCGCCAGACGGCCAGGGCCCCCGAGACGCGTCAGGCGGGAGAACGTCGATGGCTGGTGAGAGCGGATAGCACAATGCTCCCACCAGGATCGAGCTGACCCCAATCAAAGAATCCGCTTGAAGCACCGGAAGCGGAGACCCTGGGGCAGCTACCTGATCCCTGGCAAACTCCGGGGGATAGTCACAATATGGAATGTGACAACCATGCCTAGGATTGGAATCCAACGAGTCGTCCTCCGAGTCTCAGCGCGTAGATTCCCAGGGATTTGATCATCCTCAGGGTACTATCAGTCATCACCCAAATCTCCCCCACCTCCATTATCGCTTCCTTGATCATCATCAATTTGTGGACTCGGGGGAGCACCCGGCTGCTGGTGCACCACCAAACAAGCCCGCACCAGGTACCGTGTCCCTGTATGCATCTGGCGTTCCTCCTCCCCCACGTTGGGTGGGATCGGGTCAGGGATGAAGACCACCTTTTCTGGCTGGATGAAAGAAGGGTGCCAACACCAAGCTTCGACAAAATATTCTTGGTCATCTTCCTAGGGGCGATCACGGACATCAGAAAGTTTCACCTCCGCACAGCAACGTCCCAGGACCATCTGGGCTGTGATCGTGTTCCGAGCATGGCCAGGGACATGCCTGAGGGCCACAATCACACGATGAGTGAAGACACCCTCCACACCACCAGCAACCCAAGTCCATGGACGCCACAAGATTGGCATGCTTGATCCCCATGGCGGCGAGGCGAGCACACGATTCCAGTGCTCCAGCCTATCAAACCGCACCAAGAAGTCCCCTGGCTTGTGCAGCCGAATAGTTGCCTCATCAGCCCTGTTCCCAAATTTGTTAAACAAGGCCTGCTGCAGCATCTGGATGCTGACCCAAGGCCTGATGCCGGTGATGGTGCCCAACAAGGCACGAGAAGCGAGATCATCTTCTGCCTCCTACAGCTGGGTTGACCGCGGCACGACCACCATTGATGCGTCACTCCTGCGCATCGCCGCGGTCACATCCGCATAGATGGAGCCCGTAGCATCCATGCCATAGTTGTTGTCACCCCCTGCCCACCAACGATGGCGGTGGAGGCGGTGGAAGCGGTGGTGGAGGAGGAAGGACCTCCTGAGGCGGAGGTGGTTGTGCCACGGGAGCCGACCTGGCCGGCGAGGCGGTGCAGAGAGGGGGCACCGAAGCAGAGCGGCCTGTAGAGACGGAGTGCTCCGAAATCGTCGGCACCGACTCAGCCCTGTGATGCCAGGGCGTCACGCACGCATCATCCGAGCAACAGTGCAGTGAAGCGTGGCCCAAAGAATGGCGCTGCCACACCCGTCGAGGCTCCTTCAGTGAGCCCGAGGCGCCGGGCCGCTTGGCCAACCTTCCATTCCGGCGTGGCTTGCGGTAGTCCGCCGCAATGTGACCTTCAAGCCCGCAGTTGTAGCTGCGAGACGGGTGCAGGCAGGTCGCCCTGACATGTCCCGGTCGAAGACAATTGTAGCAAACATCCGCCAACTCCGACGGGTGGCCCCCCGGGGACCGAGGTGACCGGCCGGGAGACCGGCGGTGAGGGGAGCGCAGCCTTGCATGGGGCGGAGTACGCTGGCGCCCGTGCCGGTGGCTCCGCACCTCATAGAAGCCATCTGGGTCTGGAGGCCCACGCGAGTGAGCCGGGTGCGCCGGTGACGAGCGGCGACGGGAGGATTCCGGGTGCTCCACGGGGCCGGGAGCAGCCAAGTAATCCTTCGGTCTACGACAACGACGGTGGCGACGGGACTGGCGCCTCTTCTTGCCGTTTTGCGACAGGATCTCCTTTCCCTTCACCCCAGCCGGTGGAGGCAGCGGCAGGTCCTCCTCTGGCTCCAGCTCGGACTCAGACTCCAAGGAGACCTCTGAGTCACTGAGGTGCAAGCGCTTCCTCAGGACTGCGACCGAGGAACTCCTGGAGCAGGCCCGGCGAGCCAGAGAAGAACTCCCCGGGCGGCGGGAGCTCCTCCGCATTTAGGTCCGCAGATCCGCCCAAGCTCGGCGTACAGGGGACCCGAGCTCCAAGGGGACGCGTGGTCCCCCCGCCAGGGCATCGAGGAGGCGGCCCGGTGAGCCGGCCTCCAACGCCAGAGCAACCTCAGGGGCCAAGTCGGCGCAGTCCTCCATGCGTGCCCAGATCTGGAAGCCTGGCAAGGAGGGGGGATGGGGGAAGGAAAAGGGGGAAGATGGAGTAAGGGGAGCAGGGGCAAACCTAGCGGGAGAGGCTGTAAACCCTAAACCCTAAATCGGTTTCAGTCAATGAGATGAGAAGAGGGATGTATACTCCAAATTTTATAGACATTGTTGCAGGTTGGTTCCTTGTACAAGACAGGGTTTGTACAAGGAACCAACTTGCAACAATGTCTATAAAATTTGAAGCATACATCCCTCTTCTCATCTCACTGACTGGAACCGATAATAAGAAAATTATGGGTACAAGTGGGCAATATATATAGAAAGCAAAAACATAAAGAAAGTGAAGATAAACAAGTGAGGGTATACATGGAATGATCTTTCATGCGCTTCATTCCTTCGTAGAACAGAAATAAATTCGACGAACTGAATACTAATAGGCTTAGTGTATTTTTTAAAAAATATATTACAAGTATGCAAACATTATATCTGTCAAATTGGGAACACCGTTATGCATATGCGTAAGTTATTAACTAACATGCTTGAGGCCATTGTTTTGCACTGATTAACACACAATTTTCCCTGTTCTTGAGGCCATTGTTTTGTACTAAATAAAATATAGGCACAATCTAAGATAAGAACGGAGGAGGCATAATATCAAATAACTAATTACCAATAGAGATGTCCTTGTAATTGGAGTTCTGCAGACATATAGATGGGCATTTGAATCCATGAAAGAAGTTACCTTGTCTGCTGCAGCGAGAGCTCCAAGTAGGTTCCTGCGAGCATCAGTTGGTCCTCTTGGAGATCTTGTGAGCAGGAAAGAAGTTATAATGTTTTAGAAGACAATCAGGAACATGCTGATATATAAATCGGGTTGAAGCTGTGACCTCTGTTCTGTTGTTACAAAGGTATGAGATTTCTTATAGAAACAAAACTGACATAGAACCTAACATGGGAGCTCATGTGAGGCCGAAGTTTGACATAGAGGCAAATGTGCAGCATATTTTGCTGCTAGGCGTAGGCAAATAGCAAAACAGGATAGGTTTACTTCGAGCGTTTTATTTTTGAGAGCAGGAACTAACTGTCGACTATCTCTCTTTTTTTTAGTTGTGACTGGAACCTCAGAGTAAAGAGGCATTGTTCAGTTTTCATAGGAAACCATTATAATCAAGAAGTCAGAAGGTATTAAGACATTTCGAAAAAATTTAGATGGACACATGTAAACCTTGCAGCAAGAGAACTGTATTTCACTAGGTATAAATAGTTGGTTTATGTGGTCCAGATTCACTCACCTAGTTTCATCATTCTTCGATGGGCTCTCATCAAGGTCTGTCATTGGGGAAGCAGTCTGCAAAGGGAACTGTACTGCATAGCTGCTTTGAGAAGCGAAACCACATGTAAGGATTTAGGTGGAAAGATCACCGGCCCAAAACAGGGATTTAGGTGCTAATTTTCACAATTTGACAGAATGCTAGTTCTACAATTTAGAACAGGGATTGTAGGAGGTTATCTGCTTCCACTAAGTGGTTGATGGATATACTATGCACGGGAGAATTGAGACAAAGGTGGAAACCATAAAGCATGGAAGAGCAAAGACGGAACTCTTGGTGAGAGCAAAGATGGAACTCCTGGCAAACTGTTTCTTGTGTTATTAACAAACACGAGGAACAGATGGCTTGTGATTTCACATGCAACCAAAGAAATTCAGTAGCTATTTGTTTAACTGAAATTCATCAGCAATCCCATATGGTCACTGTGAAATCAGCCACTCCTTGCGGCTGAGACATATGGCCCGAGCTGTGTTGAGCAGGCATATTTGGCTTTGTAGAGCCTCCACCTGGCATGATGGTCCTAGAAACACTGAGCCAGATTACAGTGGTGAAGTAAAAGAGAAAAGGGTACATAGACCGGCATATTCTGAATCAGAGCTTACACGCCATGCATAGTAAGTCAAACACACTTACAAATGATCAACTTCCTGGAGATCTGATAACTCGTTCAATGTGAAAACTAAGCCCAACTTTTGGAGTCCATCAAACCATAATCTTTCAGACCTGAAAATCTAGAATGCTAAAGTTAACAAGGAATTGATAGTAAAGACTAAAATGAGCAGCCGCAAAAGGACCCAACAATCATCCAGATTTGACCATAACAGAAAGAAATACATGAATAAGATAATAACAGCTACCGCAAGAATATATAACATGATGAAACAAAAACACACATGTTGTCTTCATTTGTAAATTAGCCGAGGACAATGATAGTAGAATGCAGAAGTATGATCGATGGGTCCAATCTGGCTTTGTCCCAAATGAAACTAACCATTGAATGGTGGACCTGACTAATATAAGGTCCACAGAGAAAAGGATAGGAGTGGGTATATCATTACCTGCAAGAGGGTTGCAGCCTCTAGATTTAATTGTCCCACAACGGAAATGAACCAATGATTGTTGAAATATCTATAACCATGAAATATTACATGCATACATGCTATAAATTTCTATTTCTAGGAAACAGAAAATATAAACCAAGAAAGCTTTATTAGGAGCAGAAATTTTGCATTAGCCTCAATAACTTAAACCCCAACTGTTTGTGAGGCAGTTGATCCTTGAATCCTACTTGTTGTAACTGTTTTTCTTCATATTTGACCAACTGACAGTAGTAACCATGATTTCGGAAATTGAAACATTGGTAGCTAACCTTTTTTATAATCTTGAAGATGGGTAATAAAGAAAGTGAAAGCAAAAGCATATGTATACATATTGACCAACAAGTGAGCAATATGTATATTATAAAGCAAAAGCATAAAGAAAGTGAAGATAAACAAGAGAGGGTATACATGCAATGATCTTTCATGCGCTTCATTCCTTCATAGAACAGAAATAAATTCGACAAACTGAATACTAATAGGCTTAATGTATTTTTTTAAAAAAAATATTACAAGCATGCAAACATTACATCTGTCAAATTGGGAACACCATTATGCATATGCATAACTTATTAACTAACACTTGTTGGAGGTTACTCCAGAACCACTTTTTTTTTAAAGGACTACTCCAGAACCACTTGAACAGGAGTAGTTGAGAAATGAGCATCCTTAGCAATCTGGTTAAGTATTTTGACTCTTTCTTCATTGCCCCATTGGTGTTGCTGCTTTACCATGTGCCAGTCCCATTGGCCTCTGTCCTGAACAAGCCCATTTTTTAACAAAGAAACAGACTGCAACTTTGTTGCTACTTTCATGACAAAGCCAACAAAGTAAATCTGTCTTTCTGTTCCCTCAAAACCAGTTATCACAAACTCCTTAAGTTGATTGTGGCAGACCTCAGAGGATTGCCATACAATGTCATCACAAGGATCCTCTTCCCAAGGGCTAATATGGATGTGAAGGCTCTCAAGGCATGGCGCCGCCTCGATGAGGAGGCGGGGCCAAGAAACATCCCAGGATGAAGGCACATCAGCAATCAGAAGCCTCCTGAGTTTAGGTAACAACAGTGCAGAGCTCCATGTCTTAAACCATCTATCATATCCAGTAAAGCGGACAACGAGATCAGTTATTCCTGGGCTGCCTCCAAGAAACATATTGAGGTCCCAAAAAGGTATAGAGGGAACTGTACGTCTTTTGAAGACGCCATTGCATCGGGTAATATTCAAGTGTTTGAGGCATGGGAAGGAACTAAGATTGTAAAACACAGAAGTGTCAATAACAGCCATCCTTTCAAGCATTGGGAGAGTGTACAGCTTGAACCGTCCAAAATAGCAATGCTCAATGATAAGCTGCTTAATCTCTGATCTGGGGGCATGGACGGCCATATCACCTTGCTTGATACTGCAAGACTTGATGTGCACTGCTTGTAGCTGTGGGCACAAGGTGAACACAGCCACATATGCTGCAGTTGGAGTTGAGTCTGGCAAACCTTGCAAGACCAGACTGGTGAGCGCGCGGAAGTCCTGCAATAGTGGAAGATGGCAGGCTGCTAGCTTCAGACTTCGCAGGTGACACTTGTGCGGATCATTGCAGAGACTATGATGAGGAAAACTGTGGGAATCCTGCCCAAAGAATGTAGCCTTCGCTGAAACCTCAAGATCTTGAACCCCCCAAGTGTCCACAGCCTTGCCTATCAGGCGGTTGATGCAGCCGGAGGAGGACCAGGTAGCAAAGAACTCAACCCTCAGTGTCGAAACACTCCGCAAACTTCGGCCATCAGGGTCATTCTCATGGTAATCATCCGCATCCAGTAAGTTGTTGATGGAGATGGACATGGAGCGCATGGCACGTCGCTCGTAACGCCTAACGTTAGCGGCGAGCGCCCTGAAATTGGCGAAGTGGCCATATAGACTGAAATTGGCTTCTCTGTGGATCTTGAAGCACTGGTGGTAGCGCGGAGGAAGAATATCATTGACCCTGAAACTGAGGGCGTCAAGCCCGCGCGGGATGATAGCCCAGCGCTTTGAAAGGGCTGCAGTGGCGAGGGCTGCGGGTATCCAGGCGGCGCAAGATAAGGAGCAGCAGATCGCCGGCGAGGGCACTGAGGTGGTCATCACTCCTATAAGACGACGCACGCAGGGGCAGGGATGAACTCTTCTTACCTATGGCGAAGCTGAGGCGGAAGCGGTGAACTGGGCGGAGAGCGGCGATAGCGCGCTCACCCGGTTTCCAGGACTTGCGATTACGTCAGCGGGTGCGGATAAGTCGAGGCATCCGCATCGACAATTCCGACCTCTAGCAATCCCGACCGCTATGGCAAGCGGCAAGCGGCAAGCGGCGAGCAGCGGCAAGAAGAATTTTGCCGAGGTGGTGGCGGCCGCGGATCTGGACCAACCCGCCGGTGCGCTCGCCCATGGGATTTCTAGAGAACGTAATCGCACGGGGAGGGCATCACGGTGAACCAGCACGGAGGGCCGACGGCCGACGCCGACGTGTGCAGCGTTCTATCCTTTAATCGACGACGCCTGTTACAAGTTCAGTGCGGCCGCGCGCGCGGCATTAGACAATTCTCCACAACCAATGCGCAAGTCGGCAAGTGCCGAAATGGCCCTTATCCCGGTGCCGGTGGCGGTCACTTCCCACATGGAGTGCGCCGCCCATCGCCGTCACGCCTACGTGGTGCGTACAAGCTGATGGACATGAGCAACGGCGCAAAGCTACTGCCATTGAAATAGTAATAGAGTCCTCCTCCATTCTATAAAAAAAAAGTATATAAATACAATTTTTTTCGAAGCCAACCAATCTCAAAGTTCATTAGAATTATAAAAACGTAATTTCAATATTTATATTTGTAAATAAACTTATTATAAAAATAAATTTCATGATTTCTCTAATAGAAAATGATTACACAATAGAAATATCGCATAGATGAAGATGTTGTCTCCATGCATTTGTTTTAAGCCCTACCAAAGAGGGCCTGATCAAAGCCAAAGATAGTAATAAGCTGCTAGCTTCATCTCTTGTAACAAATAGATCATCGACATGCACTCGTTAAAGACAAACCAGACAATGATGTGTTTGTGACTGATCCGAGTAAACAGCACAAAAACAAGCCGCAATAAAGACCTAAGTCAAATTTATGACATACAACTTGCTTCACGAATCTACAAAGCGCCTAAAGCCTTCCAAACAAAACCTCTCTACTACTCCCTAGTCTCCACGTCTCCACTTGTACGATAACTCATCATCCTTGCAAGTAGTCCACAGCCCACCATCTAATGGTGGCAGAAGCTTAAAAGCATGTTTTCTGTCTTTTCGCCAGCGGAATGGCAGGAGACTAATAGTTACCTTCTGAATTCCTGATGACTTTGTGAGTATGGACTGAATGAACTGGAATTCACAATCAGTTCCTATAAACTCCTTGAACTCTACTTCCTCGAGATGATCTAAAGAAAACTCATGGGATCTCCAATGGCATGCGCTATTATCACAATCTGGTATGCTCGTATGCAGTAAAGACCACGGAAGGATATATGTATTATTATTCCACGAACGAACAGAAGGGGATTAAAAATTATGAAACAAACTCAAAACCAATTACTATATGTGGAATAATGGAAGAACATTTTTTCTCACCATTGTAATGATGTAGTCTAGTTGTACGCTGAGATATTTAATATTTTTGCATTGAGCAACGAGACATTCTACACCAGGTCCAGTGGAATGTGGTTCCCATAGTTTAATATGAAATGTTAAGTGTGTCACATGAGGGATTAGCGGAATCCTGCCTTTGATTATGTCAACGGTCCATTCCTTTGTCTGATTGAAAAGTGTCGAGAAATTGGCGCCTCTAACCTTGACGTCGACTTTCTAGAAGTGATACTAAACTGGAGTGATACCACTTCTTCTGTGGACTCTTAAACCCACACTGCTATGAGGAGACCTTCACACCGACACTAACATGGGAGACCGACTCTCTACAAGGAAACTCAAACCTTTATTCACTTGCTCATAACTTGATACAAGACCCTCTACACTCTTTATGTGGCTATCCTAGACACCTCTACACTATCATGGCAACCTCTCCATCTCCTACCTTATGCTTATACTATGGTATGTCCTTTTGATGATAGTATATTAGGAGAGAGGGGAGCACCTCTATTTATAGGTGCTCATAGTCCTTGTGGTGTTGCCATATGGACACTTTCACACTCTTCCTTATAAATATCTATCTCTAGAATTTTCCTACCATACAAAATATCCAAGCTTCTAGAGCATTTCTAAGTTTCCATGAAGCATAGCAACTCTATGCTCTTCACATCTTCAAAGTCTTCTAGAAGCTTCTCATTTTGCCATGATATTATTCTTATATATGGAAAAGCTCTTGTTATTTTCAAAACCTTCTAAAACCTTCCAAGTATGCATTGCATATTTCAACACTCCCCCTCAATGCATACTTGTCTTGGGCGGTCGAACCAATACGTGTCACTTCGCTTGAATCTTCTGCGCTCTACCGTTACGAGACTTTTTGTTCTCTTGTCCTTGTGCCTTTTCTTCCTTCCACTCATGCGTCTGTGTCGTGAGCTTCCTTTCAGACTTGATGGATCCATGTATCTCTTTTTTCTTCTTCATCCTTCTAGTTGTCTGTCCTCTAGATGCTTCCTTGTACGAAGGCAAAATAACTTTAGCTGGTGAAGTATTGTCATACCTGAGATGTTCACCACTGCATCCTCTTGGAATTTTCTTTGCCTTCTTATGCTCCTTCAAATCTTCATGGATCACCAATGCTCCATACTTGTCTTCACTATGTTGTTGTGGCTCCTCATGTTCATAAAGACTAGGCTCTATCTTCACATTTTTAATATCTTCCTCCTCACCGTTTAGAGCCTCCCAATCTTCATCACTGTCATATCCAAATACTATGAATCCACTAGAAGCATCTGGATCTCTCACCTTCATGGAGAAGCCACCTTCTGCATCCCACTCTTCTTCTTCATCTTCGGTTGATGGAGTTTCATCCTCTGTCAAGTCTTCCACGAAGTAAGCACCATCATCTTCAACTTTGGTTGCTGCCACAGCATCCCACTCTTCTTCACTTAGGCATGTACTCAAGACAACTTCTTTTGTTGTAGCCACATTTCCTTCTGAGTGCCTCCGTGGACTCCAATAGTCCCGTGCAAGATGTCCTTTCTTGCCGCAATTGAAGCACTCACCTCTTCTTCTCCTCTCATTCTTGACCAACTCCTAGTCATCTTCATCGCTGCTCCCTTGTTGAGCTCCCCCTGAATAGCTGATCTTCTTTGGACAATGTCTGTCACCTCTTGTCCACTCCTTTGCCTCTCCTCGGCCTCTTAGTGGACCCTTCTTCCTGATGAAGAGCGCCTCCTCCTCATCATTCTCTTCCAAAGTGATGTTGCCCATCTTCTTGGCTAATGCCTCGTGATTAGCCAATAGATTCTCCAACTCCACCAAGGACGGCTGTACTGGCCATCCACTCACTGCAGCCATAAACCCATTGTACTCGGGTCCTAAGCCATTTATGATGATCCTTCTCATCCGAGCTTCGCTTACCTTCTCCTCCGGGTCAAGTTGAGATATCTCCCGGCATATATTCTTCACCTTAGTAAAATACTTGTTGATGCTCAGAGTGCCTTGTGAGATACCTGCAAGCTCTTTCTCTAGGAGTTGGAGTCACACCTCATTCTTCTTTGAGAACAGCTTCGCCAATGTCTCCCAAGCCTCATTTGGTGTCTCTGCATCTCTGATGTGCTCCACCAGGTCTTCCTCGATCGTTGTCTTCAATACAAACATAGCCTTGCCTGCTTTGATTCTCCACTTCCGCAAGGCTTCTGTATTCTCCATCGGTGGAAGAGTCTTCTCGGTACCCGCTACGACCTCCCATAGGTCCTGACCCATCAAGTAGGACTCTATGCAAGTTTGCCAATAGCCATAGTTGTGGCTATTGAGCCTTCTCATATCTTCTGCACTCAAGAGATCCGCCATCTCAACTGACGCCCAACGTCACCTACGCTTGGTCCCGGACCAGCGTTTCTTCACAGTCCCGGACTGTGATCTCCGGCATAGTCTCCCCTTAGCGCCTCTCGGTGCCACACCAAGCAATGTAAGCACCATGCGCCTATCAACAACTGCACCGACCACTGTGAGTATCCTGCACTCACCTCAGACTGCTCCCACTATCGGTCCCTGACTGACCTGCTCCGATACCAATTGTAGAGAAATCGGTGCCTCTAACCTTGACGCCGACTTTCTAGAAGTGATACCAAACTGGAGTAATACCACTTCTTTTGTGGACCCTTAAACCCACACTACTATGAGGAGACCTTCACACCGACACTAACACAGGAGACCGACTCTCTACAAGGAAACTCAAACCTTTATTCACTTGCTCACAACTTGATACAAGACTCCCTACACTCTTTATGTGGCTATCCTAGACACTTCCACACTATCATGGCAACCTCTCCATCTTTTACCTTATGCCTATGCCATGGTATGTCTTTTTGGTGATAGTATATTGGGAGGGAGGGGAACAGCTCTATTTATAGGTGCCCATGGCCCTTGTGGTATTGCCATGTGGCAACTTCCACACTCTTCCTTATAAATATCTATCTCTAGAATTTTTCTAACATATAAAATATCTAAACTTCTAGAGTATTCCTAAGTTGCCATGAAGCATGGCAACTCTATGCTCTTCACATCTCTAAAGTCTTCTAAAAACTTCTCATCTTGCCATGATATTATCCTTATATATGGAAAAGTCTCTTGTTATTTTCAAAACCTTCTAGAACCTTCTAAGTATGCATTGTATATTTCAACAAAAAGGATAAAACAAAACACAAAAATAAGGAAATTTAAAAATAAAACAATGTCGAGACAAAATAATTATCAGACTATGCAGATGTTCATTTTGTTTTTTAACAATTTTGAGGAAAATTGAATTCGTAGAATAATTTCAAGTGAATGAATTGAACAAATAAATGAAAAAACCATTGCATTTTCATGGGTTGTCACTTTGAATGCATACAGCATACCTCTGGAATTTCAAATGACACTTCAAGGCATCTAATTGACCTACAGCTTTGCAGGAGATGAATGCTAGCATCGTTGCTGTCCTCATTGTTCATTTCTGTTTCTCCATGAGAGGACATTTGAATCTTGAGGGTTCCGACACTTGACAAATGACCATGAACATCATTAATCTGCAAAGGTTGTTTTACCAAGAACTTGAGATTCTCCAAACTTGGAGCCGAGACAACCCATTGAGATTGAAGGAGTCGACAATATGAAGAATTTGGAGACTAGGCGTCCTGAGTTCCAAGAATTGTAGATCAAAAATTAACTCTATCGACACCTCCAAAAGTGTGTTAGCCTCAATACGCAACGCTTCCATCATATATTGCTCAAAACTCAAATGCCGAAGGTGAAGCTTGTGCAGGCATGGGCAGCACGCCGACGACACAAGGCAAGAAAGGAGGTAGCAACCACCGGCTGGGAGCTCAATGTCTTCGAGTGAAAGATCACTGCGGAAAAGAAGGCAATCGAAATTCTGCCCCACCCAATCTCAAATGCATGGTCTCTATCTTTGCATAGTTATCCATCTCATCAAGGGTCATCACAGGATTCTCTGTTATCGCGATCCATATCGAGCTGCCACTTCCACGGCAGCCTCAGTTTCAAGATGAAAGATTTCACCGCGTGCTGCAAAGCGCAATGGATCCATCCCTGCACAGCTTCCACGGATAGTGGCACGAGCTGTCCCATTACATGTCAGGATATGTCGAACAAGATGGCCAGGTCGTCAACGAAAGCGGGCTGCGTAGTGGCAGCACGAAGTGCTAGAGCGCCATTGACGAAGGCAAGGTACCATTCGGCGGCAGCGTCTGAGCTGCGGAACTTTCGGCTGCTATTGAAGTCGAAGCGCAGGGCAGAAACCCCCGTCCAGAGGCCACGCCACCGCCGTGAGAGCACGTGGGTGCGCACGACGTTCTCGGCCTTTGGTACCAGGTCCAGGATGTGCAGGAGTAAGTCGTTGTTGAGGCCGCTGATCAAGTCGACGCTGTTGCCGGTGGATAGAGTCGCTTCCCTTCACCGTCGTTTCGCATTCGACCTGCTTCGCACGCCCATCGTGCAGGAGTCACCGCCGTCGCCTGTGGAGGGGAGATAGGGTTTTGGGAGGGGACAAGATGAGGGAGAAAAGCAACGATGACGTGAGCCGCGTCTGATCGTGACTGGATGAGGCAGAAAAGCGACGACGATGTGAGCTGCGTCCGATCTTTCCTTCTGATGGACTCCCAAGTCCTACCATGCCACGGGTGAGGGTGGTCTGATAGCCTAACAGGCCGGTCAGGCCTAGGCCCGCGTGGGGCTAAGGTGGTCTAGGCAGAATTCGGCTCAACTTGGGAGGTTGCTGCAGCCTTTGTCGACCCGCAGGCTGGACCGAGCGCACCTGCTGATGTTGTAGCTTCTTCACCCAGGCCCCAGAGCATGTGCGCGCGCGCCCATAGAAAGTGCGCCATGCCTTGTCCAATTCGTTGAAGCGAGTTGTCATTGAGGCCGCTGATCAAGTCCACGCCGCCGACGCCGCCGTCGCCGTCGCCAATGGATACAATCGCTGCCCTTGGTCGTTCCAGATTCAACCCGCGGCTTCCATCGCCCATCTTGTAGGACTAGCCCGCGTGACCGGCTAACGGTACCGGCGCGCGCGCGGGCGCCGGCGGCGGTCTGTGAACAGGAGAAGGGAGGGGCGGAGGAAATGGGGAGGCTTTGGGGAGGGGACGATCTTGATTCTTGACTGGTTTTTTTTTGAGACAAAGATTCTTGACTGGGTGGGAGCGGACGACAACGACAACGTGAACCGTCGCGTCCGTTCTGTTCTGTCTCATGGACTGCCACGGGAGGGTGATCCCAAAGCCTAGCAGGCCGGCTAGGCCCAGGCTGGGAGTGGGGAGAGCGCGGGCAAAGATGGGCTGCATTCGGCCCAACTCGGGAGGTTGCAGCCTTTTTCCTATTTGCAGGTTGCAGCGAGCGCACCTGATGTAGCTTCGCTCAGACCAATGTGGTTCCATCGTGTGAGTGTGAGAGATAAAAGAAAAAAGAAAAAGAAAAAAAAACGTGTGATCAATGTCCGTCCCAACTCCCACTGGCCTCCTGTACGTCTTCCTGCACTGCACATGTACAGGTTGCTGCCGGGAAGAGGTAGGTTCCGATCTATACCATCCCAGGCTCCTTTCAGGTTTATTCAAGCAAACCCAAAGATATAACCTGATTATTGGCCGAGCAAGAATCCCTTGTTTGTTCAGCAAGTTGTGTACGTTGGAGTTCAATTGCAACGTTGGTAGCCCTAAAAAAATTGCAACGTTGGAGTTAAATGCAATCAGCTTATTCATTCAACATATATGCTGCTTGGTTTAGGTGATGAACTGATGATTAAGGGTACTACTACTATAAGTACTCCCTCTGCTCCAACGTATATGGGCTGGCAGCGGCGCGTCCGTAGTGGCAGCGACGGCCATATTCGCCAGCTGCAATACACATTTGGTTGTTTTCATTGCTCACATACATACACCAAGTAAGAATCAGTTAATTTATCCTCAGAGCTTGGCTTCCTAATAATCAGTTAATTGATCCTCAGGCTTGTCATCTTTCAAAAAAAAGATCCTCAGGCTTGTCAATCAACCAGCAAGTACATTGATCGTCAAGAGAGATTGTCAACCAACCAGAGGGCTGTTGAGATTCAGCGGTCATACAGAACACGCACAAGTTTGCAGCCAGTTTCAGCTACTGCCAATAGCAAAAAAATATTGCTACTCTATGGACAATTATTTGACTGATCAAAATATAAACAGTGCAAAACACATTCCACAATAAAGATCAAAACAAATTAATTACATAACTCGTTGCACGAGTCTAAAGCCATTCATTGATATGGAAACACTTTATTCAACTGCAATTTCTCTAGTACTCTCTAGTCTCCACTCATAGACGTCTCCACTTGTACGATAACTTCGTAATATCCTTGCAAGTAGTCCACAGCCCACCGTCTAGTGGTGGGATAAGCTTCAAAGCATGTTTAATTTTCCTGCCTTCTTGCCACCAATAGAATCAGCTAAAGCTAATGATTACCTTCTGAATTCCTGTTGCCTTCGTCAGTATGGATTGAATGAACTGGAATTCACAGTCAGCTCCTATCAACTCCTTGAACTCTACTTCCTCAAGATGATCTAAAGAAAACTCACGGGATCTCCAATGGCACGAGTTATTATCACAAACTGATATGTTCTTCTGCAGTAAGAACCAAGGAAGGATATATGCATTATTATTCCATGAATGAACAGAAGGGGATAAATATTTACGAAACAAACTCAAACCAATTAGTATATGTGGAATAGTGGAACAACATTTTTCTCTCACCCTTATAATGATGTAGTTTAGCTGTAGGCTGAGATATTTAATATTTCTGCATTGTCCAAGGAGACATTCTATGCCAGGTCCAGTAGAATGTAGTTCACGCATTTTAATATCAACTGCAAAGTGTGTCACATAAGGGAGTAGCGGAATCCTGCCTTTGATTATGTCAACGCTTTGATCCTCTGTCTGATCGAAAAGGATAAAACAAACACAAAAATAAGACAATGAAAAAGGAGACATTGTCGAAACAGAAATAAATCAGACTATGTGGATTTGAGGCAAATTAAATCCATAGAACAAATTCAAGTGAATGAATTGAAGAAATAAATTAATGCACTAGCATTTTCATGGGTTGTCACTCTGAATGCATACAACATACCTTTGGAATTTCAAAAGACACTTCAAGACATCTAATTGACCTACAGCATTGCAGGAGATGAATGCTACCATCGTTTCTGTCCTCAGCGTCGATTTCAGTTTCTCCATGTGAGAATATTTGAATCTTGAGGGTTCCCACATTTGACAAATGAACATGAACGTCATCAATATGCAAAGGTCGTTGTACCCAGAACCTGAGATTCTCCAACCTTGGAGCTGAGACTGTGAACCTATTGAGATCGAAGGAATCAACAATACGTAGAACTTGGAGACTAGGCGTCATGAGTTCCAAGAATTGCATGTCATACAGTGAGTCTAGCGACAGCTCCAAAAGTGTGTCAGCCTCAATACGGAATATCACTGCCATCGTAGAGAACACAAAATTCAAGTGTCCAAGGTGAAGCTTCTGCAGGCGTGGGCAGCACGCCGATGACACAAGACGAGAAAGGAGGTTGACACCACCATCTGGGACCACTATGCCTTCGAGTGAAAGATCTAGGCCTTGTTTAGATGTCCAAGTCCAAAATTCACTATGCAGAATTCCTATTCCCCGTCACATCAAAATACCGGCACATGTATGAAGTACTAAATATAGATGAAATAAAAAACTAATTACACAGTTTTATTGTACTTTGCGAGACGAACATTTTAAGCCTAATTAATCAATAATTGAACAATTATTACCAAATAAAAATAAAATTACTACAGTGTGACAGGACACTTACTATGCAAAGTTTGGATACCAATTTTGGTATCTAAACAAAGCCCTATAAGGGACAGGAAGACCAATGTGGAAGAAGGCAGTCGAAGCTCTGTCACACCCAATCTCAGATGCATGGTCTCCATCTTTGGATAGTTATCCATCTCATCAAGGATCATCACAGGATGCTCGTTGTCATTGAGATCCATGTCGTACCGCCCCCATGGCAGCCTTAGTCTAAAGATGAAAGATTTCACCACGTGCTGCAAAGCGTAACGGATCCATCCCTGTGCGGCTTCCATGGATGGGGGCACCAGCTGCTCTGTTACTTGTTCACAAATGTTAAATGAGATCGCCTGATCATCAACGAAAGCGGGCTCCTTTTCGGCGGTAGCACGAAGCGCAAGGACGCCATTGACAAAGGCAATGTACCGTTCGGCGGCGGCGTCTGACCTGCAAAACACGAAAGCAAGCTCCTTAGCGGTAACACGAAGCGCGAGAGCACCATTGACAAACCGCTCGGCGGCAGCATCTGACCCGCAAGACTTTCGACCGCTGTCGAAGTCGAAGCGCAGGGCGGCGACCCCCGTCCAAAGGCCACGCCACCACCGCGAGAGCGCATGGGTGCGCACGACGTTCTCGGCGCGCGGTACCAGATCTAGGATACGCAGGAGCAAGTCCTCGTTGAGGCCGCTGATCAAGTCGACGCCGCCATCGCCGCCACCGTCGCCGATGGATACAGTGGTCGCCCTTCGTCGTTTCTTATTCGACCTGCGGCTTCGCACGCCCATCGTGCAGGACTGGCACGTGCGGCCGGCTCACGGCAAGGGCGCGCGAGGGGCGACGCCGCTCCCGCCGCCACTCGCTCCAGTTTGTGCCGCCGCCGCTGCCGTCGCCAGGGTTTTACGAGGGGATTTTGACTGGATGCTGGATCAGGGGCGTCTGATCAGTGTCATCGATCTGATAGAGGACTGCACGGGGTGAGGGCACGGGCTGTCTAGGCCCAGGCCGAGGGAGCTTGCGGGGCCAAGGTAGGCTGAATTCGGCCCAACTTGGGAGGTTGCTGCAGCCTTTCCCGAGTGCTGGCAAAAAAAATGAATCTCTTCTTGTTGTTATTGTAATGCATCTGGATAAAGAATCAAACTATGACAAGTCATCAATTTATTTTAGCAAAAAATGTCCCAATTCATTAAGGGAGGAGATCAAAGGAATGGTACGTGTGAATAATGAGGCCCTTATGGAATGATATTTAGGATTACCTACTGATGTGGGCAGATCAAAAAATGGTGCTTTCAAATATTTATAAGATCAAATATGGAATAAGGTGCAGGGATGGATGGAATAGTGCCTCTCAGCTGGTAGCAAAGAAGTGTTGATTAAAGCTGTAGCTCAAGCAGTCCCTACTTACTCCATGAGTTGTTTCACGCTACCAAGGGGATTGTGTCAACTGTCAAGCAATCAATACAATGATTGGAAAAAATTTTGGTGGGGCAGTAAGGAAGGGAAGAGGAAAAATTTTTGGGTGTCATGGGAAAAAATGACTCGGCCTAAATACCTTGGTGGGCTAGGATTCAGGGATATCGAGCTCTTCAACTTGGCTCTTCTTGCTTGGCAAGCTTGGAGGATCATGCAAAATTCAAAGTCCCTCAGTGCTAGGCTGCTGAAAGCATTATATTTTTCTGAGAAACTTTTTCTTGATGCAACCTTAGGGAGTAGACCGTCACAAATTTGAAGATCTATACTTGATGGACGGGACGTTCTTATGCAAGGTCTAATCAGAAGAATTGGAAATGGTGAAAGTACAAATATTTGGGAGCATAATTGGCTCCCAAGGGATAGTGGGTTGCGACCAATTGCATCAAAGCTATCGAACCCACCCAGACGTGTTAGTGAATTAATAGATGGAATAACTATGCAATGAAAGCTAAATGTAATTGAAAAGCACTTCTATAATATGGATGCTGAGGTAATAAAAAATATTTCTTTGAGTACATGTCAGCAAGATGATTTTTGGGCATGGCATTATGAAAGAAATGGTATATTCTCTGTTAAATCAGCTTACAAAATGCTTGTTCATAATAGGAAGCAAATACAAGATTATTCTAGAAGGTCAAGGTACCATTAAAAATTTATATTTTTGCTTGGAGATTAGCCCATAATTCTTTACCAACTGTTGAAGTCCTCAAAGAAAGGTCAATGAGTGATCAAAGTGCGTGCAAATTATGTGGTTCCATTATTGACACGTGGCATCATGCTCTTTTTTATTGTACAATGTCAAGATGTGTCTGGGCTCTAGTTGATGAAGATCTCACCGAACATATTATTACAACTGAAATTGATAATCCAAGGACATGGTTGTTTTTTATGCACAGGAAACTTTGTCTACAAAGGAATTTCAAAAACTTCTAGTCATATGTTGGGCAATATGGGGGGCCTGGAGAAAGGCATTATATGAGGATATATTCCAGAGCCCATTATCAACATTCAACTTTATTACAAAATATATGGATGATCTTAAACTGACTGGAATGATCGAGGATGATGAAACATCAAAGTTAACAACAAACAAACAACAAACTCCAAAATGGATAGCTTCACCTGAAGGTTTCTTGAAGTTTAATGTTGATGGGGCTGTAGCGTGATCGGGAGATAAGGGAACTATTGGTGCGATGTGTCGGGATAATTTAGGGAATTATTATTGGGTACGTGTGCAAAGGGGTACCTAAGACCCACGAAATAGGAGAAATAATCCCCGAGCGATCAACCGCCAAAAACCCATCACCTACCAAGCCCAACACCGGCACTAAATGACACTGGGCTGGCCCACGAACGGGACATACCAGGCCGTAAAAACCTCCCACCCGACGGGGCCCTCGAATGACAGAAGTCTGCCCGAGAGGACGACCCCCCGTCGAGTGACGGAACTCAGCGCGGGCGGACGGCCCCTGTCGACCACCGCCTACTCCTCGACTTACCAACTCCTTGTACGGGATCCAGAGCATTTAATGTCCCCACCACTCCTGCCTAACTACATGGCTACAATAGCGTCACAGTAGCCTAGTACGAGGGTCAAATCCCCTTTTACCGCCCATCCCCGGAGAAGCGGAGAGTCATGCTGCCACTGTTACGCCATGCCGAGCATTGTGCCCCGTTAGGCACCCCCTCGAGACGCATTTATCAACATCCGTACCATATTTCCCGGAGCTCGGTCTCATCCACAGGGCCTCGAACCCTCAGCAACCCCTCGATCCAGCTCCCGACGCCTTCGATCAACACTCCAACTACCCCCGCATGTCTCTACAGGAATCCGCACACCCGCAACAAGGATGCAGGTCTTTCATCGACCGTCACCGACATCGCCATGACGCACCTGATGACGGAGGCCATGCCCGGTGCATGCCTCTACAGTCACTACGACATGATCGGCACCTTCCCCCGACATCATCCACTACATTGGCAGAAACTACGCCATAGGGTTTCCTATATGCTCGCGCCTCTCCTTGGCCTATAAAAGGGGACGTTGGGTCTAGTTCTAGGGCATCGGAGAGCGCTCTAAGGAATCCGAGATTTCAGACAGCAAGGCATAGGCATAACACTTCTAGGCTTAGGCATTGCTCTCCACCCTCGTTCATCTACGCTCGCTTGTATCCCCCTGTACAAGCACTTTAGTGCAAGATAATAAAATCCTTCCCCTCGCAAGCATTTCAATGCAAGATAATACAATCCTCCCCCCACCCCTCCGGTGGACATAGGTCCTTGATGGGGACGGGGGTCCCTGATCTTCCGTCAGATGGAGATAACT
>CM041642.1:8187836-8246719 GCA_023333625.1 Bothriochloa decipiens
ATATATATATATATATATATATATATATATATATATATATATATATAAACAGAACAGCAGACATGGCTGACTTGAGATGGTAACATGAGCTCATGAGAGCTTTCCTTTTACCAATGCAGGAAGATATACGCACTTAATGCAGCTGGCCCCATACCACAGGAGCTGCAGAACCTTACGCGCTTGACCAATCTGTAGGTGCTCTCAACTTTCTTGTGTGGAATTGTCTATGTTATTTGCTTGATACGAATTGCATAATTTTATCCTCCCATTTTCTTGTTTTCGAATATGGATTTCTCAGATTATAGGTCTGATACTACCACCGTATTTCTCTTGCATGAAATTGCTGGTAGAGAATACCACGGACTTCGTTTGGGGATTGCCATTAACTGTTATTGTGCCTACTATTTCTCATAAGCTTTGGCAGTAACTTAAGATGATACTTTTAACTTCACGTGGTCCAATGTTACTCCCAAATTCAGATATGCTATGAATCATACCTAATGAAGTAACGATCCAATCTCTTTTCACTGATTTCTGATCTGATGTTTTTTTCAGGAATTTAGGACAAAATTACTTAACAGGACCTTTGCCATCTTTCCTCGGGAATTTGACTGCTATGCAGTACATGTGAGATTTCTAAGCGTAAAATATTACCCGTTACATGTTTTTACTTAACATGAAATATTAAACTTTCCCTCTTTCAAAATACAAGGAATTTGGGCATCAATGCATTGTCTGGCTCTGTTCCAAAGGAGCTTGGGAACCTTGCGAATCTTGTATCTCTGTAAGCAAACTATTAGAAATCACTTCCAAATTTTGAATCATAAAAACTAGAAATATATGTTTCAGTTTTCATTTTTTTTACTAACCTGGATTGTTTTGCTAATTTTTTCAGAGGCTTTGGCTCGAACAACTTAAATGGCTCCCTTCCATCAGAGTTGGGAAACCTGGAAAAACTTGCGCAATTGTGCGTCTAGAATCTTCACTAGTTTTGGGCATTCCATACATTTTCTTCTTTTCATTTTGAGAAAAGTCAATTTCACACCTGCCAGCTATGGGCTTAGTCTAGCTGTCTAGGATTGTTGCAGTCCATGTATTTTTCTTTAGGAAAAAAATTGCACATAAGATTGTTTAGAACCTAAATCAGTTTGATATGGAATGGAGTTTAGTTTGATCGACGTAGTGGAAACCTTAGTTTAAATAGTATTTGCTTTGTAGTACTATTACACTTTATTTTACTTACAAGAAAGTTATTTGGATTTCAAAATTTTAAATCCATATATAAGTTTTAAAATTCAAATACTATTTATCTGTAAAATGGACTTTTTTCTTTCATTCTTCGCTTGGACTAGTAGGCACCATGACTTATGTTTGTTCATATGTATATCTCTTAATTGCGGGTATATTGATAGTGCTGGCCTAAGTGGTCCCCTACCGGCATCATTTTCCAGGCTAACAAGAATGAAGACACTGTATGCCTATAAAAGATCTTTTCTTGACAATGTTGTTCCACGCGATTCAATCTTATATGTTGTTTTCTGTTTTTAGGTGGGCATCGGATAATGATTTTACTGGGAAAATACCAGATTATATTGGGAGCTGGACTAATTTAACAGAACTGTAAGATTTGTTTCCTTCTTGCATTATGGTATTGTAACTGGTCAAGTTTTCTTTCATTCTTTAATACAAAGGCACACAGCTCTCCTGTGTATTTTTTTTCAGATTTCTGGCTACACAGATTTATTTACTTTTGTGTACCAAAAAATATCATCTTCCTTCTGTCTTGACTACGTAGTCAGCAAATGCATCTGTAAAGAAATTATGCTTTAAAATAGCAACACAAATTACAATTTTGTAGGCGGTTTCAAGGGAATTCGTTTCAAGGTCCACTTCCAGCCACTCTTTCTAATCTCGTCCAACTAACAAGCTTGTAAGTATTGGTGAGAGTACTAAGTATTATTCTCTAATTGTAATTTTTTACGGTCTAGAAGTATGATTACCTATTTCTGTGCTGCAGAAGAATAGGTGACATAGTAAATGGAAGTTCTTCATTGACATTCATCAGTAACATGACATCTTTGAGCACATTGTATGGATAACTTCGTCATCACTTAAGGACTCAAACTATGTCTTGATATTTGATATAGTGCAATCAAGGTTATTAAAGCCACATATTCTTGGCATGCTTCATTGCAGAATTTTGAGGAACTGCAGGATATCTGATAGCCTGGCATCAGTGAACTTTTCACAGTTTACAAATCTAAACTTACTGTAAGGCATTTTGTTTCTTTCAAACTCCAGTCAAGTGTGATTTTTGCAAAGATGCTTTAATGAACTGCTATGGATTATTCTTTGTTTAATTACTTACTTCCCTCTTGTTCTCTGTTTTCTGTTACAGGGATTTGAGTTTTAACAATATCACAGGCCAAGTCCCAGAAGCCCTTGTGAATCTGAATTCACTCAACTTCTTGTATAGTTTTTACTGTCTTCAACTTATTCCGTCATTTTGAAGATATTCATTATCTATGTTGCTAATGCTAGCAAATTTGTTCCTACCAGATTTCTTGGTAACAATAGTTTTTCAGGAAGCCTGCCAAGCTCTATAGGAACTTCTCTTAAAAATTTGTATGTCATCGAAATCCAACTTTGTTTGTGCAATAAAATCAGGGAGGCATTTATCTATAACATTTCCCTTTTATCTTTTCTGTAGAGATTTTTCTTACAACCAGCTGTCAGGCAACTTTCCTTCTTGGACTACTCAGAAAAATTTGCAACTGTAAGTACTGAGTTCTGAAACTTCAAGTGACCACCTGAAGTCCTAAACCATATCCAACCCAATTAGGTAAATTCAACCCAACCTAGATTATTAGAGTAATTGACTAATTGTATATACATGCATTAAAGAAGCATTTCTGGTGCATTTGAAATGATGTTTTTTGTGCATCCGATTTAAAAAATGTTACAATTTTAATTGACATATGAATGAATCTTTATTATAGAAGCAAACGATCTTAATCTTACAGACCAGCACAATAAACTGAATTAATTATTTGTCCCTACTTATCTTGATTCATGCTTAAACCAGTGATGCCTTCTAATTATTTTTTTTCTGTGTTTCATTCTACATAGAAACTTGGTGGCAAACAATTTCATGACGAACAGGTTAGCTCATATTCTGATGTCACCTCTAGTTCTCAAGTACAATCATTATGTTCTCTCAGCATATAGATTGGATTCATAATGTCAATGTTTTACATGTTCAGTGTATCACCTTTCGGGCTGTCGTGTCTTCAGAGAGACACACCCTGTTTTCTTGGCTCTCCACATTGTGAGCTTACTGACCTTTTCAATTTCAAGCATGGGCCTACTTGAGAAATACTCGACAGATGAATTAAATTAACACCAATGTTGAACAATTGACTTGTTTGCAGCTTCCTCTTTTGCTGTGGACTGTGGGAGCAGTAGATCTTTATCTGGCCAACTCCATGTATCAACCTGATGATGCCATTCTTGGAGCTGCATCCTATAATGTTACAGGAGCACCAAGATGGGGTGTTAGCAATGTCGGCAAGTTCATGGATACAAATAATGGAAGTGGAAGTTACATAATCTTCAGCTCACGCCAATTTCAGAATACTCTAGATTCAGAACTATTCCAGACAGCTAGGATGTCGCCATCATCTTTGGGATACTATGGTATTGGACTCGAGAATGGAAACTATACAGTCACACTTCAATTTGCAGAGTTTGACTTTGAAGATTCACAGACTTGGAAGAGTGTTGGGAGAAGGGTTTTCGATATCTATCTCCAGGTTAGTTCCTGTTGAGCTGATTACCTACATTTTGGGATTTTAGCTTATGAGCTGGTTATGACTTTGTATTATTATTTTTTCTTGTGTTTGGCGCAGGGTGAGCGTAAGGAGAAGAACTTTGACATAAGGAAGGCAGCAGGGGGGAAATCTTACACTGCTGTCAAGAAACAGTATATTGTTCCTATCACTAGAAACTTCCTTGAGATTCATCTTTTCTGGGCCGGCAAGGGAACTTGTTGTATTCCTAGTCAAGGCTACTACGGGCCTGCAATCTCAGCTTTGAGTGCAACTCCAAGTACTCCCCTTAGATACAATTATCATTTAACATTCTTTAGATAATTTCCTTTGGGTAAATTAATGCACATATAGTTTCTACTTTGAGAAGCACTTATGGTTGAAACAATACATGCACTTATAGTAGTAGTGCATATCCATTCTGAACTGTTTTAAATGCTCTCATGTGCACTTCCAGTAAAAACGAGTGACAATTCAAAAACATCTAATAATCCAAATACTGCTTCTGCTATAACATCATATTTTTCTAACAAGTGAACTTTCTCGCAGATTTCATCCCTACAGCGCGTAATTCTTCACAGAAGAAGAGCAGTAGTAAAACAGGTGTAACTGTTGGAGTCGTGGTTGGTGCAGCAGTTTTGGGAGTACTAGGACTTGCTGGACTCTGTATGTGGAGGCAGAAAAGGAGAAAACTATTATTGGAGCAACAAGGTAAATGAGATACCATGATCACAAGTACAATGTATTATGAATCAAGCTAAGAGATTGTGTTTATAAACTTATCTTTTGTGATGTTTTCAGAGCTTTACAGTATTGTTGGAAGACCCAACGTATTCGCTTATGGTGAGCTAAGGAACGCTACTGAAAATTTTAGTTCCAATAACCTTCTTGGTGAAGGAGGATATGGGTCAGTTTATAAGGTTAGTTTATCTATAGTGCTCATGGATTGAATCTGTATGAAGCCTCTGAAAGTAATTTCCTAAGTTGATCATAGCAAAAGGGTATACCCATGTTTTTTTAATTGTATGCTAGAAATGGTTATTTTTTTATGTTTACTTCATGTACATTTTTGGATGATGTAAAATCCTTTGTTTTAACTATTTTCACGTATATCAATACATGCACACTAGCTATATTCACTATTATTTTCCTTCTCTATTGTTTCTAGTTGCTATTACTGTTTCTACACAGGTTTCTTAATTTCAGAGTGCTACTTCTTTTTTCTGTTCAAACTTGCATTGTTGAAAATGGCACCTCCTTGCAGGGTAAATTAGCTGATGGAAGGGAAACATATCATCAGGGAAAACAGCAATTTGCAGCTGAAATAGAAACTATTTCTCGAGTGCAACACTGGTTGCTGCCTTGAGGGAAATAAACCACTATTGGTTTATGAGTACCTGAGGAATGGAAGCCTTGATAAAGCATTATTTGGTACAAGCACATTTCAATTTGATAGAAAAGTAACTCTAGGAGTTTAGGTTTCTTATATAAATAGTAAAACTTATAATCATTTATATTTTCAGGAAGTGGTAAACTGAACCTAGACTGGGCAACACGCTTTGAGATATGCTTAGGTATTGCAAGAGGGCTCGCTTATCTCCGTGAAGAGTCTAGCATCCGTGTGGTGCATAGGGACATAAAGGCTAGCAATGTATTACTTGATGCAAATCTCAACCCTAAGATCTCGGATTTTGGGCTTGCCAAACTTTATGATGAAAAGAAGACTCACGTCAGCACAAAAGTTGCGGGTACATTGTTAAGTACATTTCCATCTTACCCCACTTTGCAAGTACATGTTATATGTAAGCTAATATCAATTTCTTACTCTTCTGTGAAGTGGTTATCTTGCACCTGAGTACGCCATGAGGGGTCATATGACTGAGAAAGTTGATGTGTTTGCATTTGGCGTGGTCATATTGGAGACCTTGGCTGGAAGGCCAAATTTTGACAATACACTAGATGAAGACAAGGTTTTATTTTAGAATGGGTATGTTTACTCTAAGCTCTAGCTTTGAAATTGGGCAGTGTTGCAGTCTGGTTTCTGTACTGTTAGTATGACCTTCAGAAAAAAAAAATTATGCTAGGGATTTATATTATCAAGCTCGCATGCCTTCATAAAAGTTGCTGTTATCACATAGTTTCATTTTTTTGTGTATAGCTGTGATATTGCCTAGGTTTATGATTCTTGAACAAAGGGTGCCAGGTTTTACTATGGCAGCATGAATTGGGATCTTATTGCTGCATGAGTTTGATTACATTTTTTTTCTTTTCGTTTGATTTTGGCTAGCCCAGCAAACATAATATAGATCTGAACTTGTACAGTGAAACTTCACTCAAGACAAAGTCACTGCAGCTTGGCATCTTATCATTTCTAGCTACTCTTCTGTGCTTTCAGGTTTGGCAACTGTACGAAGAAAACAACCCTCTGGACATAGTCGACCCCAAGCTCGCAGAGTTCAACGGGGACGAGGTGCTCCGTGCCATCCACGTGGCCCTCCTCTGCACCCAGGGTTCGCCACGCCAGCGTCCGTCCATGTCGCGGGCAGTGTCGATGCTGGCGGGAGACGTGGAGGTTGGCGAGGTGGTGAACAAACCAAGCTACTTCACCGAGTGGCAGATCAAGGGTGGCGACACCAGCAGCATCATGAGCAGCAATGTCAGTGGGCAGTCAAGCGTGGCACCGAGGTCGTCAGCCGCGCACATCTCGTCGCCGTTCATGAGCTCTGTCATTGAAGAAGGCCGGTGATGATTAGCAAGTTCTGTGAAGCCACGGACTGTTTCTTGTAATTAAACGCACGCTACAAAATGCTCTCTGCTTTTATATGTGCAGTTTTGGATGGCTGCTTCGAAGTAGATATTTTCCGGTGCAGTTCTCTTTATTTTTTTTTTGGATAGTTTTTGGTCGATTTCAATTCAACTTGTGCAGTTCCATTTTGTAGGAAAATGATAGATATTTGGATGGTTGGGTCCATTTGAATGTTTGACATGTATATAGATTTGCAAGAACTAAGTCACGTTACATATAGAAAATTTTTGCTTATATTAATATTCAGTCATGTACCTGTATTCGCTTATTGTAATTTGTGGACAAACTTCATTTTAGACAAGTTAAAGGCCTTATATTTCAATACACACCCTTCCCCCTCTAATCACTTGATTCATCCATTTGATCCATACCTCTGAGAACCCTTTTCTGTGTAAAACCTCTTCTAAAAAGTCCGAATTCACTCTATCATATGCCTTTTTAAAATCTAACTTCAGTATGATTCCAGGAGTTTTGGAAGCTTTAAGGTCATGTAGGACTTCCTGGAGAATCACTATGCCTTCTAAAATGTATCTGTCAGGTATGAATGTTGTCTGAAGAGGACTAATGATTTTATTGATCACCCTGTTCAGTCTTAAGGTGAGTGTCTTTGTGATAATCTTATAAATCACATTTAACAGATAGATTGGCCTGAACTGTTTTATGTTGTTGGCAGGTTTTGTCTTTGGTAGCAGAATAATCACCCCATAGTTCAATCTCCATAACTCTAATTTTCCTCTATGCAGATCATCTAGCATTTCTTTTATGATACCTCTCATGTGTGTCCAGAATGCTTTGTAAAATTCCACAGAGAACCCATCTGGGCCAGGAGCAGTGTTACTTTTCATCTCTTTTATGACTGTGTCAACTTCTTCATAAGTGAAAGGTCTAATGAGAGTTTCATTATCTATCTCTTGTAGTTGCTGAGCTAAAGACCACATATTTGCATCTAGATGTATATTAGCTGTTTCCTTATGGCCAAACAGGGTTTTGTAATACTCAGTAATATGAACTCTAAGTTTGACAGGATCCACTTCCTCTTGTCCAGCCACTTCTAACATTGATATTTTCATCTTTCTCCTTCTGCCATTGGCACATTTGTGGAAAAAGCTCGAGTTTGAGTCTCCAGCTAGGATCCATTTTTCTCCACCTTTTTTTGCCATTGTGTCTCTTCATCCTCCAGAATCCTATATAGTTGTTTAATACTTTTAGAAGTTTTAAAGGGCTCAGGCAAGGAGATCCTCTCTCCCCACTCCTTTTCAATATAGTGGCAGATTCCTTGTCGGCTATGCTTTCAAAGGCAAGCCAAGCTGGGATAATCCAAGGTTTAATCCCACATTTAGCAGAGGGAGGACTAACCCACCTCCAATATGCTGTTGACACAGTCATCCTGCTGCATTACTCATCTGAGAATTTAGAGAATGTGAGAAGATCCTATCATGCTATGAGGCAATGTCAGGAATGAAAATAAACTATGACAAAACAAAGTTTTTTCAGTGGGTTTATCATTAGAGGAACAACAAATAGCTGCTAACATTATGAGATGTAAAATTGGTGCTTTCCCTATGACATACTTAGGGATGCCTGTAAGCTATTCGAAGATTAAGAAGGCACAATTGAGCTATGTTGAGACCAAGACAGAAAAAAAGACCGGGGACATGGCAATGTGAATATCTATCCTCTGGAGGTAAGTCTATTTTGATTGACTCATGTTTGTCTAGTATACCCATGTATACCATGGGGGTATACCAACTGTATGAAGGGAATATACAAAGACTGGATACAATTAGAGCTAGGTTCTATTGACAGGGTACTGCAAAAAAAGGAAATATCACATGGTCAGTTGGGATACTCTAAGCAGACCTAAGATGTATGGTGGGCTGGGCTTTCTTAATGTAGCAGTTATGAATGAGTGCTTACTGGTTAAATGGATTGACAGATTGGAGAGATATGAAAATAGTTTATGTTGCTCTATTCTGAGGAAGAAATACCTGGGGGACAAAAGTATCTTTCAGATCAGGAATAAAAAAGGATCTCAATTCTGAAAATCCTTGCTCAAGCTGAGAGAGAGTTATGAAAAGGGGAGAGGGATGAGGGTAAACTCTGGAGCTCAGACTAGATTCTGGCTGGACTGCTGGCTTGACCAGTGCCCCTTAAAAATATCTTACCTTAACCTCTTCAAGATTGCAATGCTCCCTGATATATCTATGGCTAAGGCAAGAGTAGATGGGGAATGGAAAATAGAATTCAGGAAACAATTTGATGAGAGTCAGAGATTGGAGTTTCTGGAGATGATAAACAGATTAGAAGAGATAGAACTGAATGTTAGAGCTGATGAAGTATTCTGGATGTTAGAGAGCTCCTCCAGATACTCTGTTAAATCTCTATATAACATAAAGACAACTAGAAGAGTAATTGATAGACACATGGTGATGATGTGGAAAAGCCCCATCCCCCTGAAAGTGAAAAACTTCATATGGATGGTGGCCCATGATAGAATACAGTGTGGTATTCAACTTAAAAAGAAAAAATAGGCAGGCTCAGCAAATTGCCTGATCTGTGACTCTTTTGAAACTTCTGACCATATAACTTTTCAATGCCTGGTGGCAGTTTTTCTCTGGGCCTTCTTTAGAGATTGCCTAGGGTGGAATGTATCACCAACAAACTGTCAAGCTCTCTTTGTAGAGATATTAGACAAGTGTAGAGGTATTAAGCGATGGTGACGCTACAAATTTGTGTAGCAGCGTTGTGGACCCTCTGGAAGACAAGAAATGATGCAGTGTTCAATGAGAAGCTGGTGTCATCTCCTTCATCGCTCATCCACAAGACCATCTCACTTTTGAAAACATGGAGCCCGTTGCTGAAGCCCAAGATGAAGCCGATGGCGGACGAAATGATATATCTTTTAGCTGCCAATGCTTCGGTGTGAAGGAAGGGGTCGTGAAGAGAGATGAGCGCTGCTGATAATGTATTTGTCTGATTGTTATATCCATGGGTTATCGGTAAAACTATGTGATGGTTTATTTTCTGCTTTAGATTTAAGGTTAGAGTTTTTTGCGATGTCATAAGAACTGTGCTGTAAAACTGGAAACCCCAGTTAACCTCTCTTTGATACACTTTCTATAAGCCGGGCGATGCCTATTATCTAAAAAAAGGCCTTATATTTGTAGGCAGGGAAGTGCATTTTTTGCGTGCAATGCTAGAAATATCAGCAGCTTTAGTAAAATTTTCCCGCTTTGCTAGAAATGTCAGCAGCTTTAGTAAAATGTTCCAGCTTTGATGTAGTGTGCCCGAGTAAGTGTCCGTGTCTAGAAATATCATTGGTTGAGCAGACTTTAGATCAAAGGAATGCAAGGCGTATGTGTCCGTGTAGGTCTGGCAACTTTACGAGGAAGACCATCCTCTGGATGTCGTGGACCCCAGGCTCACAGAATTCAACAACGAAGAGGTGCTCCGTGCCATCCGTGTTGGTCTCCTCTGCATCCAGAGCTCACCCCGGCAGCGCCCGCTCAGACGCCGAGGTGGCGGAGGCGTTGACAAAACCGAGCTATGTCACGGAGTGGCAGAGGAACCCTAGAGGCCAATCGAGCTCGGGACCCAGGGCAGATGCCATGTCAGCGTCCCCGTTCCTGAGCTCCGTCATCGATGATGGCCGATGACGACCGGGCAGCAGGTTCTTCGGATCAGCATCTGTAAAGCCACGAATTGTTTGGTTAGAAATTTGGATATGTATGAGATTTGCAAATTTAAGATACCTACCTGCTGAAAGCATGTATACTTTGAACGAGTTTGCGCTCAGTTGTTCTGCTCGCAACTCTCGCGCCTGTGTCTGTCGTCTGGGCTTGCCTGCGGCTTCGATCCTTTGGTTGACTCGATTGGTGAAGCTGGGATCGAGCTCTGTTCTGCGGCAACCATCAAAACATCAGGGATTCTGGGGCCATCAATCGGTTCATATTAACTCACGTACTCAATGTCATTATCCTCACAGTTTTTTTAGAAGAATTATCCTTGGAGCTGAGACTTCCATTTGTTGTGTGTGTCCTTTGTGGGTTCCCTGCTGTTGGTCGAACTCAATGTCAAACTTCTCTTTTCTTCAGCAACGATGGTTTGAAACTTTGAATTAGACAGCACGTCGTGTGTCAGTCCAAAAGCTAATTTTCAAAAAGAAAAAAAGAAACAGAGATAGTTGATGACGTACACTCGCGTGACTGTCTCTCCAATTGCAAGTAGGCAACCATGCACATCATAGAGCAACGTGAGACAGAACAAGTTGGGCCATCGTCCAGGGTCAACTGCATCTTGCATGCCTGTACTGTACATGTGGCCATGTGGTCAACTGCATCCACTAGCTGGCCGGCAGCCACAGCTCCGTTCTGACGCTAGCTGCCTAGCTGTAGCTTAATCGCACCACTCTTCGTCGGCTGATGATGCAAATAATTACTCTACCAAGGACGCTGATCATCAATAATACAAATGTTTAATCCCCCCTCCCCCCCCCACCACCCCCCTCCACCCCCCCCCCCCCCCCCCCCCGTTGACACTCCAAAATAATATAAATAAAGGCCTTGTTTAGATCGTAGAAAAAAATAAACCCGATGAATAGTGCTACTTTCGTCTTATTTGACAAATATTATTCGATCGTGAACCAACTAGGCTCAAAAGATTCATCTCGTGATTTTCAACTAAACTGTGTAATTAGTTATTTTTTACCTACATTTAATGCTCCATGCAAGCAGCTAAATATTGATGTGATGTAGAAAGAGTGAAAAAATTATAACTTTTGGAGGGACTTAATGTTCATCGATCGATCTCTGACATTGGAAGCCCAAAGACAAGAGGACTCGCTTGGATCAGATACGTTGCTTCTTGCTTGCTGCGCCCTACCCCTACATGCGCCGGTCGATCGATCGATGGAGCATAAAGTCCCTCTGCGCTACGTTGTGGACTGACGCCACAACTCAGCCTTCCTGCAGAAGGGCGACGGCGATGGCGATGGCCAAGCTAAGTGAGAGCAGACGACAGAGGGAGAGGATGATGATGAGCTCAGAGTATAAATGGAGATCTTGCGTCCGTTGTCCTGTGCTCATCTCCATGCCGCTGCTGCTTCTGATTCTAGTCGCGTCGGCCGGAGCTCAGCAAGCACCAACCACCAGGACAGATCCAACTGAAGGTCTATTTCATTTTCATCTTCGTTGCTGCAGGGCTTGCTTTCTGGGTCTCTTCTTCTTTTAAACAATCGGCAGGTTTCCTGCCTGTTTTTTGTTTATAGTTTGGCTTTTGCTGCCTTGCCAATGCGACATACATATTAATGTCTATTTTTGTTAACTAATACAGTAGGAGGTATTCATGTTTGCAGCGCAAGCGTTGAAGGCGGTGTTCGCCAAGCTCCGGCTCCGGCAAACGGCGTTGACAGCATGGAACATCAGCGGGGACGACCTCTGCACCGGCTCTGCCACGAACGGCATCGACATCGACAGCGACCCAAACCGCCTGGCCATCAGGTGTGACTGCACCGACCAGAACAACACACTGTGCCACATCACCAAACTGTAAGTCTCACAGCTTTTCCTAATATAGTGCTAGTGCGTGCTCATCCCTGCATATTGCGATATTTCTTGTTGCTGTTGGATTAGTTGACCTGGTGGTGCTAGTTTGGCTGACGAAAGGCGAAATAGTGAGTCAGGCTGCGAGCTGATGGATGGGTGCTTATTCACTCTTGTTGCTGCAGGAAAATGTTTCAGTTGGATGTGGTTGGCCCTATACCAGAGGAGCTGAGGAATCTGACGCACTTGACCTATTTGTATGAACTTTCAACCATCGTCTAACCACTTCCCACTGTAAATATTCTGCTGCAAGAGGGAAGACCTCTCCATTGTTATAAAAAGCACATAAGGAATAGTCCATTGTTATACTACCTATAAGCTCAAATTTGCTTTGAACAATACCTACTGGTATATGATCTATCCTGATGTTTGTTTCAGGACTTTACAACAAAATTACTTTACAGGGCCGATACCATCGTTCCTTGGGGAGTTGACTGCTTTGCAGCAAATGTGAGATTTAGACCTTAACATTACTCTGATCTGTAGCATCTTTATGGTGACATGAGTCTTAAACTTTCTCCCTTCAACATGCAAGGTCTCTTTGTGGCAATGCATTATCGGGACCTATTCCAAAGGTGCTTGGAAACCTTGTGAATCTCACAAAACTGTAAGAAATGTATTTCACAGCCCCATGGTTCTTTTTCATACTTTTTAATTAAAGATCTCTACTAAACTCTGAACTCCAAAAAATTGTAAATCTCAATTTTACTTCTGTACATGCATTCAGTCAAGTGTTTAATCATATCAACAAATGAAAAACAGTTTGATCGACTTAAGAATCCATTCGAGCAATCCCAAGTTTATATTATTCAAGACAACAAAATCACATCTCCTCATTAGACTGATCCCAAGTTTATACTATTCAATAGAAACAAAATCACATCTTCACTCCACCTACAAGTTAACTTGTGTTGGGAAAAGTAGATGTGGTGCAAGTATTCGCGCTTCCAAGATGAGGAAATTCTAAAACAGTTTTGTGCTACTAACTTGATTTTTTTCCTGTATGTCGGATTACAGGTGTTTAGCCACGAACTACTTAAACGGCTCCCTTCCTTCTGAATTGGGGAACCTGACTAAACTTGAGGCATTGTGCGTATTTTGACTAATTTTAGGCACCCTGTACTCCATACCTTTTTGTTTTTATTAGATGACTATGCTCTATGTTTAATGTGTATTATTTTTCTAATTTCATACTTGCAGGTACATTGATAGTGCCGGCTTAAGTGGTTCTATACCATCATCTTTTTCTAAGCTTACAAGAATGAAAGAATTGTGTGCCCATAAACCATATATATTTTGTTGACACTATTTTTATATGACACTCAAACTTATCTATTATTCCTCTTTGTGTTCAGCCGCGCTTCAGATAATGATTTTATTGGGCGAATACCAGATTACATTGGGCGCTGGAGTAACTTATCAGATTTGTAAGACTTTATCAATATTCATGTTTATAAATATTTCCTAACTAAATATTAAATAGAATTGGACACGTTTGTTGCAACTAGTTTTTTATGAATTACTAGCCTTAGCAATTAATAGATTGCTTCAGAGTTCCTAATGTATATCATTTTTGAAACACGTTATAATCTGAGCTACATAAACATTTTCATTTTTTCGAAGAAAAGAAGTGCCAACTTGTTTCTATACTAGGTAGTAGCTCAGTCTAACTTTTTAAACCATATGAAAACAAGTCACATACATTATAATTTTGCAGGCGGTTCCAAGGAAATTCTTTTCAAGGTCCAATTCCAACCTCTTTGTCTAATCTCGTCCAACTGACAAGCTTGTAAGTGACTTGAAGAAAGTAGCTAAGTGTAAGGGTCGTAGAATGGGAGAATGAATTACTTGTTCCATTGTGCAGGAGAATTGGTGATATAGTAAATGGGAGTTCTTCACTGGCATTCATTAATAACATGACTTCTTTGAATACCTTGTATGCATGACTTGTCTTCATCTCCTAATTGACTCAAACTACTTTTTTTACCGCAGACTCAAACCACTTCTTGGTATTTGATGTAGTGCAATCAAGTTGTTAAGTCCTAAAAGTTTTGAGATGTTTCATTGCAGAATTTTGAGGAATTGTAGGATATCTGATAGTCTGGAATCAGTGAACTTCTCAAATCTTGCAAAATTAGACACACTGTAAGAATTTTTTTTCTTCAAATAGTTAAGTGTATTTTTGTGTAATATGATTTAATGAACAGCTATGGATTATGCATTCTTTAATGATCCCTTTTCATCCTGTGATCATTCCATTTCCTGTCATAGGGATTTGAGTTTTAATAATATCACAGGTGAAGTACCACAAGACCTGGTGAATCTAAATTTGCTCAAGTTCTTGTACGGTTCTTATTGCTCCCCAATACTTGTTTCTATGTTCAGGGAATAAGTTATTTGACAATGCTAGCAAATTTGTTCAATCCAGATTTCTTGGGAATAATAGCCTTTCAGGAAGCCTTCCAAGATCCATAGGACCTTCTGTTACAACCTTGTATGTCATTATTGTTCAATTTCATTTTTGAAATAAAAGTGGGATGTTATTTTTATGTATATTTGTAACATTTCCTCTTTCTCTTTCATCTAGAGATTTTTCTTACAACCAGATCTCAGGAACCTTTCCTCCTTGGGCTACTCAGAAGTTGCAGTTGTAAGTGATTGACTTCTATAGCTCCATTGTTATTGTTATCTTTTAATGATAATTCAGCTTAGCATGGTATTAGGCTTATAGTATACACATTTGTGTTAAGCTATCATTTTGAAAGTTGATGCTTCAAAAAAAAAAGCTTCCTATGCTGCATATAGCTTGTATTTCCTTTTAAAGGTCCACCTATGTTTTAAAATGACTGAAGTCGAGATGCTCCACCTCTGTTTATTTGTCCTAGATTTGGCGCACATTATTTTTTTCCGTGAGTAAATAAACCTTTCAATATGACACTGAAGTATAGCAATGGCTTCTAATGTTTATTCTAATAGGAATTTGGTGGCAAACAATTTTGTGATCAATAAATCCAATGATAGGTCAGTTCATTTTCTATCCTCAAACACATTTATTTGTCCTCAGAGCTCATCTTTTGATTCAAAATGCCAATGTTTTGCAACCATAGTGTCTTACCTCTTGGACTGGAGTGCCTACAGAGAAATACACCCTGTTTTCTTGACTCTCCACAATGTGAGTTCCCATTGCAATTTAAAGCATGAGCCTACTTGATGGACACTAGAAAAATTTACCAAACTAATACTAATGTTAAATATTTTAATCTATGCAGCTTCCTCTCTTGCTGTGGATTGCGGGAGTGGAGGATCTACATCTACCTTTGACCACTTAGAGTATCAGGCTGATAATGCCAATATTGGAGCAGCATCCTATTATGTTTCAAGAATAGGAGCACAGACATGGGGTCTTAGTAATGTTGGGAACTTCATGGGTGCACCAACTAATTACATAATCTACAACCAAAGCCAGTTTAATAATACTCGAGATTCAAAACTATTCCAAACGGCAAGGATGTCACCTTCGTCTTTAAGATACTATGGCGTTGGACTTGAGAATGGAAACTATATTGTCACACTTCAATTTGCAGAGTTTGACTTTGAAGACACACCAACTTGGAAGAGTTTAGGTAGAAGGGTTTTTGATATTTATCTCCAGGCAAGTTTCACTCATGCTCTCATCTGCACCTCTGGATTTTAGTGTATGAATTGGCCATGATCTTTTCTCTTGGTATACATCGATGTAGGGTGAGCGTAAGGAGCAGAACTTTGACATAAGGAAGGCAGCAGGCGGGAAATCTTTTTTTGCTGTTAAGAAGCAATATATTGTTCCTGTGACTAGAAACTTCCTTGAGATTCATCTCTTCTGGGCTGGCAAGGGCACTTGTTGCATCCCCAGTGAAGGCTACTATGGGCCTGCAATATCAGCTTTGAGTGCTACTCTAAGTAATACCCTTAATTAGCTTCAAATCTTGGTTTTAATACTTTCTGAATATTTTTTTGTGACTATGAATATTTTTCTTGGGGGGCCAACAAATGCATATATATAGTATCTAGTTTCTACTACCAGAAGTGATGATCTAAAAATGAGTGAAAATTCAGAAACACCTAATATATAAGCCATATCATTTATATTATCTGATGTAAGATAATATATTTATTGTGTCAGATGTTTTTTCTTGACAGATACCTCTCCTGCAGTTGCACCAAAGAAAGGTAATAAAATAGGTGAAATCGTTGGAGTTGTGGTTGGTGCAATAGTTTTAGGACTAGTACTTGTTGGACTCTTTTTGTGGAGGTACAAATCAAGAAAGGTAACATTAGAGCAACAAGGTAAATGATATGCTAAGCTGAACACTTCTATTTCCTTCTAATACAAAGATACACACACTCGTGCGTATTCGAGAAAAAAATTCTAAATCCACCAAAGGCTGCACTAACAAGCTTATAATTTGTTGTGTTTGTAGAGCTATACAATATTGTTGGAAGACCTAATGTATTCAGTTACACTTATAGCGAACTAAGGACTGCTGTCGAAAATTTTACTTCCAGTAACCTTCTTGGTGAAGGAGGATATGGATCAGTTTATAAGGTGACCTCATCTATATTATGTTTTTTTTTTACGGAAAGACTGTGGGGGAGATCCCCACAGTGAATTTATTATGTAATTTTTGACAACGTAGATAAGCCGTCAGTTATTTTTTTGAGTTCCACTCTGGTTTGGTTTATGTAAATTCCTTATTTTTGTATTACATGGTATTGTTTTATAATGTGCTGCCTAAACTCACCTTAAAACAATGGCAACTTCTGACAGGGTAAATTAACTGACGGCAGCTTAGTGGCAGTGAAACAACTATCTGAAACATCTCGGCAGGGAAAGACGCAATTCATAGCAGAAGTGGAAACTATTTCCCAAGTCCAACACCGTAATCTCGTCAAGTTGTACGGTTGCTGCCTTGAGGGGAATAAACCACTATTGGTTTATGAATACATGGAGAATGGAAGTCTTGATAAAGCTTTGTTTGGTACCAACTATTTCATTCAATTTTATGTGACTGTGGCTAGTCCATTCTTGTTATATAAATATATAAATAAATATTCATTGGCAGGAAATGGAAGATTACACCTAGATTGGTTAACACGCTATGAAATATGTTTGGGCATTGCAAGAGGCCTGGCTTATCTCCACGAAGATTCTAGCATCCGTGTTGTGCATAGAGACATAAAGGCAAGCAATGTCTTACTTGATGCTAATCTCAACCCTAAGATCTCAGATTTTGGTCTCGCCAAACTTTATGACGACAAAAGGACTCATGTCAGCACAAAAGTAGCTGGTACATTGTAAGCACACATACCTGTTTTGCTTCCCTACCCCATGTGTCTAGTCATTACTTTCACTAATTTGTGAGCTAATGGTTGTCTTTTTTTTTCTCTTGTATTCCATGAAGTGGCTATCTTGCTCCTGAGTATGCTATGAGAGGTCGTATGACCGAGAAAGTTGATGTCTTTGCTTTTGGTGTGGTCATATTGGAGACTGTAGCTGGAAGGCCAAACTACGATGACAAGCTTGAAGAAGACGTATCGTATTATCTTTTAGAATGGGTAAGCTCATTATGAGATTTAGACCAACGTCTTGCACTCGTTCTTCTGTGATATTGAAAATTCTATACTCATATCTATGGTTTGAATTTAAATCTATCCATCGATTTTTACTATGTAATATTTTGTGAAAAAAATATGCACTTTCTTTTCTTCTATGCTGTTATGCTAATACCAAGCATTAGTGAAGTTACTATTATCTCACTCATCCACTTTCAGATCTGGCAACTCTACGAGGACGATCATCTCTTGGGCGTCGTGGACCCCAGGCTCACGGAATTCAACGGCGACGAGGTGCTCCGCGCCATCCGCATTGGCCTCCTCTGCACCCAGAGCTCGCCCCACCAGCGGCCGTCCATGTCGAGGGTGGTGTCGATGCTGACGGGAGACAGCGAGGTGGTCGAGGCGGTGACGAAGCCGAGCTACGTGACCGAGTGGCAGATGAATGCCAAAGGGCAGCAGTCGAGCTCGGCGCCGGGGGTGGAGGCCATCTCGTCGTCGGTCATCGACGAAGGCCGATGACGGCCGGGCATGCAGCTGCAGGTTCTTATTGTCTGAAGCCATGGATATTGTTTATTGGAATTTGGAAATACACTTTGATCTGGAAACGGTGCTGTTTGATTCTCTGGATGTGTATGAAAGATTTTTCAAATTTATGCGATTGGGTGGACAGAGAGACACGGTGCCTTGCAAGGCACATGTGCTTGTCACTTTGTTTCTTGATTCTTGATTGCATCGAGGGGAATCGAAAGTTGTTTCATGTGTGAATGCAGGTTGTGTGTTGATTCTCAATTCCTGCTTCCTGCACATATTTTTATCGCATAGGCTATTAGGATGTGCCGCGTGTGATGATTTTCAAAGGCGTCATTTGTGGATCTCAACGTGTTCAGTGCCAATAAAATAATCCATGCATGGTTTGTTGGCTAGTAATACGTGTAAGGTCTGCAGCATGCGACTTGTCACTTTTCACTTGCAAGTTTGGATATCATCTAAAAAAACTTGCAAGTTCGGATCAGGGTCAGCGCCTGCGTGGCTGCTTGCCGCGTGCGTGCTTTGGGGTTGGACGCTTGGATCTCTTACAGCTGCAGTACTGCTTGACTAGAGAGTGCGCTTCTCCAGTTCTCCTACTCCTACAAGTGAAGTCTCTGACTGAATGACCAACTGACTGACTGAAAATCAGACCATTTACGGCCGAGCAAAGTGAGAGGAGAGCAGATAGAGGGAGATGGTGATGAGCTCAAGATGGAGCTCTTGCTGCGTCCATGGCCCTGTTCTCTACATGCTGCCGCTGCTGGTTCTTCTAGTCGCGTTCGCATCGTCGGCCGGAGCTCAGCAAGTAGCAACCAAGAGGACAGATCCAACTGAAGGTAACTGATGAGTACCAAGGTCTTTTTCTTCTTTCCTAGGAGGAAATAAATCACCTCCATGGAGTCTCAGTTATTACTATTCTTACCGACATCACCAGCTACACCCTTTGCTCTGCTTTTGGAATCTAATCTCTGTTTCTGCTTTCCCCTGTTTCCGGTATATTGTCATTTGCAGCGAAGGCTCTGAACGCGGTGTTTACCAAGCTCGGGCAGCACGTGTGGCCGCCGTGGTACATCGGCGACCCGTGCGTCGGCGCGGCCACGGACGGCACATCCATCTGGGACCCCAACATGAACCCGGGCATCAAGTGCGACTGCTCCGACAAGAATAACACCATCTGCCACATCATCGAGCTGTAAGTGTCTCGATCACTGGCTCTTTTCCGATCCTATCTATACACGCTCCACGGAACTGAGTCACCATTAAAAGGCAGAATCGTGAGGGTTCGAGCTAATGGTTGCTTCACTCTTGTTACTGCAGGAGAATGTTCAAACTGAATATGACCGGTCGTATACCTGAGGAGCTGAGGAACCTCACCCACTTGAAAAATTTGTATGAACTCTCAACTTTGATTCTCCCTGGGGTCATGTTTGTTTGACATTAAGAAGTTTCTGCGTCCTATCTTTGCCATTATTACACTCATATTTTTCTACCAGTGCTTTAAGGCATTTAATCCGATGGTAACAATTTCAATTTGGATATTATGGTTATCTACTTATCTGTTACAGTGGCTATCATTTCACATATGCTTTTCAATTAACTGAAAAATGTCCCAAGTATTCCCATATGCTTTCAGTAAAACTAATGTGTTGTTAAGCTCGTAATGGTCCATCGTCATAGCCTAATTAAAATTAGCTTTATTTATTTTATTATTACTTTATCGGTTCTGATGTTGTTTCAGGAACTTACAGCACAATTACTTAACAGGGCCTGTGCCGTCGTTCCTTGGGGAGTTGACGTCTATGCAACAGATGTGAGATATCTTTAGAACTTAAAATTACGCCATGTTTTGAGTAACAGCGAAACCTAAACTTTCTCCCTTCAACATGCAAGGTCTCTTTCTACCAATGCATTATCGGGGACTATTCCAAAGGAGCTGGGGAAACTTGTCAATCTCATAACCCTGTAAGGAATGTACTTTGCAGTGTCATCACCAATTTGATTAGGAATATATTTCTACTAAATTTGATAGTACAAAAATTACAAGTCCCCATTTTAACTTAATCATCAACAAATCAAATGTAGAACAATTTAACTTGGCCTCAAACCATCTCAAGTTTTATCTAGTCGAGAGGAAACGAAATTAAATCTTCATTTACTCTACTAGTTATCGTTATGCTTCCAAGATAAGGAAATTTCGAGCACAAATTTAATGCTACTAACCTGATGTTATTATTGTGTGATTTCAGCAGTTTAAGCACGAACCACTTAACGGGCTCCCTTCCTTCTGAATTGGGTAACCTGGTTAAACTAGAGAACATGTGAGTATTATGATTACTTTTGGACGTCATGTAATCCATACTATTACTTCTGGTGAACCATGTTTCTGTTTTTCATGGATGATTATCTCCATGTTTTATGTGTGATGTTTATTCCCCTCTTAATTATAGGTATATTGATAGTGCTGGCTTAAGTGGTCCAATTCCATCATCGTTTTCCAAACTTACAAGAATGAAGATATTGTATGATTATTAAACATATTTCTCCAATAGTATTGTTCGAAGTCACTCAATGTTATTTGTTATCCACATTGTGTCCAGGTGCGCATCAGATAATGATTTTACTGGGCGAATACCAAATTTTATTGGGAGATGGAGTAATCTAACAGAATTGTAAGATGTTTATTTACCTTCATCATTTGAAATTATCTCCTAACTCAGACTATTAAACACCATTTGGATGTTGTTACAAGTTATAGTAGTTTTCACATAATATTGATACTTCTGTAAAAGTAGCATAATCTACGTTTATTACAATTAAATACTCAAGCCATCCATTTATCAAAACTTTGGTGTGGCTTAATTATGAACTTGATTTATCAATGTGATCTCTAACCGAAATGGCATGAAGTTTATTTTCTATGATTGCAAATTCCGTTTATATTTATTTAAGGTCATGTTTTAGGAAATAATACTTTCTTAGCATTCTTGATGATGTGGTGCTAATCCTTGATAAATTACTAGTATAATCAACTAATTATCTTTTAATTATGAAATACATCATATTTGTAGCCACATAGATCTATTTACTTTGTTTTTTACCAAAGAAGTATCTCTTGTGGGTCTATTCTTTCTTCCTTTACTAGTAACAACAATGCTAATATGGCAGGCGACTTCAAGGCAATTCGTTCCAAGGTCCCATTCCAACCACTCTTGCAAATCTTGTTCAACTAAAAGACCTGTAAGTGCGACCATTGGTAGAAAGAGTAACTAAGTATCATTCCTAAAGATTAGGGTTGCACAACCAAGTAAACTAATTCTATATTTTTGTGACTCAGACGAATAGGTGACATTTTAACCAGGAGTTCTTCGCTGGCATTCATCAGCAACATGACATCTTTGGAATTATTGTATTCCCAATAGTCATTCATTTTATGAATCAAATCATGCCTTCATTTACTCCGTTTAAACCAATTTGTTAAATACTTAAATTGGTGATATTTTGATTGTAGGATTTTACGGAACTGTAGGATATCTGGTACTTTGGCATTAGTGAACTTTTCGAGGTTTTCAAGATTAACCTTATTGTAAGGCATTTTATTTCTTCCAAAAATCTAACTAAATGTGCTTTGTGCAAGATGCTTGCTATGGACATGCATTGTGAGATGACTCCTTTCCCTCATGTTCTCATCTTTTAGTTACTGATGTAGGGACTTGAGTTTTAACAGTATCACAGGTGAAGTACCACAGGCTCTACTAAATATGAACTCACTCAAGTCATTGTATGTTTTTATGCTTCCAATGCTTATTTTGGTAATATAATGGATTTCATTGTTTACCTTGCTAATGCTAGCACATTTATTTATCAGATTTCTTGGGAACAATAGTCTTACAGGAAGCCTTCCAAGATCTATAGGACCTTCTCTTAAACACTTGTATGTTGGTCCAGTTCCATTTAATTGTGAGATAAAAATCAGAAAAGTGTTTATCTAAAACGTTGGCCCTTGTTTTTCTTTTTGTAGAGACTTTTCCTACAACCACCTCTTAGGAAACCCTCCTTCTTGGACTAGTCAGGATTTACAATTGTAAGTACTAAGCTCTATAACTTCTATTGATTGACATAACCTATAGCCCAATTATTATTTTTCAAAATGATAATGCAATGCAGCTTGGAGTATTTGCTTATATATTGTACACATGCAATAAACTAGAATTTGAATAAAAAAATTTTGTTGATTGCATCTAGCTTAGATTTATTTAAATTTGTTGCATTTTGAGGCAACCTATGGTTCAGAGTCTTTGAAGAACTAGACATGTATTCTCTTACCGTTTAACTTTAAAAAGGCAAAAAAAGATTGTTGCTTTAGTGCATATATTGATTGTAGAAAATAAACAAACAGTTAATATGCAACAAAGTCCAAAGATAGTTGTGGTCATCAAGTCCAAGACATGTAAACCTTTTTTTGCATGTCTCACTCTACATAGGAATTTGGTGGCAAACTATTTCGTGATCAACAAGTCCAAAGACAGGTTAGTTCATATTCAGCCATCTCCTCAAAGTCTTCAAGTACAATTATTATTTTCTCTTAGCTCACAATTGAAATTCATAATGATAATTCTGGAAATGTGTAGTGTCTTACCTTCGAGGCTCGAGTGCCTTCAGCGAGACATGCCATGCTTTCTTGGCTCTCCACAATGTTAGCTTCCACCTTTTTTTGTTTCAAGCATGCATGTACTTCAGTGAATTAACATTATTCAATAATTTGATTTGCTTGTAGTTTCATCCTTTGCAATAGACTGTGGGAGTAGTAGATCCATATTTGCTTCAGATGGTTCCATGTATCAACCTGATGATGCCAACCTGGGTGCTGCATCATATTATGTTTCAAGCCCACCAAGATGGGGTGTCAGCAATGTTGGGAGATTCATATATGAATTTCCCAAAATTGCTGACAATGATACATCAAACAGGACTTACATAATCAATAGTTCACGCCAAATTCAGAATACCTTAGATCCAAAACTTTTCCAAACAGCAAGGATTTCAGCATCATCTTTAAGATATTATGGCTTTGGACTTGAGAATGGGGACTACACAGTCACACTTCAGTTTGCAGAATTAGATCTTGAAGATTCACAGACTTGGACAAGTGTTGGGAGAAGGGTTTTTGATATATATCTACAGGTAGTTGCCAGTTGTATTATAACCAGCACTTGGGTTTTAGCTTATCAGTTGGGCACATGTTTTTCCTTAAATTAATTTGTTCCTTCTTTTCTTCTCTTGGTATAGGGTGAGCGTAAGGAGCAGAACTTTGACATAAGGAAGGCAGCAAGAGAAACTGGTGAAGCAAGCACATCATACACTGCTGTCAAGAGACAATATGTTGTTTCTATCACCAGAAACTTCCTAGAGATTCATCTATTTTGGGCTGGAAAGGGCACTTGTTGCATCCCTCATGAAGGCGACTATGGGCCTACAATATCAGCTTTGAGTGCAACTCTAAGTATTTCCTTTTGATGCAATCATGGTTTTAACATTGTTTAGATAATGTCCTTATCTTAAAAAAACATTTATAATAATTACTAACAAGAGAAGTATTGAAGATTAAAAAGACAAAAGAAATTATAATGCTTAACATATATAGGAACCAAATATTATTTATATTGATGTATGATCATACTTTCTAACAATTGTCTATCCTACAGATACACGAAAGAATGGTAATAAAATAGGTGTAGTTGTTGGAGTCGTGGTTGGTGCAACAGTTTTAGGGCTAGCAATACTTGCTAGACTCTACGTGCGGAGGCACAAGAGGAGAAAAGTATCATTGGAGCAGCAAGGTAGATGATATGCTAGGCTAACGTAATCCTGAAACTCACCAAAACATTTTTCCTTACAAACTTACATTCTTTGGTATCTGCAGAGCTCTACAATATTATACGAATACCCAATGTATTCTGTTACAGCTATGGTGAACTAAGGACTGCTACTGAAAATTTTAGTTCTGTTAACCTTCTTGGTGAAGGAGGATACGGATCGGTTTATAAGGTTTGTTCATTTGTAGCACACAATGATTTGAATTTGCTGGGGATATTTTCTGACATTGTAGACAAGCAGTGGGCAACAAATTATTTTTCACTATGCAAAATTGGCTAGAATATTTTAGTTTAGTTCTAGTTTGGTTAATGAAAAATCTCTTTTATCATTTAATGTGCTTCTCCAATTATTTCACTAGCATCAACAAATATAAATCAGGAGCGTTCCCAAATATTTTCATGTACTGTTGTTTCCCTAATTTTCACATGATCAATAAAATGGAATTTTCTCAATTACACGATATTGTTTTTAATGGGGTGCCTATAGCTCTCCTTCTTAGGAAAAAAATTCACCTTCTGGCAGGGTAAATTAATCGATGGCAGTGTGGTGGCAATTAAACAACTATCCGAAACATCTCGCCAAGGGAAGAAGGAATTCATGGCTGAAATAGAAACTATTTCCCGAGTACAGCACCGGAACCTTATGAAGTTGTTTGGTTTTTGCCTTGAGGGAAATAAACCACTTTTGGTTTACGAGTACATGGAGAATGGCAGCCTTGATAAAGCATTGTTTGGTATCAACCATTTCATTCAATTTATCCAGCAGTGACTAGTCTAGGACTCATATAAATCCGACATCTCAAACCTTCATTGGCAGGAAATGGAAGACTGAACTTGAATTGGTCAACACGATATGAAATATGTTTAGGGATTGCAAGAGGCCTAGCTTATCTCCACGAAGAGTCTAGCATCCGCATTGTGCATAGGGACATAAAGGCCAGCAATGTATTACTTGATGCCAATCTCAACCCTAAGATTTCGGATTTTGGGCTCGCCAAACTGTATGATGATAAGAAGACACATGTTAGCACAAAAGTTGCTGGTACATTGTAAGGACATACATGCCTCCCCCCATGTTTATAGTGATTAAGTTTCTAGCAATTTGTGAGCTAATGGTAGTTTTTCTCTTCATGTTTTTTTGAGGGAACATTTTTCTCTTTATGTGTTTAGTTAGTTCTAAGTAATTTGTGAGCTAATGGTAGTTATTTTTCTCTTTGATTCCTGAAGTGGCTATCTTTCACCTGAGTACGCCATGAGAGGTCACATGACTGAGAAAGTTGACATTTTTGCTTTTGGTGTGGTCATGTTGGAGATTATTGCCGGAAGGCCAAACTATGATGGTAAGCTTGACAAAGACATGGCTTATCTTTTAGAATGGGTAAGTTTACTATGAGATTTAGACCTAATTGTTGTACTCTTTCTTTAGCGCCATTGGGAATATCTACACTAAAGTAATGGTTTGGGTTTGGAATACTAAAGCTTAATTATGTGCATCATAAGTCTTTCAATAATCTAACACACCAAAGTTTCTGATCACTACTTACATTATAAAAAATGCAATGATATGGCTAAATTCATGTGGATACTATTGGGAGTTTGCTAATTAGAATAATTTTTGCATGCGCACATGCACATAACTATCAGGTCCATTCATTTGTCCCACTTATCCATTTATAGATCTGGCAACTCTACGAGGAAGATCATCCTCTTGACATTGCGGATCCCAGGCTCACAGAAATCGATAGTGACGACTTGCTCCGTGCCATCCGCATTGCCCTCCTCTGCACCCAGAGCTCACCTCGTCAAAGGCCGTCCATGTCGAGGGTAGTGTCAATGCTCGCGGGAGACAGTGAGGTGCCTGAGGCAGCGTCCAAGCCTAGCTATTTTGCCGAGTGGCAAAGCGGGACGACGTCAAGCTCGGTGCCCACAGTATCGGAGACTGTCGTCCGTGGATCCATTCCTAAGCTCCATTGTGGATGATGATGGCCGGTGATAATCATCGCCAAGATCAGCTTATGTCAAGCCACGGATTGTTCTCTTGGAGATCGTTCCACTTTGAAAATGGTCCGATATAATTTTAATGTGTACGACAAGTTTATGCTGTAGGCTTGAACAGACATGGTTCTGCTCTCTCCCACCTACCTCGCTAAAAACCTATAAATTTTGAATGAGGTTCGCATCCACATTTTCGCTTGAACAGACATGGTTCTGCTCATTTAATCCGAAGCTAAATTTTCAACATGTGATCTATCGACACACAGACTTGGATCGAGAAAATTCATCCAGTAGACTTCATGTTCAGAAGCTGAAGAAGGCAAGTCAATGTGTAAAACTCTAGTGGGTGGTATCTTGTGGTCACAGACCATTCATTGCATTGAAGCCAATGGCACATGAAAGCACTTTTTTTTATGTGACGACAGATCATCCAGTGTCACTAAGAGTTATTTTTGACGCGTTCAGAGAGAAGAGAGTGGCATGTACCCACTTTCATGAACACAAACATGGAACAATTGATTATCTTAAGAAAAATATTGGCTTAATTCTACCTGGATACAGCAAAAAGGCCATGACTGCCTTTCTAGTACGTCCTGAACATGTTCCTCATGTACTAGCTACTAGGTGGTGGCATATTTATATTTGTCTCACAAAAATGACAAACCATTAGCTGAAGATTAATGAATAATACAAACTGGAGGCGTGCGCACACTCTGATTAGTACCACGGCACACACACAAGTACAAAAGGGATCAATTATACGAGTGGATTAAAATAACAGATCATATGACATTGTTCCAACAATTCAAATTCCAAAAGCTAAGTGTTTTCACGTAACTCCCCCACCCAGCATGATGTGTATGGAAATGACCTTACATAAGGAATGTGCGTTCAGTGGCGGAGCTGTGGGCCAGGCCTCTAGGGCCTAGGCCCTAGTCATCGGCCCACGAAATGAATATACCCTCTGTAAAAAGTCAGCCCATTAGCAAAGATTTAAAGGCCCAAGAGCCTGAAAGGTAGGGCACGCCGTCACCCGTCGGCCAGGCTAAAGGCCGACTCCACTCCATGACTCCGTCGGCCAGTCCGCTGGGGCGACGCCGCCGCGCCGGGCGCTGGTGTTCCTGTGCGCCGCCTCCGCATGTCCTACGGCGGTCCGGTCGGCCATACTCCTCCGACCTCCGCTCTGACCCTCCGCCCCTCCGCTTCTGGCCAGTGGGGTGCGCCGCGCCCGCGACATCCGCAGGGGCAGGGCGCCGCTGCCCCGCCGTCCGCTGGGGCAGCGCGCCGCCGCCACGCCTCCTCCGACGCTCCGTCCGACCCTCCTCCTCCGCCTCCAACAGCCCACAGCCAGCTGACAGTCCCCAACCGCTCCCAAACTCCTTCTTGGTAAATGGTAAGTTTTTGTCAGTCCTTTGAGAAACAGATGGAGAAAAGTAACATGTAAATCAATTTCCCTTCAATTGCAATTCCAATTTCCAATGAATCAATTGGATTGATTGATTGATTGATTGTCTTTTCAGCAAGTTGAATCAATGTCCACACAATGAAGAGGCCAAGGACATTGCCAATTCGTTATAATGGTAAGCTACATTTGATTATAAATGTATGTCCAATTAAACAATTAACATTTATCATTTATACATTCATCTTATTTGTATGCAGAGCTTGACGAGGTGATGGAAGATGTGAATGCATCTCTCACTAGACAGTAGGTAATCTTTTTTTGTCTCATCTTGTGTACCGTACAATGTTCTTAGCTTCTTAGAGGCCCTACTCATAATGAAAAGCTGGCTCCGCCACTGTGTGCGTTTATTATGCCTAGGTCTTGAACGTTTGAGGTGTTTAAGTGATAAGATAAGATACCACTCTCGAGCATGATACCTAGAAGAAGACAATCTTTGTTAGGATAAAATCCGAGGAAAGATATTTATTTATTAAAAAAAGTCTACTTAACCTTTGAGCTATCAGTTGGTGTCTAACCTACACCCCCAACTATAAAACCGTCTGTTTTACACCCTGAACTTTCCAAAAACATTGAAATTACACCCTGGAGCGGTTTTGGATGGCGGTTTCGCTACAGTAGCAATGGTTTTGCTACCATAACAGCGGTTTTGACTTTTTTCTATTTATTTCCACTGAATCTTTGAAAAATCATAGTAAAAGTCATAAAATAAAAAATCTAATTTCTATACAATGAATATATAATATGGTATGCTTTAGTACAAATTTTTTATAGCTTTAAATTAGTTAGAAAATCAAGTTTTGTCTGTAATTAATTGGAATAATTCATAACTATAACTTCTATGGTTCAATTGTGGTGAAATTTTTATGATGGGGTTATTATTATATGCTTGAACTATAGTAAAAATTTTATACTAATTGGATCATATATAACTTAGTTATAGTTTTATTTAGGTTTATACTTGTTAAATATAAATAAATCTATAACTAAGTTATACATGGTCCAATGAGTATAAAAGTTTTATTACAGTTCAAGCATACAATAATTAGCCCACCATAAATATTTCACCATAATTGGACCATAGAAGCTGTAGCTTTGAATTATTCTAATTAATTATAAATAAATTTTGATTTTTTTAACTAATTTAAATCTATAGAAAAAATTTGTACTAAAGCATACTATATTATATATTCATTGCGTAGATCTAGTTATGTGGAGTCCAACAAAATTAGATTTTCTATTTTATGATTTTTTCTATGATTTACTATAATTTTTAAAGATTCAGTGAAAATAAATAGGAAAAGAAAAAGTCAAGACCGCCGTTACGGTAGCAAAACCATGGTTACTGTAGTAAAACCGCCGTCCAAAACCGCTCTAGAGTGTAATTTGAACAGTTTTAAAAAGTTCAGGGTGTAAAACAGACGGTTTCATAGTTTGAGGTGCAGGTTAGACACCAGCCGATAGTTCAGGATGTTAAATAGACTTTTCTCTTAATTTATTGTAGTATATGTTCGGTCATCATCATCTTTGATTTCAAGAACGACACCATCTTCCGAGTCCCATTCAAATTCCGCTTGTGCCCCTGCTCATTCCACATGCTCTTTAGATTGAGAGGTAACGGCCCAACTGTTGTAAATGTTATGATTACTGAAGGGGAAATTTTGTAGCACTGCTTGCAGGCTGATGTTGCTCTTCAACACCCACTACATCTGCTCGCATGATTCATTTAGAAATCACACTCGAAATCATGTCCATCCGTCACTCCAATAAGGCACTCCAGAGTACACCCCTCTCTCCGATTTCCTCAAGAAAAGAACACCAACACCAGCCATTTGTCTCATCATGGGGCATTCCATCACTCGGTAACTGTTATTTGACAGGTTTATTTTGCAAAGTGATATGATGGGGTCCAGGAGAAGGAAACATGTAATGTTACTATTATATGTTACTAATAAATAATAAACAATAGGAGTATGTATAATAGGCCGAGCCCGGGAGCACGTGGCAGCCCTGGGCGATGGCTTGGGGGCGGCTAGTGGCAAAGCTAGAGTTGAAATGAGGGGGGGTGCCTGATCTTTGATCAAGCTTTCAAGCATACAAATTAGCGTATGGGGGGTGCCTGATCCTTAGCTCAGTGGGGTGCATACATGATGAATGTGAGATGATTAGCACTAAATTTTGTTTTTTTGTTGTGGGTGTCTGTGCATGTAGCTTCGCCCCTGGGGGCGGCGGCGCGCGGTGACGGCGAGTGGTAGCGGCGGTGCAGGGTGGGGCAGTGGCGTGTGGCGTATGGGGAGAAAAGAGTGAGATCTTGAGAGTTGGAAAGCTGGGTAATGGGTTTGACCCCAATTACTTTGTTAAAGATCTAAGGTTACAGGACCCCTAGTATTTATAGTCCTGGGGAACTTGATTGCTAAGCAAATCCTTACTTAACATCTAAGCAATAGGAGATCCTACGGATCCTGCATTTTCTATTTTATTTACTTCTAATTTCCTAATTTGTTCCAGTAATGTGGTGACCTCTGTAGATGGCGACAGCCGTGGCTGCGCCTCCGACCTCCTCACGCGCGCGCCTAGCTAGGGATTATGGGGCCCATAGCAGCGGTGCTGACGTTGTCCCCTTCTTGGACCCTTTGTTGGCCCATTTATTCTGCCATCTGCGTTGTATGTGTTATTGCACTCCCCCTTCCCCAATCGGCGCTTCCTCGCGACGAATTTGGAGCCAGTTGTTGATGTTGTTAGGGGAGAGCGCTCTTGGCAAGGTGTCCTCCAAGTGGCAGGCCATGCGACTGTTGATGTAGTCGCTGAAGATGATGTGGAGTTGCATAACATCAAAGTTGTTGTTGATGTAGCTGAGCATGAAGTAGAGGTAGTTGTCCATGTGTGGAGGGGTCGTGCGACCGATGATGGAGTCGTCGAGGATGTTCTGCCTTGTACAAGGTGGTACGTACTCGGAGTAGTAGCAGTGGTTGATGGTGTAGCCAAAGACGAAATAGAGGTCGGCGTCCTGTGGAGGGAGGCGCTCGATGTTGGGGTTCGTTGGTAATGTCGTTGTTCCAGATGGAGCATGACACAGTTGAACAAATGCTGGTAGGTCGGTGTAGGGGTTGTATGTAGTGCCGATGTCGATGTATTCGATTTGCATGGTGCTTGATGTAGTGGTGGAGACACATTGGTGATTGCTGTCATTGAAGAGGATGTCGTCCGAAAAGTAGTCTGCATGGTTGTCACTGCGATCAGAACAATGGGGTAAAAGCTTCTAAATCAGATCAAACAAAGCATACAGGGGAGTAATAAATTTTCCTCCAACCTAAACGGGGGTGAGCTCCGGGCTCCAGCGAGCTCCGGGGCCAGCCATATGAGAGACTATGACCTCAAATGCTCGAACGCCGTCCACTGGCACGCCGCGTCGCTCCTTCCCATCCTTCACTCTGGCGCGGGGGTGGAGGACGACGGCCCACGCGTCGTCGGCAGACCCGGGCAGGAGACCAGAGGGCGCAGCCATCTCGCCGACCCTCGTTGTCGTTGTTATTATGGCCCTCTAGGGCGATGACAAGAAAAGGAAGGAGGATCAGTGTGGAGGGGCTGGAGGCCGGTGCACGCGCTCGCGCACCTTGGGAAGCGCAGCGTGGAGTGCTTGTTCTCGGTCGAGGTCGACACCGCCTGCAGCATGCCAGCGTCCATGGAGGGGTCACGCCTCACTGTCACCATGCACAAGGAGGAGACAAGGAATGGCACAGTGCAGACCATGCCGCTCTACTTCACCGGTGGCGCCGGCACGGGGAAGCCGCTCAGGCTCCAGCCATGGAGGTTCGTCATGTCCATCATCTCCGTTCAGGGACAGGGCGCCGTTCTGGGCATGCACACCGTTGATGTCAGTGCACTCATGCTCAAGTCTCTCAGCAAGGTCAGCTTCGAGGGACGCCACGTCAGGTGGTTCCAGGCGTTCGCGGCAACCGGCAGAGAGCTACAGCTCAATCTTGGGTTTTAGCTCATGGATACATGGAAGACGCAGGGCTCAGCCTCTACACGCAAGACGATGAGAGGGACGAGGAGAACTCGCCGTCTCGATCCGGACTCCTCTCGCACCAGTGCCCACAACAGGAACTCATTCAGCATTTCGAGCACGCCCAAGCTGACCCTTTCCTTATCTGACGCTTCCATCTCACCTTCCACGAGGGCCTACTGTTAGACTTAATCTGCTGCACCCTCACGATCTCACCCTGCAGTCGGTCAAGGGGCAGGTAAAAGGTCAGCGATGCTGTCCATCCCTCCCATTCTAGCAGCATGGCATTAGGCCATGCCCTGTAAAGGTAGAGGTACGCCAGCAAGTAGTGGGCTGGTTTAGTCATGTCTAGGAGTAGTTGGGGCTGGTTAAAGCCTTGTACTGTAGAGGTAGGTAGTTGGTGTATCCACCGACTGTCTGAGACATTGGCTTGTATATATATTCGTGTTGGCGCTAGAACCTAGCACCGACCACTACCGACCACCTGAGGAAGGTGCCGACCAGTGGCACTGACCAGAAGCATTGGCCGCCGACCAGATTCTGGGCGAGCAGCTCCTGCTCGACCCACCCTCGAATCCTCTCAAGGCCCTCGAGTGGAGAAGAGCTGAGCTCTGTCTTCCCACACACTCGCACACCCACAAGCACCAGTGTTGGCCAGCTGCCTAGACGAGATGTGAGGGGCAAGAGCTTCACTAGTCCGCCCAGAGCAGAGTTCCCTGCTCTCGACCGTTCTCCATTCTACTGGACACCCCCTCGACGGGGGGTCTTGACTGCGATGGCTTCGTTCGAAGGCTGTGCAGCCGCGACCCGCCTCGATCCTGGGCAGGCGGACTTGACCGTAGGGCCGGGGAGGTCGCTCACGGGTCCAGAGGAATCGACGGCCGGTCGGGGGGCTCGACCTCGACCGTGAGGCGGGAGGCCTCGACCGCGGGTTGGGCGGCCTTGATCGCGAGGGGGGGAGGTCTCAAGTGTGAGCCGTGGGGCCTCGACCTCGGGAGGGACCTCGACCGTGGCACAAAGGGCCTCGACTGATGGAACTTCTCCGCAGCGAATGACCTAGTCTCGAGGAACACCGGCGGAGGAGCTGGCCATGTTCGCAGTTGCGGGACACAACGCGGAGTGGCTGAAGGCGATGCTAGAGGAGCACGCTCGGTACACCCGACGATGCGGGAAGGAACCAGACATCGTCGGGGTGTACGACGACACGGGGGTGCGGGCAGTGGACATCGCTGCGTTCAAGCGTGAGATGGCAGCTTGTCTCGAGATGAGCAATCATAGCGTGCACTCCTGCTATCTTGGCATTGAGGTGGAGTAGGGGAGGGACTTCATCACGCTGGGGTAGCAGAGGCTGTTGGAGTGGGCTGGCATGGCGGACTGTAAGTCCATGCCGACGACGATGGAGAAGCGGATCAAACTGTCCATCGGACAGCGGGTCACGGAGGATCCGTGGCAGGACCATCAGACAGTGGTGAAGAGGCTACTGTGCTACATCAAGGGGACACTTGATCAGGCGGTCGTCTTCCCCGAGCACGGCGGGCAGCGGCTGACGGAATTCAGCGAGGCGCCGTTCAAGTCCGATGAAGGTGAGCAAGGGCTCACGGCATTCAGTGACGCAGACAAAGCAGACAACATGGAGGGGTGGTAGAGTACCTTGGGCGTACTCAGTGGGGCCAACCGCCTGGCAGTCGCTGGAGCAGAAGACGGTGGCGCTGTCAAACTGCGAGGCGGAGTATATCACAGTGGTCACCGCGGCATGCCAAGTCACTCGGGCGTCTCAGGAACTGAGGCAGAGGATTGGCACGGTTGAAGTTAAGGGTTAGCAGCAGGATTAGGGAAAGAATGTTAGACTTAATCTGCTGCACCCCCACGATCTCACCCTGCAGTCGGTCGAGGGGCAGGTAAAAGGTCAGCGGTGCTGTCCATCCCTCCCACTATAGCAGCATAGCATTAGGTCATGCCCTGTAAAGGTAGAGGTACGCCAGCAGGTAGTGGGCTGGTCTAGTCATGTCTAGGAGTAGTTGAGGATGGTTAAAGCCTTGTACTATAGAGGTAGGTAGTTGGTGTATCCACCGATTGGCTGAGACATCGGCTTGTATATATATTCGTGTTGGCGCTAGAACCTAGCACCGACCACTGCCGACCACCTGAGGAAGGTGCTGACCAGTGGCACTGACCAGCAGCGTTGGCCGCCGACTAGATTCCGGGCGAGCAGCTCCTGCTCGACCCACCCTCGACTCCTCCCGAGGTCCTCGAGTGGAGAAGAGCTAAGCTCTGTCTTCCCACACACTCACACACCCACAAGCACCAGCGTTGGCCTGTTGCTTGGACGAGATGTGAGGGGCAAGAGCTTCACTAGTCCGCCCAGAGCAGAGTTCCCTGCTCTCGACCGTTCTCCATTCTACTGGACACCCCCTCAACGGGGGGTCTCGGCTGCGACGGCTTCATTCGAAGGCCGTGGAGCTGTGACCCGCCTCGATCCTGGGCAGGCGGACTTGACCGCAGGGCTGGGGAGGCCGCTTGCGGGTCCGGAGGGATCGACGGCCGGTCGGGCAGGGCTCGACCTCGACTGTGAGGCGGGAGGCCTCGACCACGGGTTGGGCGGCCTTGATCGCGAGGGGGGAGGTCTCGAGTGCGAGCCGCGGGGCCTCGACCTCTGGAGGGACCTCGACCGCGGCACAAAGGGCCTCGACTGATGGAACTTTCCCGCAGCGAACGACCCAGCTTCGGGGAACACTGGCGGAGGAGCTGGCCATGTTCGCAGTTGCGGGACACAACGTGGAGTGGCTGAAGGTGATGCTAGAGGAGCACGCCCGGTACACGCGACGATGGGGGAAGGAACCGGACATCGTCGGAGTGTATGACGACACGGGGGCGCGGGCGGTGGACATCGCCACGTTCAAGCGCGAGATGGCAGCTTGTCTCAAGATGAGCGATCTCAGCGTGCTCTCCTGCTATCTCGGCATTGAGGTGGGCTGGTCTAGTCATGTCTAGGAGTAGATGGGGCTGGTTAAAGCCTTGTACTGTAGAGGTAGGTAGTTGGTGTATCCACCGACTGGCTGAGACATCGACTTGTATATATATTCGTGTTGGCGCTAGAACCTAGCACCGACCACTGCCGACCACCTGAGGAAGGTGCCGACTAGTGGCACTGACCAGCAGCGTTGGCCGCTGACCAGATTCCGGGCGAGCAGCTCCTGCTAGACCCACCCTCGACTCCTCCCGAGGCCTTCGAGTGGAAAAGAGCTGAGCTCTGTCTTCCCACACACTCGCACACCCACAAGCACCAGCGTTGGCCAGCTGCCTGGACGAGATGTGAGGGGCAAGAGCTTCACTAAGTTCAGCAGGCCAAATCATTCTGGGAGACTCAGGTTTCAGTAACTAAAACCGTGAGTAGAGTGTGTGTGTTTGCTGTGCTCAGTGAAGCTCTTGCCCCTCACATCTCGTCCAGACAGCTGATCAACGCTGGTGCTTGTGGATGTGCGAGTGTGTGGGAAGACAGAGCTCAGCTCTTCTCCACTCGAGGGCCTCGGGAGGAGTCGAGGATGGGTCGAGCAGGAGATGCTCGCCCGGAATCTGGTCAGCGGCCAACGCAACACCTTCCTTAGGTGATCAGCAGTGGTCGGTGCTAGGTTGTAGCGTCAACACCTGCGAGCAGGTTGTCGAGAAGGGAGCTGAAACGGACAAAGAAGTCGTCCATTGCCAGGACAAACGCGACGTGCGGTGGGGGCTTGACTCCATTACCGAGCTGTCCGAGCAGATGGAGGCCGTCGAGGCGGTGAAGACCAACGGCGGGAAGAAGTCGCCCGAGACGGTGGATCAGCAGCAGCGCCTGGACGCGGATAAAGAGATGGTGACGGCGGAGTTTCTTAGGAAGCTCGAGGTGGACGGTGTCGGTGACAAGAGGAAGCTCGAGCTGCCCGTGACGGCAAGAAGCGAGTCGGCGTTGTCGCCAAGGAAGGCGGCGGCGGCGACTCCGCCCGGGGTGCCGGACTTGGGTCGTGGCGTCGGCCCTGCCGTGCAAACGAGTGACGGTGGGTTCCTGGTGTCCATGAACCCGTTCGACTTGCCGCTGGCGAGCCGAGATGGACCCCCGAAGCTCGCCATGGTGTCCAGGCCGTTCGTACTGCCGGGCGCCTTGGCGGCGACAGGGTTCGACGTGCTCCAAAAGATGGCAGCGGCGGGCGGCGCCGAAGAGGTGCGTGACAGGGTGGCATCGCTCGGTGGCATGGACAATATTACGGGGAAGACGCCCGAGCTGGTGCGCTTTGTGGGCATCGTGGCGGCTGTCATCGGCGGCCGACGCACCGAGGGCTCCGTGCGTCTCGTCCGGAAGCTCGCTACGGCCTTGTCCGAGGACCGGAGCGAGCGCATCTCCACGGGCATCTGGACCGCGGGTGACGACCCGGAGACGCTGGACGAAGTTCTTGCCTTCTCCCTGCCGAAGCTGGAGACCATGGCCGTGGACGCGCTAGCGGTCCAGGCCGGGATGGCCGACGAGTACGCGCCGTCCGATGTGTCAGCGGCCGCGGGGGACACGAACCAGAGCGTTTCGACTCGCTGGTGCCCTCGGACGAGTGGTCCGAGTTTGCAGGTGGTGGCTCGGATGGGCGCGTCACGCTGGTGGCGGCCATCCAGGTGCGCGACCCGTGGCGGCGGTACGAGGCGGTGGGCGCGCCGATGGTCGCCGTCGTGCAGTCGGCGAGGCTGCTCGACGCGGCGGGATACAGCGCCGGGAGGTTCGAGGTGCAGAGCCTGCACGTCGGCGGCGTGCAGATGAGGTGCCCGCCGTCCGGAGGCGGCGGGAGCGCGGAGAGGCAGAAGCTGATGCAGTGGATGCTCGCGCACGGACCGGCGGCCCGCGCCGGCAAGAGAGCGACGACGCCAACGGCGCAGGCGAGGGCCAGAGTGCAGCGGCCTGACGTCGTGTGGAGCCTGTCGTCGCAGGTGCTCGACGGGATGTGGCTTAAGACGGTGCGGAACCCGGACGTGAGGATATTGGCAAAGGCGGCGGCACGTGAGGTCATGTGCAGTCTGCAGGCGTGACTACGTGCAGCATGACTACATGAGCGCATCGAGCTTAGATTGCATGATGATGATGTAATCTCAATGGTTCTGATTGTGTGTGTGTGTCTCTCTCTCTATATATATAGACACACACACATACAAGTAAAATTAGTGACGTGGAATTGCAGTTTGTATGGTAGTGTTACAAATTTACATTTTTTATTAAGTGTTCCGTCATGTTGCTATGCTTGGTTCAAACTAGATATATTTAGTCTACGATACCAACAAAAAAAACTGCCTCACTGTCAATAATTATTTAATGGAATTTATTATTTATCTGTCGGTTGTTTTTTTTGGGATTTGTATCTGTCAGATTTTAGACTACATTGTTGGATGTGTTCTAATATTCGTGTTGATGTGTTGGGCTTGTATCGCCGTATTGAATTCTAATATTTGTTGTGTATGAATTATGGACAGATATTACAGTTATATCCAGATGAGAGGCGTCAAAAATTTTAATATTCGTGCTGATGTTTTTATTTTTTTTGCCCGTTATCAAAATATGACAGATTGCTTGCTCATGAAATCTGTTGGATTTTTTAAGTTGTGTTTTCATCTCTATAGCTGAAAAAGCTGACAGATTGTATAAGGAACATCTATCAACAGACAGCTAAAGCCTCCCAATATTTAAATATCCTTGTTAATGGTGAAGACTGGTGAGGGGCAATATAGAGGAAGATCGAGGTGGAGGACTGCAAGCGGAGCCTTTGCCATGTCCAGGGTGGCAGGGTGGAAGCTCGTAGATAAATATTGCGATGGTGAGAGAACTTGTAGGGACTGCGGATAGCCCGATCCACTTGAGAATCATGGGCATCTATGGGCAGCAACATAGTTTACCATAAAGTACATTAGACTTCCCGTTTCTTGAAGTCTCACTGTAATTCACACGCGGAGTCACCTGAGTGGCTGACAGTGGCCAAGGTTGCAAATCTCTTGTCACTTACTAGTTATAGCCTACTCGCAGGGGCGGATCCAGAGATGAGTCTCTAAGGGGGGCTATCATGCATCCATACACTAAAAATAGTACAATACAGGCTATTATGAGTTAATCTCTAATGAGTTGTTCCTTGTATTTCTTGCCACCGCCCCGGGCTGTAGCCCCCCTAGCCTGGGGTGTGAATCCGCCCCTGCCTACTCGTATAGAACAATTACCGATATGTATCGATGCATTACATAAAAATAAGGTTGGATGACCTCATTCAATTTTGGTATGTATCTAAATATAAATGTAAGTGTAGTTACATACTATAACAAAATATTTGTAAAAAAAACTTATACTAGTTTGTAATAGAGGAAGTAGTTATGGAGTACTAAAATAATCCAACCAAGCAATGCAAGCCCCTGCAAATGGCATGCCAGTATGCCAAACTTATACTCCCTCCGTCTTAAATTGTAGTTCACTTTGACTTTTTTGGTGCATGTATTTTGCTATGTATCTAGACATATTATTTATCTAGATAAATAGCAAAATACATACACCAAAAAAGTCAAAGTAAACTATAATTTGAGATGAGGAGAGTACTAGTTTGGAACAGAGGAAATAGTTATGGAATACTAAAATAATCCGACCAAGCAATGCAAGCCCCTGCATGTGGCGTGCCAGTATGCCGCCATGGCACCAACAAAATTGCAGCCACATTTGATCGACTGATTAAAGGATGTGATACAAAGGCGTTGGAGGGAGGTAGAGACGACGTGTTCCCTCAACAAAAGGTAGAAACAACATGTGAGATAAGTTCCCCTGCAGGAATCAATGATCGAGAAAGGACTAACGACATAGTACATACCTAACACTGGTGCCCGTTAATGTCATCTTTCCCCATGACATATGTGCTTACATTCATGTTAATATAGTTTTGTTGACTCAAATATCAATCAATTACACTCTAGCAATTAGGGCTAGATCGCCCGCCAAGTCTCCATGAACCAATTAAAGAGCACAGCAAGAATCACACTTACTAGTGAAAAAACATAGAGGTTTATCAAACCACCAATGGACAACCAGTATTGCTTGTGTGACAAAGAACGGTTAGTTTTCAGGCAAACTAGCAAAGGAATCATTAAAGCTCTTGCCCGGAGAGACCCATTCGAGCAAGAACGTCGTCAGGCTTCCCTAGATCAGCCAACAAACTTAGAGCATCATTCTTGATCGTCAGGTCAAGCAATAAATAGCAAAATGGGGTTGGGAGAGAGATTAGGACAAAAAGAGACATGAGTAGATTGATTTTTAACTGATTATATGCATTGGCTACCTCAATCTGGCTCATAGTATATGATATGATATTCTTGACATTATTAAGATATTACAATCGACTTAAAAACCTTATCTATTGATAATAATAAAGAAACCAAATAGTATGATATGATATTCTTGAAATTATTAAAACTAATTGCGAACACAAGGTTGATATGTGCCCTTATGGTTCGGATTTGTGATGAGTGACTGTCAAAGAGTTGGTGTTTCGGGTTGAGTTTGTGGACTAATTGTGGCATGAGTGTGTCTTGGCTTGTGGTGTGCTTGTGAGGACCTTGGAGGTAGTGGTCGATGGCGAGGTTAAGGTCAAGTAGAGATGTGTCGTTTTGATGCTAGGAGCGGTGAAGGACAAATATGAGGCTTGAACTGAGGAACCAGGAGGCCAGGTGATTAACTGTGGTGGCTGACACTTGGGCATCGACAAGTGCAAGTGTAAATGGAGGTGGCTGACACTAGGAGTGACTATGTTGATCGAGTCAAGTCAACGGCCGAGCAAGTTTTGAACGGGAGGCTTTGAAGACTTGGTGGTCAAGCGCCCGATGACGGTGATGACATGCATCGAGGAATGGTGGATGCATATGGAGTACACTACTTGCAAGTGGGTTTGGTGGTTTGGGCCACAAAACCACCAATGGACGGTTTTTGGGTGAAGGTTTCGAGGAGGAACACGGTGGCATATGGTGGAATCATAGAGGTTGTGTCAAGGCGAAGCAAATATGTGTAAGAAGCATGATCTTTCAATCAATATAAAACCTAGAGGAGTAGATCAGGCTAGGTGGTTTTCCCTAAAACATCTAGAGGCAAATGAAAAATGTGTAAAAGGCCTATAAATAAGAGATGGCTGCCCCCAAACCATCTCACCTCTTTCATTATTCCAACTCTCTCTCTCTAGGTTTTCCCCTCCTCTAGGTTCTTCTCAAGTGTCCACCGATGAACTACCCTTTCCCCTCTTTCAGTTGTGGGTAAGTGGTGACGTGAGGGCACATGTACAATCATGGCATTTTATCTGAGTCCACCAATGAACTAGTGTCCCGGTGTAACTCTGCTCCTACAATTAATAGACGATCATGAAGGAGTGGTCTAGGAATTCATTACATTCTGTCCCACATTGAGTTGGTGCTTGATGATCATGAATGAGCATGTGTGAAATCTAATAGATGAAAAGTACAAATATGTGTTAGCTATTGAATTAATGTGACTGGACTTTAGCATTTTGAACTGTAGGCATGTCTAAGTGGTAGCCATGTCACCCTATAATGAATATTTTTTGGTTTCTACAGTAACCAATTGTAACTGGACCTTACTTGCATTCAAGTTGACATAGTATTGCAATGATGTCCCAGGAGTTTGTAATCCTCGTTGTTGCAGAAGTTTATTGACAACAATCGACAATGAAGACCCAAACTGTTTGTGTAGTGTTGTAGAGGCCAGAGACATGGTGGTTTCAAGTTTCTTAGGTGTGTTGGTAATGTGGGATTTCTACCAAGAATGTGGTGGCAGAAAGCAACCTATACCAAAGTATAAGGAGAATTGTTCACACGTGTCGTCATCGTCGCCACCGCCGCCGTCGTCCTCACCACTGCCACCATCTCCGCAATAGCTAGCTCCACCACCACCTGTACCACAGGCGGATCAAGTTCCTCCATGGGAAATTGCTATTATAGAAGTCTTAGTGGTGGTGAGTGCGGTAGTGGTGGTCGCCCTCATGAGAGTCGGAATACTCATATGGAAGAAAGTCAAAGGTCAGTGTCGCTATTATACTTCATTTGTTGGTTTTCTAATAGTAGTAACAAAATCTGCATAGCAACTAATCTATGACATGGTCTTCTTTCTATAGAACAAGCTCGTCAAGAACGTCAACTAGAACTTGAGCTATAAGAACAAGTCTGTCAATGAACAGTTGAACGAGCTGAAGCAGAACAAGCCCACGTCAATGAGCAGTTGAACAAGCTGAAGCAGAACAAGCCCGCCAACAAGCAATTGAACGAGCTAAAGCTAAACAAGCACGCCAACAAGCAATTAAACGAGCTGAAGCCGAACAAGCACGTCAACAAGCAATTGAACGAGCATGTCAACTATCAGAGGAAAGTCGCCAGAGACGCAGCAACGGGTTCGGGTTCGCGCTCATGATAGCTCGGACACTTCTCGAGAAGCTACGATTAACTAGTGACTGGTGACTGGCGTGTGTCGAAGGACGGCCTTGATAACTAGACATACGTGGGAGGTGTTGGCGTCAAGTTTTGCCACTGTTATTTGTAGCTTTCTTTGTTTTCTTTTTCTAGTGGGTTAGTGACCTTTTGGAACTGTTGTGGTGGTTATCGTTCTAAAACCTACTCCTGAATGTTTTTAGATGCCCTTCAACAGTTTACTATTCCACTTCCCAATTCGTTAAATTTTAGGGCCTGTTTGGATTGGAAGTTTTTCAAAGGAATTTTGAAGGAATGGATTCCAAAGGAAACTTTCCTCCACTTGGTGTTTGGAACAAAGGAAACTTGCATTCCTTTCCAAAGAAAAGGCTAACCTTGCTTCACAAAACATAGAAAAAAAACATCCAAAAAAACTTAAGGGAAAAATGTCTACAATGTTTCTCAAGCTCTTAAGTATGAAAACCTTTGTTTCTTAGGTACATGTGAGACTTTTATTTTCCTGTGATCCAAACACCTCAAAATTTTTATTTCTATGTTTTTAAATCCTATAGTTTTCTACTTTTCGCTCTACTCTATTTCTATGAATTTTTTTATTTCTTTATTTTATATTCCTGCGTTCCAAACAGACTCTTAGCAAAATAAGAAAAAACAGTCTCTCATAATTTGGCATTTAACTTCTATATTTTATCAACTTGGAAAAACAGCTCTCTAGTGCGCTATATGCGCACGCGCAAAAGCTTTGCCATCCGTTTCCTGCAGCCGCTGCTGTGTTTGTGTCGGTGCAGTGGGCGGCAAGACGGCCGGCAAAGACCAGCTGCTAGTGGGACATACTCGCCGGCAAGACCTGCTGTCGGGCCTTGTTTCAGATTGCCGATTCCGCGTTCCGAATGGGGAGTTGTTATAGTGTAATTTTATTTTTATTTACTAATAATTATCTAAATATTAATTAATTAGGCTTAAAATGTTCGTCTCGTAAAGTACAATAAAACTGTGTAATTAGTTTTTGATTTTATCTACATTTAATACTCTATGCATTTGTCGATATTTTGATGTGATAGGAAATAGAAATTCTGCATAGTAAAATTTAAGAATGAATTTGAGAAACTAAAGAAGGCCTTGGTCGTGGCCTGCTTGTTCAGTGATGGGACGTTCAAAATTTCGCCGGTAGTGGTTAAAACAAGAACCTACTGTACTAGTACTCGCTAGCTATTTGAATGGTGTTGTAGCAGTACTAGAGTGTTGCTGCTCCGTGAAGAACATAAATCACTTAAAAACATTTGATGATAGATCATGGTACTTGATGATATATTTATGAGACTTTTTTTTAATTTATCAAGTCTAAAATAGCAAACTATTAGAGATGAATTATTTTTTAATTGACATATGATTTTAGGAGTTGGCAAATCATAAGATTTGTCAATTAAAATTTGGCAAACTCCACCGGTGCATGTGTGTCCGTGTCTGTGTCTACCTCCAACCAATTCTCGATGGCAGAAGTCACGGCGTGCCAGCGGTGACGCACTAGTGTGCAGCCTGTAAGCAGAGGCGGGTCCAGCTCGCCGTCGCCGGCTGCGGGCGCGGCAGAAGGAAGCATGCCGGGAAGAGCCTGCTTACGGCAATGCTCTCGCGCGGCGCCCAGGCGGCGGCGACGCGCGCGCCCTGGAGCAGCATGGCGGCCATCAAGCCTGGATATAGGCGACGTCAACGACTAATAACCGGCGAGACTACGCGTTGAGGTGAGGTCTTGGATTGGATCAACGAGTTACCTATTGTTGATGGGCTTCAGGATCATGAGCTTGCAAAGCGGAGACCGTCCGTTGTTATAAAGGAGCCAATGCAGGAGGTGGAGGCTCCACCGTGGAGCTGACGAGACGAGATGGAGAGGGGACGTGACACGTCCGGAGACACGTTACGGTGCAAGCTCCGAAAGAGAGGACACGTGCTGACGCGTGCGGCGCTCTGGTGTGTGTTGCTGCCTTGCTGGCCCGCGGGAGGACAGTCGCGCCAAGTCAAACCATTCAGAGCTGAGCGCAGCGATCTGTAGGAAAGTTCAGGAAGGCATGTGCATGTACTTCCTCCGTTTAAAATCAGAAGACGTCTTTCATTTCGTCGACAAAACTCCAGTCCATAATTAACCTGGGTCCAAAACAAATACTTAGTTCATAATAAATATTTCTTCAACACGAGTTTGGTAGCATCAAGTTTATATTCAAAATCGCAAAAGTCTACTACGCGATCCGTTGCGCGGAACGTGGATGTATGCATGGATGATGTGTCCCCATAGCCTAGGAGCCCATTACCCTAGCCCGGCGTCGGAGACGAGAAGGCTCACCAGCGTTAGAGTTCGGGGGCTAGGGGATCCAATCTCCAGTGTGAGACAGGCGCGTTGATTGCGTGCTGACATAGAAATTGCTTACTCGAGCATGGCATCAACGGGAATAGATGAAGCATATTAAATCATGTAAACAATGTTAAGGACTCCTTTAAAGTATAGGAACTTCATCGAAATCTTACGGTAATATTTTTAAAATCGGCTTATTTTCACACACAAAAAAAATGTAGGAAACAGAAGAAAAAAGCATGCATTCCACAAAGGACCAAAGATTGCTACTCTCTACGTTCTACTTTACATATTAATACATTAGCTTTGTTCTAAGTTAAACATCACTATATTTTTGTCCATTCAATTTCGAAACACCATAAAGTTTCACAACATATAATAAAATAAAATACATATTATTATGAAAGTAGTTATGTTAGTTTGTAGTTGGGCCGTTACAAAAACGGAGGCAGTAGCATTAGCTGGTGGTTGGGCCTCTAGCCCACTAGTGTTGCAGCCGAACAGATAGCACTCTGTAGAGCAAAGGCGCCCAACTGAGACAAACAAACATGGCAGTTTCCATCCTCTAATGCACTATAAAGCTAATCAGCTTTTTTATCTCTGATTTAGTGCTGCTAAACCCATATACAGTACTTCATATAATTGGTCAGACCGGTGTCAAGTGATCAACAATAAACTATCAAATCCACTTGCATTCTTTTTTGCACTACAAGCCTGCTGGATCTCTGGAAAGGAACATGCATGGAAAGTGGAGTAATACGCATAAATGCCCCAGTGACGTTGCATAATCTTTTTGTGTTGATATTTGTGACAAACGGCGTTTAGTTTCTCCTTTCTCTAAGCCCGATCAACGGCAGATTCACAGAAATTAGAACTGATTAACGGAAGATGACGCCGTTGAGGTTGAAGTCCAAGTTGGCACACTTGAGCAGTATGGCCGAAAGGAACCAAGCACATGAACCAAAACTCCCCACATGTAAAGAAATGCAGATATCCACGTGTTACATTACACCTCATGCATTTCACCTAGGCCTTGTTTAGATGCAAGCAAAAAGTTAAAAAATTTTCACTCTCTCTCCATCATATCAATTTTTAACCGCACGTATAAAGCATTAAATATAGATTAAAATAATAATTAATTACATAGTTTAGTTATAAATCACGAGACGAATCTTTTGAGCCTAGTTAGTCCATGATTAAATAATATTTATCAAATATAAACGAAAGTGCTCTAACTTTTCGTGATCTGAACGAGACCCCAGCTAAATTGTATATTTGGATTCAGCAATCACATCACGTTGCAAGAATTCACTGAATCAGAGAGGACAGGAACTTTGGAAATATAAAAACTGAAGACTAGCAGCGTATACTGATATGCTAGGCCTTGTTTAGTTCACCGAATCGGTGACTTCTGAATGCTACAGTACGCAATAAATACACACTGTAGTATTTTGTTTGTATTTGATAAAAATTATCTAAATTTTAATTAATTAAGCTTAAAATGTGTCTTGTAAAGTATAATAAAACTGTGTAATTAGTTTTTAATTTCATCTATATTTAGTACTCCATGTATGTGCCAGTATTTTAATATAATGAAGAATAAAAATTATGTATAGTGAAATTTAGGGATAAATTTAGGGAACTAAAGTACATTTTATAAGCACAGAAGTAGAACTGCAGGAGTCTACTATTCCAGTGGATTCATTGGACCTGTGTCTTGTCACCTTACATCAGGTCCCTTCAACTTGGGTCATTTAAAAATCAAAATTGAGCTGTTCAAGCCAATGATGAGAGCCAATGTGAAACCACACACACCACCCATGAGAGCAATCATCACCTAATAAACTTGATCAGTGCCCTGACTTTCTCCAGCTTGCCAGAGTAGCATCTGCCGGCTTTGCGATTTATAATAGTCTAGTACAGTGGTGGCGCCAATTTCATATAGGTAAATTGGCTACCGCTATGCCCTACTCGCTGCGTCACGAATCCGTCCCGTATATATATATAGCTGTTGTGACCACACTTTTGTCCATTTCCTCTGATCGGTTCGATTCGATCCGCCACTTGTGTTTCAGAGAAATTTGAAGGGAATAGCAGAGTGAGCAGGCAGAGAGGAGCCTGGCAAGCTCCGGGCAGCCGGATAGGGAGAAGATGAAGCCCAGGCTGAGCGGCTGCGGTCTCTGCCATGGCTGCGTCTCCCTCTCCCCTGTGTTGCTGTTCTTGCTGCTGCTGCGTCCGAGTTCTTGGAGGGCGGCTGCGCAGGCTCAGCAGGTGCCCCAGACAGATCCGGTTGAAGGTATGTTTTTGTCTTGTCGGTCGACAGAGAGCTCTGCTCTGTAAGTGATGGTTGCTCGTGCGTCGATGAGTGGCTTCTTAATTGGCTCTGGACGACGTACAGCGGCGGCGGTGAACGCAATCCTGAGGAAGCTGGGGCTGAGCGCGCCGTCGTCGTGGAACATCAGCGGGAACCCCTGCAGCGGCGCGGCGACGGACGCCACGTCCATCGACGACGACCCGGCGTTCAACCCGGCCATCAAGTGCGACTGCTCCGACCGGAACAACACGCTCTGCCATGTCACCAGGCTGTGAGTCTGTCCGAGTCCAGTCCAGTGCCGTCCATGCTCCCTTGTTGCTCCAGGACAGCTTCATTTCATCAGAATTTTGCTTTCCCCTCCGATTGTGGTGGTGCAGGAAGATAAATACGCTGGACGCGGTTGGCCCCATACCAGAGGAGCTACGGAACCTCACTCACCTCGTTAAGCTGTATGTCCTGCATTAAACTCGTATATGAGGCGTGTACTTTATTTTTCTTCAATTATTTGAAATGTCAAACTCTGTTCATGAGATTTTTCATCATGTTATAAAGTTTGACAAATTTTCGGCCGGGGTAGGTTTTTTTTTTTTTTTTTTTTGACAAGGAAGGCCGGGGTAGTTGTCGTCGCCTGTAGTGAAGTCTTGTTGGGCCAAGCCCATTAGAAAATTGCAAATGACATTACCCACCCAGTCTCCGCCGTTACCGCTCCACAGTCTGTGTCCAGCGGTCGAGCACTCCAGCCGCCGCCGTCGCAGGGGTTCCCGCTGATCAGTGCTCTTCGACGGCGCAAACGGCGAGGTGTCACTTGCCTTCCGGAGAATCGAGGAGTGTTGTTCCAACTTCAAGCTCGGTAGTTCGCTGTGATGCCCCCGTTAATTTTATTTTATTTTTCTATGAAGAATTTCCCCGTGATCCCAAGCTCATTCTAACCTAGGATAGTGATATTACTCGTTGATGTATCTGTCCCCTATGCGTCTCTTCAGCGGCTACAATGCCTTGGCCAGTGTCCATCACCACACATTTGTGTTTTCTCTTTTCAGAATTGGGGTAATGCCGTAGGCATAATGTTTGTTTGGTTATGGTCGCTTTTGTCTTGGGCATTAAATACCTAAATTCAAGCTGAAAGTGGCTCGAAATCTGCAGTGCGCATAAAGTTTGATTAACATGCTTAACATTTCAGGGACTTCAGGAAAAATTACTTGTATGGGCCATTACCAGCATTCATTGGAGAGCTAACTAATCTGGAATCCATGTAAATACTCTCAACGCAAAACCGTGCTGCAGGTCCTGAGTTCAAGCAATTTTACTTTCTTTTCCTTGAAAATCACTAGGACCGTGGGCATCAATGCACTATCTGGACCTGTCCCAAAGGAGCTTGGAAATCTTACCAATCTCTTATCACTGTAAGATTCTCCGGTCATGTTATTATCCTGGGTAGTCTCAAAGATGGATATTCTCTGACTATTGTTAATTTCAGTTACTGTCATGCATCTGTTGTCCCGGTTATACTTGATTTTCAATTGCATGAAAGTCATGAGGCTGTATGCCAAGGGCTTCAAGTTCTGCATATACTATGGCCATATATTGAGTATAATCTTGTAATGCCGTTTTCTCAAAAAGTTAACATAATATTGTGGAAGTGAGAATCTGGTAGAAAATAATGTGCACTGTCCCAATCAAACATTTACCAGCATTTCAAATTTTCGATTGTCAAAAGGTACTTAACAGCACTTCTGTTTGGACATTTCTTTGGATCTAGCTTAGTTTAATTAATTAATTCTTTCAGGGCATTGGGCTCAAATAATTTTAACGGTACACTTCCTGATGAGCTGGGGAAACTGACTAAACTTCGACAAATGTGAGTTGTCTGATTGGTCACTTACATGTGTTCTACATAACCATGTATGCTTTCTTCACAGTGATAACTATATGCATGACATAACTGGAACTTGATGTCCATCTTTGAGTTGCAGATACATTGATAGTAACGACTTCAGTGGTCCACTACCATCGACATTGTCCCAACTGAAGAACCTGTTAATCTTGTAATTTAGTAAAATAAGATAGCGGCTCGTGAATTTTCTCTTCCTTCAGTTGTACAAGCTAATAATCTTACCTACCCTTGCTGTGTATCCAGGTGGGCATCAGACAATAATTTCAGTGGGCAAATTCCTGACTATCTTGGGAGCTTGACTAACTTGACCCAACTGTAAGATTTATCTCTGAAAACCACTAAGGTTTCAATATTTTTCAAATTATTTTCTCGACATCAATAGTAACGAAAGTTATTCTTTTTTTCTGGAGAAGTGCAAGGTGTTGCATATTTACCTACATCATCTGTTATTTTATAGCACAATTAATTTGTCATGAAGAACCAACATAGGTATTACTTCTCTAATTAAATACAGTATCTATCTACTTACAGGAGGCTCCAAGGGAATTCTTTTCAAGGCCCCATTCCCGCAAGTCTGTCTAATCTTGTCAACTTAAAAAAACTGTAAGTCCCTAGTAGTTTCTGTGACTGTAGGATTATTATCATTGCAAAGATAATAACCGCATTAATCATTTCAATGTAACAGAAGAATAGGCGATATAGTGAATGGAAGCTCTCCACTGGCATTCATTGGCAACATGACATCTTTGGGTGAACTGTACGATATGTGCCCTCCACATTTTTTTTCAGTTTAATAGCCTAAACATTTAATCATTCAAGGTTCCATCTTGCAGAGTGTTGAGGAATACAAAGATATCTGATACACTAGCATCAGTAGACTTCTCCAAATTTGTAAATTTGTCCTTATTGTAAGCATGGTTCCCTTGTCAGAAAGTCACAATCTAGTGACAAATTTATATTATAGCTCAACTTTGAGATGATGTTTTTCCTTTTGTTGTCTAATGCCATTTTTCTTATTTCTTGCAGGGACCTGAGTTTCAACAATATCACAGGACAAATACCTCAATCAATTTTGAATCTTCCGGCTCTTAGTTATTTGTAAGTTTTCCTTGCTTCAGTTTTCATATTTGTTTGGACATCTGTTTTTCTTTCTTGTGAACCTTTTGCTGATATCTGCAAATATTCTACTTGAATCAGATTTCTAGGCAATAATAGCCTTTCAGGAAGTCTGCCTGCCACAAAAAGTCCCTTACTGACCAATCTGTATGTTCACGTGCTCTCTGTTTTGGCATTGTGCTCAATTAAATATGTTATTGATCCAATAGTTACCTTTTTCTCTGCCTTTTCACAGAGATTTTTCATACAACCATATCTCAGGAAACTTTCCTTCTTGGGCTACTGAGAAAAATTTGCAACTGTATGTTTGTGTTCTGAAACTTCTCTCATGAAAATGTACTCCTTAGTTATTGCACACAAAGCCTGACTGATTGAATACAACAGTAATAGCTAATTCTCCCTATATGTTATTCTTTGTACTAAGGAATTTGGTGGCAAATGACTTTGTGATGGATAGCTCCAATAGCAGGTGAGCACCAGTTCGTCCTCAAAGCTAGCATAAAAATAAGTTCCCCTCGTAGCTTGTAATCGGAACTTAAAACAGTAAGACATCTCATCTGCAGTGTTTTGCCATGGGGATTGGACTGTCTTCAGCGTAGTACTCCCTGTTTCCTCGGTTCTCCAAAGTGTAATGCTTCAACCCTTTGGAATTTCGAGCATGCATCTATTTTGTAATATTGGATCTGCAACATTCCAATTAAACACTATTCTGATAAATTGGATGCAGCTGCCTCCTTTGCGGTGGACTCTGGTGGTAGTAGAGAAATATCAGGTTCAGATAAATCCGTCTATCAGGCTGATAATGCCAGCCTTAGAGCTGCATCATACTATGTTGCGGGTACACCTACATGGGGTGTTAGCAGCGTTGGATTATTCATTGATACAGATGCACCCAATGGAAGCTACATCATCTACAGTTCACGCCAGTTCGAGAACACACTAGACTCTGCACTGTTCCAAACAGCAAGGATGTCACCATCATCTCTGAGATACTATGGCATTGGACTTGAGAATGGAAATTACACAGTCACACTTCAATTTGCCGAGGTCGACTTTCCAGACATGCAGTCTTGGAGAAGCAGAGGGAGGAGGGTTTTCGATATCTATGTCCAGGTAACTACAAACTTATATTTGGCTGGCATCTGATGCTTTTAAATCATATGATTTGTTCTACATATAGACTTTTGTGTTTGATACGTCATGCTTGTTTAGGGAGAGCGCAAGGAGCAGAACTTTGACATTAGAAAGGCAGCAGGAGGGAAATCTTTCACTGCTGTTAAGAAGCAGTATGTTGTTCCAGTAACCAAAAACTTCCTTGAGATTCATCTATTCTGGGCTGGCAAGGGCACTTGTTGCATTCCTTATAAGGGATACTATGGTCCTGCAATATCAGCCCTGAGTGCAACTCCAAGTACTCACCTGAACTTAAACTTGTTGTTCTATATTGCAGTTATACTACTGCCCAGATGACATTTTGAAGTATCAATCAAATTCATACTAGTGTAGTTTAAAAAAAAATAGTCTCGTCAGTATGGTATACATGATGTGAAATTTTAAATTTGGACGAAAAAGACTGTTATCTTTAATAGAAGAATTAGAACATGGACATTTTTCGGCACGGTATGTTTATGATGTTGTACAGCTGTACCTTCATGTATAGCTATAAGTTGGCGGTTGAGGGCCTCCATTGAGTTGAGTTTATGCCATTTCAAACCAAAAGCAGAACATATAACACCCATGATAAGAGCTGAGATTGCACATTATCCTCTTTATTACTTGGGGGAATTGTAACTATTGTAAATATTGTTTACTAGATCTCAATTTTTTTTTATATAAGTCTTTTAATGCTCAACTAACTGAACTCTTCTTCAGATTTCGTCCCTACAGTCCATAGTTCTGCAGACAGCAAGAGCAGCCACAAAACTGGTATAATTGTTGGAGTTGTAGTTGGTGTTTCAGTTTTTGCATTGATCACACTGGCTGGAATCTTCTTATGGTGTCAGAAAAGGAGAAAGCTATTGTTAGAGCTAGAAGGTACTTGATATACTAATATCACAGTGTGCGATTGTCTGCAAACAGAAAGTATGCTAACAAGCTATTTCTAACCTTGCAGAATTGTATACAATAGTTGGAAGGCCAAATGTCTTCAGTTACAGTGAGCTCAGGTCAGCTACAAAAAACTTTGCTTCTAGTAACCTACTTGGTGAAGGAGGATATGGATCAGTTTACAAGGTTTGTCTTTCTAGTTATCTAGTATATATATATAGAACTGGATTTGTGTACGATATATGAACTTATGAAGGCCTATAAATAACAGAAAAAATCGTGCTATGACATTTATCATAAACTGATGCTTTTCAAGTCAAGCAAAACCTTGCCCTGAGTTATGAAATACCTTGCATAATAGTTAAGAAGTGCAACATTCCTGCAGGGTAAGTTGAGTGATGGAAGAGTGGTGGCAGTGAAGCAGCTCTCTCAATCCTCTAATCAGGGAAAGATGCAGTTTGCTGCAGAAATAGAAACCATCTCGCGAGTGCAGCACCGCAACCTCGTGAGGTTGTATGGCTGCTGCCTTGAGAGCAAGACACCATTGTTGGTCTATGAGTACCTGGAGAACGGAAGCCTTGATCATGCGTTGTTTGGTATGACTTCATCCCACTCTTGTATGACAAAGAGTGCAACTCTGATGCAGAAATTCAATACGCTTAAACTTTCATATATTCAGGAAAGGGAGGCTTGAATCTAGACTGGCCAACACGGTTTGAGATATGTTTGGGCATAGCAAGAGGTATAGCTTATCTCCACGAGGAGTCGACCATCCGCATTGTGCACAGGGACATAAAGGCCAGTAACGTGTTGATCGATGCCGATCTTAACCCTAAGATCTCTGATTTTGGCCTTGCCAAGCTCTACGATGACAAAAAGACTCACGTCAGCACGAAAGTTGCCGGCACGTTGTAAGTGTATTTTCCATCTTGCCTTTGGGTATAATGCATGGTGTATTGTTTGCAAATGTGATGGAGCTAATTTGCAGTTGGTTCTTTGGTTGTCTTTGAGTGCAGTGGTTATCTGGCACCTGAGTATGCCATGAGAGGGCATATGACTGAGAAGGTTGATGTGTTTGCGTTTGGGGTGGTCGCGTTGGAGATTGTTGCTGGTGAGTCAAACTATCAGAATACGATGGAGGAAGACACGACTTATATCTTTGAAAGAGTAAGATCATCATCAGAGTGAAATGTATGACATACGCTGAACTTCAGTTTGTCACTGCATATCTGGAAATTCTCATCTCAATACCAGAGACTGGAAACACTGTTCTGTAATGCAGCATCGTGCTACTCGTGGACCCGAAGCTGACGGAGTACTTTTCAGGTGTGGGAACTTTACGAGAACGGGCGTCCACTGGAGTTCGTGGACCCGAAGCTGACGGAGTACGACGCATACGAGGTCCTGCGTGTGATCCGCGTGGCGCTCCACTGCACGCAGGGCTCGCCCCACAAGCGGCCGTCCATGTCGAGGGTGGTGGCCATGCTCACCGGCGACGCCGACACGACCGAGGACGTGGCGAAGCCGAGCTACATCACGGAGTGGCAGGTGAAGGTGTCCGACGTCAGCGGCAGCTTCACGAGCAGCCAGGTGGGGTCGTCGTCGACGCAGCCAGTGTCGTCGTCGTCCGGCGGCATCGGCGGCCTGCAGGCGAGCCCGGAGCCCGGGGACCTCACGCCCGTCGTCCCGTCGCCGCTCTTCACCTCCATCATCGAGAAGGGCAGGTGACTGAAAGCTAGCGGGCAGAAACGTGAAGGCTGACCTGGCATTCGTGTGGCATCATCATGAGAAAATTTTTGGACGATGCTGTGCTCTGGTTTTGTGGCTGTACAGTTAAAGCTTTGTACATGGATGATCTTGGAGGAATTTCACTTGAATGTAAGGCGGAAGTTCTGTTTTGGAAGGCAGTCGTCGCACTCTGAAATGGCAGCAGGGTTTTGGACGTCGCGCGCGTACCGTAACAACCCAAAAATCTGAGCTACAAAATTTTTTTTCGACAAAACCCTGAGTGATGAGTGTGACATGCCATCATCTACCCCTTAATTTTGCATTAACCCTAGCATGTCATGCATAAGCATCAAGTTTAATCAAAGCCTTATGTCATGATCAATGTTTCATATGTTATAACATGATGTTGCAATAGCTTTACTTCAAATGTTTCAATAGCTCTTATGCCATGCTGCATTATCACATGTGATTTGGTTTTTATTGGATTTATGAAATGATTAATAAAACAACCATATAATAAATATTTATTTTCATAAATAAATATTGAGGGGATGATACCCTAACAATAGTAGAGCCTTGTATGCTCACTACCTTGTTACTCAAATTTGGCACATCACATATATATATATATATGTGTATATATAAAGGTATTTGAAAATAAAAAAGGAAAAGAAAAAGAAAAGAAATAAGAAAGAAGCCTTCGGCCCAGCTAGCCAGCCTAGCCCAGCGAGCCGTCCGCCGGCCCGGCCGCTCACCCGCGCGCCCGCCCGCCTTACCTCCGCGCGTGGCCCGCCCAGCAAGGCGGGCCAGCCGCTCGCCCGCACACCCGTTTGCCGCGCCGGCCCAGCAAGGCCACGAGGCCTAGCAAGGACGCGGCCGCCCATGCCACGCCTTCGCCAGCCGCAGCCGCTGACGAGTGGGTCTCGCAGCGGGACCCACATGTCATCAACGCCGCTGAGGTCACTCGACCGTCCGCACGCTCCCGACGTCACGTGCGTCAGGCGATGTTCTCCCGCGTCGCCTCGAAGCAATCGCCCCGACCGCCCGATCCGCGCCTCCGCCACATCAACGCGCGTCCGCCTGCCACCTCGGCCGACAACCCCTGCACGAGAAGCCCGCGGCCGCGAGCAAGATTCTCCCCGCGCGCGCACATGCGCTGCCGCTGCGGTGAAACACTGCCGCTGTAAAGGGTTTCGACACCCGACGCTACCTAGCCCTCTCTCGTTGCTCCATGGACCCGACCGAGCACCCCACCGGTGACCTGGCACCCCTCTCGGCGGCTTGATTGAGCTCCTTCGCCGATCACCGTTTGCCGGCCACCTACCTCCGCCATTTTCTTATAAGAGCGAGACCCTGGCACCTTAGGGCTCCCCAGCCGCCGTCGCCGCTCTGGTGGTGCCCAATTTCAACCCTAGCCCGCTCAATTTCGAGAAGAAGGGGAGGTAGGAGAAGGAGGCGTGGGAGAGAAAGCCGTCCGCCGCCGGAGTTGAAGAAGGCCGCCGCCGACCCGAAGCCGCTGCAGCTGCATTGGGAGCAGGAAGGAGGAGCTGTACCGCAAGCCAGAGCCGCCTGGACTTGTATCGCACCTTCATCCTTGACCGCGTCGGTTAGCACCACCGCCATCGCCCCTCTTTCAACCTCCGCTCGTGTTGATGGCCATGGCGCTCCGCCGTGAGCGCGTAGGCCAAGGTCACTGCCGACCTCACTGGACACACCGCACACACACTCACACGGGCCAGCCTAGCCCCTTGGACCACGACATCGAGAGGATGCCGGAGCGGAAGCCGCCCTGTCCGTCGCCGCACGCCAAGCGCCGTCGCGGTGAAGTTACCCAGCCACCTCTCTGTTGAGCCTCGCCCTCCATCGACCTCGGATCCGCGCTCGCCTTGATGAGACGGACTCCGTGTGCCCCTTGGCTCCGTGTTTGCCTCGCCGGAGCACCATCACCGAGCCGTCTTGCCGCTGTCATGCCAGCGCGCTGCCGCTCCAGAGCGCCGCTGATCAACGTAGTTCCCCGCCGTCTCCAGCGACCCTGATGGACAAGAAGGCGACGAGCACCACCGCCGGAGGAAGTTGCATCGCCTCGAGGAGAAGATGGAGGCCGTAGACCCGCTCAGGGTGCTGTTGCCGTGCACCGAGGATGCGTCGGAGCTCCGCCGTGGGAGTTGCTGCCCGCGCAGACTCCGCCGTGGATTATGGTCATCGTCGGCGCCTAGGGCAGGTGCTGCGTGACTCCAATCGCGCATCTACGCCAAGATTTGGAGCTGGAGTGACTCGGTGTGAAGAGTACACCAAGCACCGCCGTCGCCGAGCCACCGTCCATCGTGGAGCTCGTCACCGAAAGCCAAGCTGCCGCCTTGAAGCCCATCGTCATGATCGCCTTGATGTCCTAAAGCTGATGGTCGAGTCGATGAGGCCGGAGATCCACCGTGGCACTAGGAATTGAGGATTTCCTCGCCGCCTGTGAACCGCGTCGTCGGGCGAAGGAGAAAGAGGAAGGGGATGAGTGCGGCCAGCAGGAGATAGACGTGGTCCACGTGAACCGTGTCATTGACAGTGGGACCAGGAGGAGCTGGCGCACCGTGGAACCGGTCTGTGAACCGTATGGACCCGAGAACATGCCTGTGCACCCGGCTCATGTGGATTAGAGTAGCTGACAGTGGACCCTAAGGACGCCGGTGCACCGTGGACCAGAAGCTGTGGACGGAGCCCGTTGAGGATCCAGCGCGATGATGTGGCAGCGCCAGATCATGCCACGTGGCGGGCCCGGCCCGGCCCATATCCGGCCCATTTGGCCCAATAACGACCCGTTAAGGGCCCAGTGGGGCCTACCAGACTATTGACCATTGATCGTTGACTGCTTACGTCAGCAGTGACGTCGCCCCGGACCCACCTGTCAGGCCTCTGTTGACCCGGTCAATACTGACGTCAGCATGACGTCATCCGCCACATCAGCAACTGTGTTGACCCTATTTGACCCGCGCGTGACATGTGGCCCAATCCCGTGCTGCCATGTGTCAGCACCAGATAAATCGATCCTTTTTTTCAGAAAATGGTTAAATCTTTGAAAAATCATGACTAATTCATACAAGCTCCGAAAAATGCGATCAACATATCCAAATTTTCTATAAATCGAGCCCTATCTATCTAAGCTATGTTTGAGTGCATTTGGATCTTCTATTTAGCATTCATTATTTATGCTAATCTATAGGGGTCGCTCCTCTGACCATTAATTCTTGTTACAGGCTCGAGCGAGGACAAGTCTGACGACAGTGACTACCAGGAGAAGTCCGACAGCTACGTCAGTGAAGGTGTCACACCTCACCCAACCTCGTAGATCCTATTACGCATGGCAAATGTAGTATGGCTAGTGCTTTAATTCCTGTTGCTATAATGATTTTCCTGTGCTAGGATTGCATGATAGATTATTACTTGATGAGCCTTACCTTGATGTAAACTTTCACCTGCTTACCCGCTGTTATGTTAGCCACTTGCTTATCTGCTATATTTATATATATATTTCACTCGCTTACATTTTGATGCAACGTGATGAACCCCGGGAAGGCCTGGAGGGTGCCAGGCTGGTGATGTGTGAGTTGATGGATCGGATGGGCATGTGAGCTGATGATGCTATATTTGGGTATGGGGTGGAGCTTACGGCAGGGAGTACGGTGAGGGTTGAGTCGATCGAGCCGGGATCTACGACGAGCTTTTGGAGCAAGTCTTGCCAGGGAATGGGTCTAGACATTCCCATGAGAGGAGCCTGTGGCGGGCTAACTGAGATGTGATGGTGGTCTTTGGGTGTGATCCTCTGAGAGGTGGAGCCTGGGACGAAGGTGTCGTGGTAGCATGTTAAAGATAAACCCTGATGAAGATATCCCGGTTTGGTCAAACTTAGGAACTGCTGCGCTGGTATCCGAACCTTAGGAATCTCTTGCTTCCCACTCGCTCTCCATTGGGGGGGAGACGGCCGAACCGCTGGATAGATCGATGCCACTACTGCTAGACGAGCAGTGATAGGAAGGTATATGCATGGGATAGAGCTAACACCCTACCGAGACGATCATGGCACCCCCTTCGGGAGTGGGTACATGACATGGCATCCTCTACAGGAGCGGATACATGCTCTCTTCACAGTTCCAGCGATTTAGAGCTGGATGGTAGAGTGGCATCGTTCTATGGTAGTAGGCGTCCGGAATCTGCCTAGGTGGTGATCAACACCGATGATGGTTATCTAGTGGATTAGTTAAACCTCTGCAGAGTGTATGGTTGATCGATCGATACATAAGCCAACTCGTTGGCTATGGACCTTTCCTTAGGAGGATGCACCGGACTAGTGAGTGGAGTGTTCTACCTTTCTCTGAGTATGTTTTCCGGCCGTGAGCCAGGTTGAGGGCTGCGGGCCGCTGAGACAAGCCGAGAGGGAGTTGGCTTGTCGACTTGAGTCTGGGATGGTGCCGGAGGAGTTGGGATGATGTTTCAGAGATGGATGGTGATGGATGTGTGGGATGGGAAGGTGTTAAAACTTGTTTTATTATATTATTATTTATATACCTAAATAATTGCATAGGAAAAACTCCAGCCTTATAGGTTCCTTTTTGATATATCCATTTTGCATCCAACTTCCAGAAAGCAATGCATAGGATGGGAGTGTGACCAGTACAAATCATACTGAAAATTTGGTTTTAGGTTCAAGGAGTGAGTACTCTTCTGATGAGTACAGCGATTGAGGGTTTCGTACCTACGCTCAAGTTGGATCAAAGATGATAGCTTCCGCACCTCAAAATTTTTTGTTATGCTGCATGAACTCTAGTTCCGCAAGTGGCGATGTAATAAGTTATTATAAACCTCTCTATTGCACTCTTTTGTTTGATATATGAATTATGGTATTCAACTATTCTCGGATAATGTGATTTAAATGGTCATATTACACTTCCGCTCTATGGATTTCTCTTCGCAAAAATCGAAGTCGTTTCACGTACGGTGGATGGAAAGCGTCCCTTTCCCTGCGTGACGGTGGTTCGTCGTCGTCCTCGTCAAGAATGGGATGGCGTGCGACGGTGCGCGCCGCATGACACCTCTACCAGCAGTGTTCGGCTCGAGTAGCAACACACGATTTATTTTCTGTTTTTTTTGAGAAAAAGTTTTTTTTTGAGAAAAAGTAGCAACACACGAAACAACCGAAAGGATGTAAAGGCCCATAGAATATAAGCATACGGCCCAGCCCAAATAGAAAGATAAACCCTAAGCATCACTCTGTCACTCCTAAGTCCTCACTCACCCATCACCCCCGCCTAGCGCCGTATCCGCCGTTCGCCTCCGCCCGGAGCCCTCCCCTTCCCTCCCCGAGACGGCGACGGCCATCTCTCACGCCGCAGAGGCCACACCCCAGCAGGAGAACACCTACCCCTGCCACCCGCCCGCCCACCAGGCCGCGCCGCCGCCCACCCCAACAACTTGTGGCCTCTTCTCCTCTCCAAATCCGCGGCAGTGTTAAGAAGGATGTATGGAATATGAAGTAAAACCAAATCAATCACAGCGGAGAACACGATTTAATGTGGAAAACCCTCCAATACGAAGGGGAAAAACCACGGGCACCAGCCAGCAACAATCTCACTATCTCAAGAGTTTGGGTTACACGCCTGTGGCGGCTTACAAGAGAATCAAGTCTCCACGAAACCCTAGCAAGGGTATATGTACGCTTCGGCCCAAGCCTCCGGCGACGGGCCTCCGCTTCGCTCCGTCAGAAGCCCAGCCTATATCCTGGAGTGAATTTAGAACAACTCCAACAAACTCCACCTTGAGACAAATTCATCTTGTATCATAAATCAACCCATCATCCTAAACAATAAAGATAGAAAACCACTGGTGCCAACAATAGTCTCTTGGACTATTCAATTAAACCAACTAAGCTTGAGCATAACTCAAACTTAGCAACAGGAACAGGCTTTGTCATCATATCAGCAGGATTATCATGAGTACTAATCTTGCATACCTTCAGCTTACCTTCTTCAATCACATCACGCACAAAATGATACTTGATATCTATATGCTTAGTTCTCTCATGGAACATCTGATCTTTAGTGAGGTAAATTGCACTTTGACTGTCACAGTGCAAACTTATGCAAGATTCAACTCCACTGAGCTCAGCGTACAAACCTTTGAGCCATATTAATTCTTTGCATGCTTCACAAATAGCCATATATTCTGCTTCAGTAGTAGACAAAGCAACAACAGACTGTAAAGTAGCCCTCCAACTCACAGCACAACTGCCAACAGTAAACACA
>CM041642.1:8268957-8297533 GCA_023333625.1 Bothriochloa decipiens
ATTGCTGCTATTATTTTGCATATGTTAATGAGTAGCAGTAGCGATTATGAGGCTATCGCACGCATCATACTAGCGTTAGTATTTTGCTTATCACATTTATGGATTAATTTATGGTGTAAAATGACTAAATATCCAACACCGTCGTCTCGTGGGAGGCGCGCGGACAACCCAACCCGGTGGCGGCGACGTGCGTCGCGGATTCGTGGTTTGGGGTTGGGGGGGCGCAGGGCGCTGCCGCGCGCCTTTGCCTACCTACGCGCGGGCAATGGTGCCGGGGTGTGGCGCCGTGTGGGTGGAATGGAACTGGCACGACCACGACCGCTACCGCTCGCTCAGAGCCAAGACCTGCCGCCCAGCAGTCGTCACCCCGCCCCAAAACCTGATGATGATTGGATTCCTTCAGGACTATGGACGGTCGGACGGACGAATCCCGTCGCTGAACCCGGGCCCGGACGCAGTTTGCATTGCCTGCGTATGCGTAGTACACGGCGCCGCAGAATTGTCGCGGAGCCAAGTCGCAGGTGGAACGCCCGGTGGATCGTGCCATAGTGGACGGCTGGAGTACCACGGATGGCTCATGGGTCCAGTCCAGGCCGCCAGCAACGAATGACCCACACGCACAGAAGCCCACAACAAAAGCGGTCGACCAGGCGATGATGGAGCACGCCGGCTCGCGGCATCAGCCGTTATCCGCCCGCTCTTCTTTTCCACGTTCACAAAGGCTTTTTCATCAGACGACGGACACCCGTCAAAATGTCAAAATGGTTAACATACAGTGGTAGACTAAAGATGCTTAACTCCTCAATAACTCCAATTACAACATATGCTATGTGTACCATCAAGCTTCCTAAAGGGGTCTTTGAGAACATAGACAGAGCTAGAAAACAATATCTATGGAGAGGAAACTCAGCAAAAAAAAAAAAGAAAGGTGGTAACTTGGTGGCATGGCCAGTTGGTTTATCGCCAAAAGATAAAGGTGGACTGAAAATCATCAATCTGAGTCTCTAAAATGATGCCCTACTCATGAAACATTTGACTAAATACTACTATAAGGAGGATATCCCTTGGGTCAGAATGATCTGGGACAAATATTACACCACTAAAGTGCCACATACTGTTAGGGAGGTAGGTTCCTTTTGGTGGGAGTTGGAAATGGCAAATTTGTCTGTTTATGGGATGATCTCTGGGCTAATGGAATCCTATCAGCTAAATACCCAAGGCTTGCATCCTATGCCAAATCAGAGGGAGCCTCAGTGTATGAGATCATGCAGGCAGAGGATCTAGACTCAATACTCATGCTGCCATTGTCTGCTGAGGCTTACCAGGAGCTGCAAGAACTACAGGATGACCTCCAGGATATGACGTACCAAATTGATGTTGATGACAAATGGGTCCCCATTTGGGGAAGCAATACACTTCGAAAATATACTACTCCTATGTCTTCGGGGGCATTGAGGCTCATCCAATGTTTAAGGTAATTTGGAAATCAAGTGTGCACCAAGGATCAAGATCCTCGCATGGTTTATTATGGTGGATTGACTAAACACCAAAGAAATGTTGCAGAGGAGGCACCTAAATATTCAGGGCACCAATGTGTGTGTCATGTGCAATTCTAGGGAGCTGGAGACCATCGCCCATCTCTTCTTTGAATGTCCTTTTGCTCAGGAATGTTGGCGAAAGTTGGGAATTAATTGGAATACAGCTAGCAGCATCTTGGACATGCTCAACCAGGCTCGAGTATCTCATAACATCCCCTGCTTCACAGAGGTGACAATGATCGCGGCGTGGGAACTTTGGAAGCTTCGCAATGATAAAATTTTTCAGCGCCAGGATCCTACTCCAAGCTTATGGTCATGTAATTTTAAATACCGAAGTCTTTTGCAATCGGTTAGGTTTCGTGATGACCTGCGGTCATCATTTTATGTTTGGTTTGATGCATTCAGTTAAACCAATGTATGTAACCATTGTTCCCCTCTTTTTAAATTAATGAAAATGATCCGTACCGTGGGAACCTCCCCCACACTCTTTTATGGTAAAAAAAAAAAATTCAAAATGCATGCTGCAGGCCACACACACACCTTTAGTACTCCGCGCTTCCCGCAAAATGCAGGGACCAGGGGTGGCCAACCTGATCGTCTCATCATCTCGTCTCTCAGGTCGTTGCCATCAGGATTAGACGATTGTTGACTTGTGCACCGGCTACTGAACTAGTGATCCGTCATCCTTATGGTGGGCGTCGACCCACGGCAATGCCACGGTCGTTCACCTCCATGCCTGCAAGTTGCGACCATGCCCATGCTGTCACGCTATGCCATGCGCAGATGGAAGCTGAACATCGACCGTGACAAAACAAGCCAGAAAATGAACCTCCACGCAAAAGAATAAAAACACATGAGCAACATAAACCAGGAGAATCTCATTTTTAACTAGTTTTTAAAAAGTCAAAGATGATTTTTTTCGTGGTTCCTTCATTTTTTTAGAAAAAGGAAACAAGTGAGATTTGGGAAGAAGGCTTATCCAAATTGTCTTCCCAAATCTCACAACCGATAGAGATTTATTTTGATGGAATCTTACTAAGAATGACTTGTTCAAGGCCAGGCTATGTATCAGAACCTTACTAAGAATGACTTGTTCACGGCCAGGCTATGTATAGGATTATGATTAGGCAAGGAGTCCTCCCAGTTAAAAAGCCTATTTTAGAAATTTAGAGTACCACTGAAAATCTGTTAGATGTTTTAGGCCATGGGCCAAACAATTTCAAATAAATCCTAAAGGCTTACTCACACATACATGTATAAATGTAAAGGTGAGGGACTTTAGTCCCACCTTGCTACTTTAAGTGAAGTGAGGCCAACTTAAATAGTTGAGCTATCTATATCTTGTTGGAGCTATTGAGGAGAGAAAAAGGTCCGAGCGGGGCTAATGAGCGCACACGCATGACATGCGTGTGAATGGTCCAGCGATTTCCCACTCCGACCCTTGCGGGAGCGCGACTTCCTTTTGCCACTCTGAATTTTTGCATACATAGAGAAAATTGCGCTGACCTATTTGGTAAAAAATTATTCTCGTATTATAGTAAGTGCACAAACGACAGGTCAATTACATAATGCTGTGATTGAGCAGCTAATTACTTTTCTTAGCTGCAACGCATGTATAAATATGGGGCAAGACGTCGTCCTCAGGACCGAGAGATTCATCTCTTCCTCGCCACATTGTTGCGCTGTCGTTGTCTTCCCCATCCCGTCACCGACGTGCCATTGGTGCTGGGAGAGTAGGCTCTGAAGCATACGTCTCCTTGCTTCCCTACACGGGGTAGGGGGCGTATCAGGTTTTTGGGAAGCGCAGTCGTGACTGCTCGCTGGACGTCTTCATCCCTCTACGCCGCTGATCCAGATCTCCGTCGATGGTCTGCTACGTCTTCCTTCGCCGGCAATCCCATTGTAAGAATGTCCATTCTCTCTCTGTTATTTGTTCTTGCTTTCTCTCTGTTGGTAGTACTAGAGGACATGTTTTTGTCTCAGATCATAGTGCTAGCATCGAATCATATATCTGTGATACATGTTGTTGGTCTTTTCCTCATTGTCAGAATTAATTTATGCATCGCTAAATTGCTTTTATTCCCAACAATCCAAAAACCTGATAGGCATTTAGACTAAGGGATATACTGATGCGATGAAATCGGAGAAGTTCACTGGTGTGAATTTTAAGAGATGGCAGACGAGGGCCCAGTTGTGGCTCACGGCTATGGGCGTGTTTTGGGTCATGGGTAACCCTCCTGCACTACCTCTCAGATCTGAGAAAGTGGTGCAGGAGTTTACTGCGGCTACAATGATTTTCGTCGGATGCGTCCTTAGCGTTCTCTCTGACCAGCTGTGTGATGTTTATTTGAACATCAAAAGTGCTGTTGAACTGTGGGAGGCACTTTAACACAAGTTCGGTGCTGTAGACGCTGGACACGAGTTGTATGTGATGGAGAATTACCACGACTTCAAAATGGTTGAAAACCGTTCAGTAATGGAACAGGCTCATGAGTTCTAACTTATTATGAGGGAACTTGAACAACTCGGACACGTCTTGCCTGACAAGTTTGTGGCTGGTGGTATGATTGCCAAGTTGCCTCCATCATGGAGAAACTTTGCCAAGGCTCTGAAACATAAAAGACATAAGATCTCAGTTGAGGATCTGTTGGCTGGTCTTGATATTGAAGAGAAGGCTCGGGCAAAGGATGCTCCACCAAAAGCCCTAGAACAGTCCAGTGCCAATGTGGTGCAGCATGCTAGCAAGAACAAGCAAAAGCCTGTTCAGACTACTCAGTTCATGAAGAAGAAGATGAACATGGATGAAGTTGTGTGCTTTGTTTACGGTGAGAATGGACACTTCGCCAAGAAGTGCAAGAACCGCAAGGGCAAGAAGAATTAGCAGGGCCAGAAATCTACCAATGTGACTATTGGCGATCCTAGCGGATCTGGGTACGGTAATTATTTACCTAGTATATTTTTTGTATGTCAATATAATGATTGGTGGATTGATACAGGATCCAATATTCATCTTTTTGGGTTATGCACACCACAACAAGGCTTATAAGTTCTTACTGATAAAATCCAAAGCACCTGATGTTTTAGTTGATTCAATTTTGGAGTCACAGGATGTTACTTTCTTTGAGAATATTTTCTCGATGAATGTTGCTTATTCTTTACCGAGTTTGTCTAATGAATTTATTCCTGAGCCTACACCCTCGATAGAGCCAATTACAGACATACCTGGTATTGATGAAGATAACAGTGTTGTAGCTCCTAGAAGGAGTAAGAGACAAAGGGTTGAAAAAATCCTTTGGTGATGACTTCATTGTGTATCTCATAGATAATACTTCCACGACCATTGCAGAGGCATATGCATCACCAGATGTGGATTATTGGAAGGATGCTGTCCGTAGTGAGATGGACTCCATCACTGCAAATGGCACATGGGAAGTAGTAGACAAACCAGTGGGTTGCAGGTTGATTGGCTATAAATAGGTATTTAAGAAGAAGTTTAGGCCTGACGGTAATGAAAAGTACAAGGCGAGTCTTGTTGCTAAAGGTTTTACATAGAAAGAAGATGAGGATTTCTTTGATACCTACTCACCTGTTGCCAGATTAACTACAATCTAAGTGCTATTATCCTTGGCTGCTTCCCATAAGCTTCTTGTCCATCAGATGGACGTGAAGACGGCTTTCCTTAATGGAGAGTTAGAGGAAGAAATTTATATGAATCAACTCGATGGATTTATAGAACAAGGACAAGAGGGAAAGGAGTGTAGGCTACTCAAATCCTTGTACGGCCTAAAGCAGGCACCAAAGCAGTGGCATGAGAAGTTTGAAAAGACTTTGACCTCTGCTAGGAAATGAAGCCGACACTTGTGTGTATTACTGTTATGGTGGGGGCAAAGGAGTAATCCTATGTTTGTATGTTGATGACATACTAATCTTTGGGACAAGTATCGATGAGATTAATGATGTAAAATCATTCTTATCCCAAAATTTTGACATGAAAGATTTGGGAGAAGCCGATGTGATCCTAAATTTTAAACTTAATAAGGGTGAGATGGGATTACTCTTCTGCAGTCTCATTATTTGGAAAAGGTTTTGAACTACTTCAGTTATATGGATTGCAAACCTTCTCCAACACCCTATGATCCTAGCCTAATACTTCGAATGAATAAAAGGCTAGGAAAGGATCATCTAAGATATTCCCAAATTATTGGCTCTTTGATGTACCTAGCTAGCGCAACCCGCACTGATATCTCATTTGTTGTAAGAAAGTTGAGTATATTTTCCTCTAATCTAGAAAGTGATCATTTGCGCTATCTAAAAGGCATAATGAGTTATACAATTCACTATTTAGGGTACCCAGGGGTACTTGAAGGATATAGTGACTCAAACTGGATTACAGAAGCTGATGAGCTTAAGGCCACTAGTGGATACATATTCACTTTGGATGGTGGTGCTGTCTCTTGGAGGTCTTGTAAGCAGACAATACTTACAAAGTCCACAATGAAGGCAGAGCTTACGGCTCTAGATACAGCCTCTACTGAGGCTGAATGGTTAAGAGAAATGTTGATGGACTTGCCTTTGGTTGAGAAACCAATCCCTGCTATTCTTATAAACTGTGATAATCAAACAGTGATCAAGAAGGTGAAGAATAGTCACGACAACAGGAAGAAGTCCAGTAAACATATAAAGCATAGACTGAAGTCTGTCAGGAAATTAAGGAGGTCCAGAGTAATAGCTATGGACTACATTTAGACAGCTAAGAACCTAGCAGATCCCTTTACAAAGGGACTATCATGCACAGTGATTGATAATGCATCGAAGAAGATGGGATTGAGACCCTGAGTTAACCTCAGTAGTAACCCAACCTATGTGATTGGAGATCCCATGAATTAGGATCTAGGAAGAACAAGCTGTTGGTTAATGGGAGAGTACAATCTTTTCTTTTGACCCACTTCGTTGGAGATGCAGTACTCTCATCTCTGTAAGGCAGGTTGACTTTGTCTTAATGTGTTCTGAGGCTTTATAGCGAGATACTATCCTACAAAGTATCCCTGTAAGAACACACCTATGTAAGCCTAATTGTTAGTCACAGTTTATAAGAATTGGGTATTCTTTAATAAGCTCATGAAGTGAGTTAGGAGTATGACTTATACGCTCCACTCGCGGGGTTGGCTATGGCAGCCTAGTATCATTCAAAACTTCAAGTGAAGCCTATTTGCACCAAACTGCCAATTTAAGGCCTAGTCCATTGTGCAGTTGTGGATGAGCCTATCTTGTTGTTCTAGGTGGATGTTCGAGCCTATCTTGTTGTTCTAGGTGGATGTTCAACCTTAACCGGTCTCCATTGAATAGCTGGTATATTAACAGTACTGTGGTACAGGGAGTATGACTCGCGTGCCCTTGGAATGTGGCAGGGGATTGTTATATGTTTTGGGCCATGGGCCAAATAATTCCAAATAAATCCCAAAGGCCCACTCACACATGCATGTATATATGGAAAGGTGGGGGACTTTAGTCCCACCTTACTACTTCAAGTGGAGTGAGGCCAACTTAAATAGTTGAGCTATCTCTATCTTGTTGGAGCTATTGGGGAGAGGAAAATGAAGAACCACAAGCGCGCGCGTGCTCGCTCGCCTCGCCTGGCCGGGCGGGGCTAATGTGTGTGCATGCACGACATGCACGTGAATGGTCTAGCAATTTCCCGCTCCGACCCTTGCGGGAGCGCAGCTCCCTTTTGCCACTCCAAATTTTTGCATGCATGAAGAAAATTGCGCTGGCCTATTTGGTAAGCAATTATTCTCGTATTATGGTAAGTGCACAAACGGCAGGTCAATTACCATAATGTTGTGATTGAGCGGCTAATTACATTCCTTAGCCGCGACGCGTGCATGTATAAATATGGGGCGATACATCGTCCTCAGGACCGAGAGATTCATCTCTTCCTTGCCACATTGCTGCGCTGCCGTCATCTTCCCCATCCTGTCGCCGATGTGCCATCGGTGCCAGAAGAGCAGGCTCCAAAGCCTACGTCTCCTCGTGTCCCTGCACAGGGTAAGGGGCGTATCAGGTATAACAACCCAAAAAATCCGAGCTATAAAATTTTTTTGGAAAACCTTTGAGTGATGAGTGTGACATGTCATCATATACCCCTAACCATGCATACAACCTTAACATGTCATGCCATAGCATCCATGCAATCATAGCATGGTCAATGTTTCATAGTAATATGCTTGATCAATGTTTCATATGTTGTTTCCAAATGTTGCAATAGCTATACCTTCTATGTTTCAATAGCTAACATGTCATGTTGCATTCAAATGTGATTTGGTTTTTATTTGATTTATGTGATGTCAAATAAAATGGACCCACAATATTTATTTATGTAATAAATAAATATATTCTATGGGAAATATACCCAACATGGCCTATGACTTCTAAGTATACCATGAAGTATTTTACAACATGCTATACAAGTATATGTACAAGTATTTGAAAAATAGAAAAGAGAAAGAATAAAGGAGAGAAAAAGAAGAAGCCTTTCGGCCCAAGCCGACCAGCTGGCCCAGCAACCAAGCCCAGCATCGGCCCCTTCCTTTCCCTCTCTCTCCCTTTTCTCTTCGCACTCGACCAGCCCAGCAAGACGGCCCAGCCGCTCGCCCACTCTCTCCTTTCCCTCTCCCGTGTAGGCCGGCCCAGCAAGGCCGACGGCCCAGCATGGACCGTCGCTCCGCGCCTCACCGAGCCATCGCCCGAGCCGCTGATGGGTGGGGAACGCCTGTCATAACTTTTCCCACGGTCCCCCAACGGCCGGCCGCGTGTGATGTCGTCGGTGTCAGGCGCTGATCCCCCGCGTCGCCCCTAAGCAACTACCTCGGCCGCTCGATCCAGCCCTCCGCCTCATCAACGCACGCCAGCACGCCACCTGGCCCGACCAACCGGCAGAAAAATGCCCACAGCGCGGGCATCTTCCTCCCCAGCGACGCACATGCACTGCCTCCGTGGTGAACTCTGCCGCTGTAATGCATTCCTGCACCCAGCACCCGCTAGCCTTCTCTCGCTGACCCCTGGATCCATCCAATCTCCCCACCGGTGACCTGGACCGCTCCCTGGCCGCCTGATCGAGCCCCCTCACCCAATCACCATCCGTCGGTCACCTACCACCCCGACTCCTCTATATAAGCGGCGCCCCGATGCCCTAGGGCTTCCCAGCCGCTGCCACCACTCCGGTGGTTTCCAATTTCGCCACCAGACTGCCCAATTTGGGGGAGAAGGGGAGGAAGAAGGGGGCGGGGAAGAGGAAGAAGGAGCTCCGCCACCACCGGAGAAGAAGGAGGAGCACCGCTGTGGAGCTGCTGCTGCTGCAGAGCCATCGAGGATGAGGGACCGTAGCTGAACTGCGAGCCGAAGCCAGAGTTGGACTTCTACCGTACCTTCATCCTCATCAACGCCAGTGAGTACCATCGAGTACCCCTCTTTCAACCTTGACCTTGCTACGGCCATGGCGCTCAGCCCTGGAGCGCATAGGCCAAGGCCTCACCGGACCTACTTGGACACACGCACACGCACCCACGGACCGGCCAAAGCTCCAAGGACCACGGCATCGGGAGGATGCCGGACCAGAACACCACCATGCCTGTCGCCGCGCTGCATGTCGCCGCGGCGAGGCCACCTTGCTGCCTCACTCTGAGCCTCGAGCCGCTTCGATGTTGGATCCATGACTGCCTCGACGAGGCGCACCCGTTGCGCCTGCTAGCACCTTGGAAGCCACCCGGAAGGCCCCGAGCACGAGGTCATGCCGGCGCTGCGCCGCTCTAGAGCGCCGTCGTGTCGCGCCGTGTCCCTGTCGTCTCTGACCGCCGCCGGGAACAAGAGGACGATGAGTGCCTTCGCCGTGACATGCTGCTTCAGAATATGGAGAAGATGGAGGCCGGGGAGCCTCCCAAGGTGCCGTGCCACGCACCACGGTCACACCGGAGATCCGCCGTGGGTGTTGCTGCCCGCACGGACTCCGCCGTGAGTTGAGGTCACCGCCGGCGCTGCGGGAGTGTATTGGGTGACCCCAATCGTGCTTCCATGCCCCGTTTGGTCTTGGATTTGGACGCTATGAGGACGCCACCGAGCACCATCGCCATCGAGCCGTCGTCCGCCGTAGAGCACGCCGTTGGGAGCCAAGTTGCTGACTTGAAGACCATCTCCGTGCTCGCCTTGACGCCCTGAAGCCGTTGAGCAAGAAGATGGGGCCAGAGAACCACCGGAGCACCGAGGTTGGTGGAGAACGTTGCCGCCGTCGAGCCTCGCCGTGGGCAAGAGAAAGCAGAGGAGGGGATCGCTCGGCTCGAGGACGGTGGGCGTGGTTTACGTGGACCGGAGTCACTGCTCGTGGGACCGGGCGGAGTCGGTGCACCGTGGATCGGTCAATGGACCGCATGGACCAAAGGACAACACTGTGGACACGATTCACATGGACCTGAGTCACTGACCGTGGACCCTAGTGTGTTCGGTGCACCGTGGACGAGGGACCGTGAGCTGAGCCCGTTGTGGATCCAGACGATGACGTGGCAGCGCCAGAGCACGCCACATGGCGGGCCGAGCCCGGCCATATTCGGCCCATGTCTGGCCCAGTCGGCCCAATAACAGACCGTTAACGGCCCAATGGGGCCCACCTGTCAGTTGACTGTTGAGTGCTGACGTCAGAAGTGACGTCACCTTGGACCCACATGTCATACGACCGTTGACCTAGTCAATGCTGATGTCAGCATGACCTCACCTGCCACATCAGCATCTGATCTGTCGTTGTTTAAAACCACCCGCGACACATGGACCAATCCCGTGATGCCATGTGCCAGCACCAGATAAATCCAGTCCTTTTCTTTTTCAGAAAATGGTTAAATCTTTAAAAAATTATAACTAATTCATACGAGCTTAGAAAATTATGATCCACATATCCAAATTTTCTATAAATCGAGCTCTACCTATTTTTACTATGTTTGAGTGCATTTGGATCTTCTATTTGGCATTTGTTCTTTGTGCTAATCTCAGTTACAGGATCGAGCGAGGACAGGTCTAACGACATTGACTACCAGGAGAAATCTGACAGCTATGCCAATGAAGGTGCCACATCTCACCCAACCTCATAGATCCCATTACGCATGGTAAATGTAGTATGGCTAGTGCTTTAATTTCTGTTGCTAAATAATGGATCGCCTGTGCTAGGTATGCATGGTAAATTACTACTTGATGAGCCCTACCTTGTTGTAACCTATCTTCTGCCTACCCGCTGTTATGTTAGCCACTTGCTTATCTGTATATATATATACTTCACTCGCTTACATTTTGATATGACGTGATGAACCTTGGGAGGGCCTGGAGGGTGCCAGGCTTGATGTGTGTGTTGATGGGTCAGATGAGCTTGTGAGCTGATGATGCTATATCTGGGTTTGGGGTGGAGCTTACGACAGGTAGTAGGGTGAGGGTTGAGTCGATCGAGCCAGGATCTACGACGAGCTTATGGAGTGAGTCTTGCCGGGGAATGTATCTGGACATTTCCACGAGTAACGGTCTATGGCGGACTAGTTCAGATGTGTTGGAGAGTCCTGGGTGGAAGCCTCTAAGGGGAGGAATCCAGGAGGAGTGTGTCATGGTAGCACGTTAAATGGGAACCCTGATGAAGACATTCCGGCTTGGTCACACTTAGGAACTGCTGCGCTGGTATCCGGACCTTAGGAATCTCTTGCTTTCCACTCGCTTCCCATGGGGGGAGACGGTCAAACCGCTGGATAGATCGATGCCACTACTGCTAGGCGAGTACTGTTAGGAAGGTATATGCATGGGATGGTGCTAACACCCTACCAAGACGATCATGGCACCCTCTTCGGGAGTAGGCACCTGGCATGGCATCCTCTTCAGGAGCAGATACATGCTCTCTTCACAGTTTCAGTGATCCAGAGCTGGATGGTAGAGTGGCATCGTTCTATGGCAGTAGGTGCTCGAAATCTGCCTAGGTGGTGATCAACACCGATGATGGTTATCTAGTGGAATAGTAAAACCTTTGCAGAGTATATGGTTGATCGATCGATACATATGCCAATTCTTTGGCTGTGGACCTTTCCTTAGGAGGATGCACCAGACTAGTGAGTGGAGTGTTCTACCTTCTCCCTGAGTGTGATTTCCAGTCGTTAGCCAGGTTGAGGGTTGCGGGCCACTGAGGCAAGCCGAGAGGGAGTTGGCTTGTCGACTTGAGTCTGAGAAGGTGTTGGAGGATATGAGATGGTGTTTCAGCGATGGATGGTGATGGATGGAGTGGGATTGGGAATGTGTTTAAAACTTGAATAATATATTATTTATATACTGTATCGCTGCATAGAAAACCCCAGCCTTTATAGGTTCCTTTTGATATATCCATTTTTGCATCCAATTACCACAAAGCAATGCATAGGGTGGGAGTGGCCAGTATAAATCGTACTGAAAGGTTTCAGGTTCAAGGAGTGAGTACTCTTCTAGGGAGTACAGCGATTGAGGTTTTTGTGTCTACGCTCAAGTTGGATCAGAGATGATAGCTTCCGCACCTTTAAGCTTTTAAATTTTATGTTGCATGAACTCTGATTTCGCCAAGTGGCGATGTAATAAGTTATTGTAAACCTCTCTATTGCACTCTTATGTTCAATGTATGGATTACGATATTCAACTATTATCAGGTAATGTGATTTAAATGGTCATATTACACTTTGACTCTGTGGATTTCCCTTCACAGAAATCGAGGTTGTTTCATCAGGTTTTTGGGAAGCACCATCACGGCTGCTCATTGGACGTCTTCTTCCCTCTACGCCGCTGATCCGGATCTCCGTCGACGGTCTGCTACATCTTCCTTCGCCGACAATCCCACTGTAAGAACGTCAATTCTCCCTCTGTTGTTCGTTCTTGCTTTCTCTCTGTTGCTAGCACTAGAGAACATATTTTTGTTTCAGATCGTAGTGCTAGTATAGAATCATATATCTGTGATACATGTTGTTTATCTTTTTCTCATTGTCGGAATTAATTTATGCATCACTAAATTGCTTTTATTTCCAACAAAATCAAGATCTTTCTTTAGTACTTACAAGTTACAACATGGAGTTACACTTACTAAGGACAGCTTAGCAAAAATGAATTGGCAAGTGTCAAATGTTGTTTTTAGTGCTTTTAAAATTATTCAGGATTTGCTTTTTGATTGCCATTTTGAGAACTTTGTTTGGAATGCAATGCACGTCAGATTTGGACTTCAATCACACCCACCAATTTTTATAATATGTTTGGCTCCTGACTAAATGGCTTTTGTCCTAAAACATCCTAAATTTTCCATGAGGGAAAAATACACAGAATGGCGAACAATATGGTAGTTGAAGCTCAACCCATCATTACCTAGCAACAGTCGATACAAAAATCCATACATCGAATAAAAGAGTAAATTAGAAGGGATTACATAAATAGTTCATTGCCACACTGGCGGAAACATCAGAGTAGCAGCAGCTTCTGGGACAGCTGCGGTAAGCGGAAGTACAACAAAATCTCCATAAGAAGCCTGAGCGTAGGAACGAGACATCTACTCCTCCTCGTCATCAAAGTCGTAGTCGGGCTCACCTGCCAAATAAGTTTCAGTACGGTTTGTACTAGCCACATCTCCCACCCATGCTTTGCTTTTGCTATGTAGTATTTGGTGGGATGCAAAGGATATAATCAAAGTGACCTAACATATGGCCATGGTTTCCTATGCAAGTAGTGACCAATATTATATAATATAATTCATCAAGCTTTAACCCATCTCATCCACATATCCATCCCATTCCATAACCAAATCTCACCCTCTCACACTCAGTCGACAGGTCCAACTCCCTCTCGGAACCTGTCTCAGCGGCTCACAGTTGGAAGGGTAACATCAGGGGAAGAATAGAAGGACTCATCTCACTACTCCCGAGAAGTGTGGGTCTTAGAAAAAAGCCATACCAGTGGCTCGCGGACTATATATATAGATTCATAAACTCTGCAGAGCGTGTACTCCCATAACCACAAGATCACCATCATCGTCAGTGCCCCACCTAAGCTGATTCCCGCTGCTTTCTAACCGGTGTAATGCCACCCTACCACTCAGTACTGGGACATCCTGGATAGCTACCACCGGCACACTAAGACTATGAGACATAGTACCGGACCCTTGAGGTCACTATGTTGTCTAAGGAGGGTGTAGGTCCCAATGCCCGTACCTCCCGACACTATTTGCTAACAACCTAGTAGTAGTGGCACCGTCCTAGCTAGTCAGACATCCGTTCCCCGCCCATACACGGGCGAGCAGTGAGCATGTAGGTCCCAAGGTTTCGGTCCTCAAGAGATATTAGGTCCTAGGGGGATCAGACATGATTATCTTCTCTTAGGGACTATAATAGTCCGTGCTACAATAGCACCTCCTACCAGGGGCTTCGCTCCAGGAAGGTTTTCACCCCCGGGACCACCATATACCTCACAATGTGCCTGCCACATGCACCTCATACGGGGATGCCCAAATCACATCCCCCGGCAAGACTCGCCCACAAGGCTCATCGTAGAATCCTGTCCGATCGACTCAAACCTCACCACACACCCAGGACGCATGCAGCACTCTCCCTGAGTAAAGTGGCACCACGTGCCTTAACCATATAACCATACTCTCCACCACGCATCACATCACACAGATATAAGCGTAGTAGAAGTAAAGCATCATAAGTAAATAAGCATGCGTCTAGCCTATTAGCGAGTGTGTAGGAGTAAGGTTGTGACAAGGTAAACGCTCATCAAGCAATTCTACCATGCAATCTATCATCAGGCATCATTCATAAATAAAGCACTAGCAAACTAGATATTATGCCGTGCGTAATAGGATCTACGAGGTTGGGTGGGGTGTGGCACCTGCGAAGTCGTCACCGAGCTCCTCCTCATACTTGTAGTCGTCCTCCTCAAACTTCTCCTCCTCTGAAACAAGACATAAATAGCCACGTTAGCGACTCCTATAGAGTATCACAAAGAACCAAATGAAATTCAATAACCCCAAATGCAATCATACATAAGCCTATGACGTAGAGCTCATTTTTATGAAAATTGGACACTTGGTTCATATTTTTCGGAGTTCGTATGAATTAATTATGATTTTTATAAGATTTAATCATATACTAAAAAGAAAAAGACACATTAAACCAGGGGCTGACATGTGGCGACTTCTGATTGGTCCACGTGGCATGCGAGGTCCGGCAGAGGTGGGGTAGGGCTGACGTCATGCTGATGTCAGCATGGGTCAGGTGGTTTAGACGCTGACAGGTGGGACCCATGGTCCTGGTCACTGACATGTGGGACCGGGTCAATGGTCAACGGTGACGGTCAATGGTCAACGCCGACCGATCCTCGACCGGGCCTCGGCGGGCTAGGGTAGGGCTAGATCTGGGCCAGGTTGGGCCGGCCCGGCCCGGACACGTGTCGGGCTCTGGTCGTGCCACGTTGAGGATCTGGGTCCAGTAGGCTTGGTCCACGGTGCTTTGGTCCATGGACCCAGCTCATGGTGCACTGAAGACAGGGCGGCTAGGTGGCACTGTGCGGTTGGTCCAGCTGGGTTCACGTGGCCACGTGGACGTGGTCTAGCAGACAGGGGAAAATCCCCCTTCTCTGCCTCACGCGCGCGGCCGGGCGCGGCGCTTGCCGGCATGGAGCAGGGGCACGGCGGCTGCGGGCAATGCGGGCCAAGCGGAGCAGCGGCTAGGGCTGCGCAGAGGTATGGCGGAGGCGGTTGTTGGGCGCAAGCTAGCTCACGGGCCCTTGGCTCATCGGCGCACGCGCTTCGGCGGCGACCGGCGGCGAGGCCGCGGCGGTGGGGCGCTACAGCGCATGGGAGGCATCCTTGACTTGCGCTACAGCTTCCTGAGCAGGAGGTGAACATAGTGGGGCAGTCGACGGCAGCGGCGGACGACGGTGGCGGCGAAAAGCTCTGGCGAAACTCGAAATTGGCCTCCATCTTCATCTTCTCCTACCTATGTGGAGCAGCTCGGAGCTCCAGAGGACTATCGCCATGCTAATGAAGGCTCACGGGGGCGCGCGTGATGGTGAGGTCGCAGCGGTGCTCCGACGATCAGAGGCGCACGGTGACTAGGGCCGGCAAAGCGCGCCGAGCCCCACTGGGGTCAAACCGAGCTAATGAGGCCTACGGCGCACTAGATGACGGGAATGCCAAGGATGAGTTGGTCGGCGGCCATAGGAGGCATGGGCGAGCTTACCTCGGTGGTGCTGACGGCGACGGATGCTGTAGGGTCATGGTAGCAGTTGCTCAGGGGAGGTGTAGCAGAGCAGCGATGTCGCGATTGAGCAGGGCCGCTAGGTCCTCCTCCGGCGTGCAGCAACGGCGGCGGCGCGCGGGTTCGGCTCCGGCAGCTGCAGCTCCTCCCCGCCTTCTTCCTCTCCTTCCACTCCTCTGCTCCTTGGTTAGCAGGCAAGGCAAGGTGGTGTGGTGAGCCAACAAAGGCGGCTGGGCATGGGGGAAACCCTAATGGCACCGAGCTCCGCCATTTATAGCCATGGCGGCCATGGCGGACGGCGTGGATGGCTTATGCCGATCCATCGGCTGGGCGTGGCCGCGTGCTAGGGTTAGGGTTTCGGGGGAGCGCGGTGCGGGCAGGCTAAGATGGATGGCATCACGGCGGTCACGGGCGTGGGATGAGCGGCGGGGGCGCCATTGCCACTAATGGAGGGGCGGACACGACCGATCGGTGAGCAGAAAAGGAAAAAAGGGAAGGGCTGATAGGTGGGGTCCAGGCGTCAGCGGCACAGTGGCAGTGTGTGGGCGTGCGGCGCGAGTGGCGCCTCATGCTGGGCCGGTTTGGCTTACTGGGCCGCGGCAGCGTGAGCGTGCGGGGAGAGGCAGCGGGCCGAGGCGGGCGCGGTGGCAGGCCGAGGCAGCAGGCCATGCTGGGCTGGGCCGGTGCGGGCGAGCCAGCACAAGTAGGCATGCGTGAGCGAGTAGCGGGGCTGGCCTTGCTGGGCCGCGAAGTAGGCCGGGGCGTGTGGTGAAGGCAGGCCGGGCCCGGTGGCCTTGCTGGGCTGCTACTGCTGCTGGGCTACTTTTCTCTTTTCCTTTTCTTCTTCTTTTCTTTTCCCGTTTCTATTTCTATTTCCTAAGAATTAATCCATACCATGATCTTGTTAGTGTATGCATTAATGACTATAGCACCAACATCATACTAGGTCCACTAGAGTCTCATGGTCTAGTTGGAAGCCAAGTCCAAGGTTAGTATACTTATATATATACATATGATAATTATGTTGTTGATTTTATTATTTAATATATAAAATCAACAAGATGCAAACTAAACTATGGATTAAAATGTAGATGCGCAACTACAAGTAGGTGCTACTTGTGCAACATCTAGATAGTTTCCTACATGACACTCACCAACAACGGGGTACTTTTAGAAAAAATTTTGTTGGTTGCGATTTTTGGTGTTCAGATTTTTAGGGTTGTTACAGTCCTACCCCCTTATGACAATCTCATCCTTGAGATTTTAAAAGTGCAACTTACTCTTGAAACAAGTAGGGGTAGAGCCTTCTCATTTCTAATTCCTTCTCCCAAGTTGCTTCTCATTCTGTATGATTGCTCCACTGAATCTTCAAGTATGGCGTGCTGGTGTTTCTAGTTTCCTTGGTGGTTCTATCCATAATGCGGATGGGGTGCTCTTTGTATTCTAGGGTGTCCTGAATATCAAGTACCTCTGCGGGTATCAGATGCTCTGGTGGCTGCAAACACTTGCGCAGTTGCGACAAATGGAACACTGGGTGCACTCCTGCTAGTTGCATGGGTAGTTCAATTTTGTAGGAAAGCTTGCCAATCCTTTCACAGATTCTGTACGGTCCCACATACCTTGGTGCTAACTTTCCTTTCACATGGAATATGACGGTCCCTCGAAGCGGGGAGACCTTGAGATAGACATAGTCCCCGACTTCAAACTCGAGATCTATACGTCACTTGTCGGCATAGCTCTTCTGACGGCTCTGGGCAATCCTCAGATTCTCTCACACTTGGGCGACTCCTTCTTCGGCCTCCTTGATGATGGCAGGGCCAAAGAATGATCTTTCACCTGGTTCGGACCACATCAGGGCTGTTCTGCATGGTCTTCCATACATAGCCTCGAATGGTGACATCTTGAGACTAGCCTGGTAACTGTTGTTGTAGGAGAACTCTGCGAAGGGTAAACTCTTCTCCCAATCAGTCCCATATTTCAGAACACAAGCTCAGAGCATATCTTCAAGGATCTGGTTCACTCTCTCTGTCTGACCATCTATCTAAGGGTGGTAAGCGGTATTGTAATCTAGCTTGCTCCCTATTGACTTGTTCAGGGCCTTCCAGAACTTGGACGTATACTGCGGCCCATGATCAGATATTATGCTCTTAGGGGCTCCATGCAGCTTGAGAATGTTCTCAACATATAGATCTGCTAGCTGGCCAACTCGGGCATCATTCTTGATGGCTAAGAAGTGAGCTACCTTAGTCAAGCGATCGACTATCACCCATATAGCATCATGGCCCTGCGAGGTTCGAGGCAAACCCACAATGAAGTCCATAGAAATGCTATCCCATTTCCATTCAGGTATATCAAGTGGCTTCAGCAGTCCTGCAGGTCTCTTGTGCTCAGCTTTGACGCGTTTACAAATGTCGCATCTAGCAACATGGCCTGTGATATCGGACTTCAGGTTCTTCCACCAGAATTTCCTCTTCAAATCAGCATACATCTTAGTACTGCCTAGGTGGATACAATACTTGGAGTCATGTCCTTCTGAGAGGATCTCATTGCAGATAGATGGGTCTGCAGGCACACAAATTCTGTCCTTGTACCAATAGGTACCTTGCTCATCTTCACTAAACTCTAGGCACTTGCCTTGCATCAGGAGCTCGTATATCTCCCAAATCTCTGGGCAATGGCGCTGGGCTTCATGGATCCTATCCATGAGGGTGTAGTTGTTGACACCGCTTTTTGGCATGTGCCAATATAAGCCGAAAACTATGCCGATCGGCAAGGGAGTGGTTATTCTCCAGTATTGCTTCTGAGTTGCCGATGGATGATTACCGATAAAGGACATGTTGATCTCGTACATTGCCGATGAAGCCAGAGGGCTGTTGCCGATGGAGAGAGAGGCATGATTGCCGATGGAAAGCAGAATGGAAGAACGTAGAAAGCAGAGCTAAATCATTATCGATGGGTTTTGCCGATGGAATCTATAGATGAGGAGCGTGCCGATAGAGGTTTCATCGTAAGCAATGGATAAGGAAACTGGCAATATTTATGCCAATATTGTAATAGTTTACTTTTGAGTCCGACTTTGGTACGAGTCATTATTTTTTATTCCTTAGAAGGTAAGATTTGTTTAGGTAATACTTTGTCGTGTCTGTTTAGGACTCATAGTACCAGGGTATAAATATGTACCGAGAGGCAATGTAAAAAAGAATCAATCAATCAAATACAACAAATCTATTACTTTTATCTACTTTTCAAGCAATCTACTTTTCGACGACTTCGTCACCAGTACCTTTTCCTTTTCAACGAGTTCTTTCAAGAATCGGCGGGCTGCATCAACTTGATCTCCGGCGACCTTGCAGGTTCCACGTTTATCGAGCACAACTCAGGCTTTGACGTCCGGGCGTATCGCTGTCGTCTCGTCTGATCTGTTCAACAATTATCGAATATCATCTGAGCTTTGACGTTTGGGCGTATCGCTGTCGTCTCGTTCGGGTTTTATTCAAATTTATCATCCTTATTGATTAATAGGTCAAATCGACTGGCACGCCTTGATATCGAACTAGGGTATTAGCCCGGTGTGTTTGCAGATCCAACGCCTTTTTGCATCAACACATCTTTTGGCACGCCTGGTGGGACAAAGTCAATAGATTTATCATGAAGAATACTACCGATATCACTCCAGAAAACATCATCGAGATATCAGAATCAGATGTCAAGGAGGATCAGAGGCAGGCCATGGAAAAAGCTATGGAGGATTACAGACAGCTCTGCTTGAAGTCTTTCAGTATGAATAGGGGAGAAGAAGTCATCCAGAAGCAAGATCTGCCGTTGCCTCGGCAGGTAACCTTTGACTCCAACCCTGGTAAATTACAGGAGATGGTTAATTCTGCATTAAATCAAGCTTTGATCAACCACTCCACCGTGTTGTCCAATACTGTTTACAATGCTGTTGTGCAAACATTAAGAGAAGGACAAGCACCAGGGTATGTCAGGCCGGCATATCAGCAGCCGGGATCGGCATCTACCAGCACTCCATCGGCAATTCCAGCCGTTGAGAGTATAGAAGCGCCTACTCCAGCTATATCAGGACCATCCATCATTGAAGCCACGCCGATAGGATCAGATCTAACGTCTCAGGAGAGGCCTAGTACTCAGTTGAGCACAGATCTATCGGCATCAGCAATGTCAGGTCCTTCAGGTCAACATAGTCAAACTGCTGCTAATTGGTGGGGATACGGTATGCCTCCAGGTCCATCTACTGCCAACTCTGGATTGCCTCAAGTGCATGATATAGCAGGGAAGGGTCTGATGACATCGGCTACTCCAATTCGGCCAGTGGCTCAAGTGCCGCATTATTCTACTGTACCTCCTGCTATACAGCCATCGTCAATGGGATTCTACGCGCCTCCGCAACAGATATTTTATGCGAATCCATTGACTAATCCCCCACCAGTTCAACAGAGAGCTTCCACTGCAGAGCAGCCCGTAGTACCATTCATATCTCAGTCTGGACTACCTGCAATTCAGGGCAATTATGCTGGCTATCATCCATCTATACAAGAGCATCAGTTGTCTGCAAGCTATCAGCCATCGGCAAGCCAGGTGCCGATGAGTTACAATCTCAATTGGTCAGGGCAAGCGCCAATTCAGCAACCTGCTATTCAACCAAGCTACCAAGCAATAGGGACTCAACGGTATAGTCCACAGACGAATTTCTAGGAACAAGCATCGGCAAAACAGCCGATGAACTTTACGCCGCAGATTGGTGCCATGAATACGCCGATTTATCCAAGCCAAGTGCCACAGTTGTATGTAGAAGCATATCAGCCAACGCCTCCAGTAGAGATCCAGCCAGTGCATCGGCAAGATCAGGATGCACTCTTGACCGATAAGATTGCAGAAGTGATGAAAGAACAATTTAGGATTCAGCCCAAGATCGATACTTACTCTTATCGGACTCCATACCCTTCATCTTATGATTCAATTCCTTTCCCGAATCGGTACAAGGTGCCAGATTTCACTAAGTTTTCTGGGCAAGATGATACGTCAACGATGGAACACATCAACCAATTCATCATCCAGTGCGGGGAAGCAGCAAACAGGGATGAGCTAAGGATCCGATTATTCTCGTCCTCTTTGTCTGGATCGGCATTCGCGTGGTTCATCTCCTTACCACCAAATTCTATTCTTACTTGGACTAATCTGGAAAGACAATTTCATAAATACTTCTTTGCTGGTGTCCATGAAAAGAAGCTTACCAATTTAATAAAATTAAGACAGCGAAGCGACGAATCGGTAGAGAATTTTGTGCAAAGGGTACGAGACATGAAGAACAAGTGCTACAGCCTAGTGCTTAATGACCGCCAGTTAGCTGGTTTTTCTTTCCAGGGATTGTTGCCGCATCTCAGGGACAAATACGATGCTCAGGAGTTTGAAAGTTTAAGTCATATTGTGCAGAGGGTCTCTGATCAAAGTGCTCAAGCTCCAGAACATAGAAAGAGCTAGAACAAGAAGGTGTCCTTCGTAGAGGCAGAGGAATCAGATTCAGATGAAGAACCAACTATCGGCCTGGCTGAGTGGGTAAAAGGTGAAAAACCTTTATCGTGTCCTTTTGGTCAGAAAGAGCCAGAGAAATTCACGTTTGACGTCATAAAGGCCGATAGAATATTTGATTTGCTACTTCAAGAGGGCCAAATCAAGCTATCACCCAATCATGTGATTCCATCGACAGATGAACTGAAGAAAATTAGGTACTGCAAATGGCATAATGCAACTTCGCACAGTACCAATGACTGCAAGGTTTTCAGACAGCAGTTGCAATCGGCAATTGAATCTGGGAGGATCAAGTTTGACAACTCTAAAGCTCAGAGGCCGATGAAGATTGATCAACATCCTTTCCCAGCAAACATAGTAGAGGCCGTAAACAAGACCAAAGTGTTGACATCGGTAAGCGCTAAGAGGAGAGCATCGGTGGATCCTAGAAATCAAGTAACTACCGATGACTTGAAGGGGAAAGAGATAGTTGAAGCAAGCAGTAGTTCAAGAAGGCCACCTAGACCAGCTCCGTACAGAATTCCAAATGACCACTATCGGCATCGGCAAGAGGAGTTGCGTTAGGAAGCGTGGCATCGGCACAAAGACCATTGGAGATGCCCCTTCTTCATCTATTGTTGGGAAGAAGGCATTAAATTGCCTACTGTTGATAGTTGCCCCGAGTGCAATGGTTATGATCGAACCGATCGGGCAGAAAGAAGGCCGCGCTATGGTGATCGGAGCAGATACATCGGTACGTGATCGGCTGGGGGGCAGAACCAGTGTACATGAAAGGCTGGGCAGGCGTGCTGACTGTTTGCTGATGAATCAAAAGGAGCTCGAAAAGATGACCAATGCAGGAGTCCCTGACGAAACGATACTCTGCAGGGATCCCAATACAAATTGCCTAGGTTCAAGTGCAAAAATTTACCAACCTGTCTGGAAGACGAAGCTTCCTCAATGGTGCCCTAAAGGTCTAACGAGGACTCAAAAGAGGAAGATGCGACGTGAGCACAAAGAGGAAAGTTCCCGTGGAGCAAAGACTCAAATATGACAACTGAAGCGCAGAAGTGAAGGTCCATCGGTAGACATCAACATGGCTTTCCTATTACCGATGAGATTCTTAGCACTTGCCAATAAAAAATATATATATAGATAAAGTGCTTGTTCAAAAAGAATGTATCGGTACTAAGTTAATGTGAAGTTTTACAAATTTCTGATACATCACATTGCTGATGAAAAGAGAGGTTTATAAGTTCAACAATGAATGGATAGATGATATCGCACGCAGGCGAATTTGGTCAGCTTCCTCCAGTATCTTCGCATCTTCATCGGCATTGCCTTCAATTGGCTTGATCTTCCTCTTGAGCGCCAACGTCTTGAGGACTTGGTTGTCCCTTTCTTGCTGAAGAGTCTTGACAGCTTTGGGCATTTGGGCCTTCTCATGATTTGCTGCGTCCAAGGCTCCTTCAACCCGTCTCAGCTCCGCTAGCAGGGCTTCTCTTCTTGCCGATAGCTGAGCAATCTTGTCCTCCAGATCTGCACAAGAGGTTTCTAGCTTACCGATGTCTTTGTGCTTCTCATCGGCAAGTTGCTTATGCTTCATCATGTCCTCCTGGAGTGTTGCCTGAGTGGCTCTATCGTCAATCCGCTGGGCAGCCCTTTGATACTGCAACTGCCGGCTCTCCAGATGTGCAGCCTGGAAAAGTGCTTCCTCAACATCGGCAGGAATATGACCTTGAATTCCTTTAAAAGTTGCTCTTACAGAATTAGAATCCTGGATCAGTAAAGAGGTCTCCTATTGCAGCAATGATAATAGCGTCTCCAACTTTGACTTGGTTTCAGGTGATAGAACTCTAAGAGTTGGAGCAGAGCTTTCTTCAGAATCTTCATCATCGGGAACAATCCCACTGATAGAGAAGGAAAATAGACTATCGGGGGAATCTTGCTCCTAAAAAGGAAAAAGTAATGTCAGCAGAAGAGCCCAAAGTGTTAAAGGTTATCTAAGGGAGTTAACTCACCTGTTTCAAGGCAATATCTCGCCTTTGGCTTGAAGAAGCAACCTCAGGTACAATTGCCGATGATGTTTCTTGTGTTGGTACCTCAATCGGTTGCTGCTGCAACACCGGTGCCGATGAAGATCCTTGTATGGGTACGATGGCCGATGGAAGAGCAGTTGCCGATGGAGAAGTATGCACAGATGCGTCAGGCGATATCGGGCGAGGCGAGGACGCCGACGGAGATGGTGTAAGTCTTGCCGCTTGGATTATGATTCTTCGCCCGATGAAGCCTTACGCTTGTGCTATAAGATATCGGCATCGGACGGCTGGGGGGCATCGGCAATGGATGGCTGAGGAGTCGGTACACTTGGGACGGTTGCCGATGCAATTACTCGGTGCTGCAAGAGAGGCAGATGAGTAAAGGTGCCGATCCAATAATCAAGGCTTGAATAAAGAATACCTCTGGAGAGTCATCAAGGACAACAAGGTGGGGTGACGAAGACGCTGCAGGTGGAGACGAAGGGCGAATTACCGATGAAGATTCTAGTGGTGTAGAACTCGTGCCCTGAAATGTGAAATCGGTAAATCACAGCAATCGGCATCTGCAAAAGAAAGTGAGGTGGTTACCTGAGATGTCTGTGCCAAAAATGTGACCGATTTGGTGCTCTTCTTGGTACGACCACGGCCCACTGGAGCATCTAGCGAGGGAGCTTTATGGCCGATGATGGATACCAGGGAGATCGGCTGCAGCCGTATGACCTTACCACTCTTATTAATGTTGGAACTGGATCATCGACCTGTTAAAAAGGGGTTAAGTTGCCGATGGATTAAAGGGGAGTTGAAAGAAGTATAGAGGGTCAGACTTACCGCATCGGCAGGGATGGCGTGATTGGGATCAATGAGGTTCCAGTAAAAATGAGGAGAGGCATCTTTCCATTCTTGCCACCATAGTTTGAAGGACTCGGTGACAAAAGAAGCCGGTACCCAATCAGTTAGATCAACATTAGAGATATCGGCATCGGGAAGGAGAGTAACAATCTTGTGCCAATCCACACGGCTCGCAATAGTTTCTCTCGGTTTAATCACATCGGCAAAACAGAGGTTGATGGGCAGTTGTCCAAAAGCTAATTGTCTTGCTGCTGCCGATCGATAATAGAACTCGTATGTGGGATTAATGTTCTTCCCGCTTCCAAATATGTTGATCGGGATGGCACGAGGGGTGATTATTGTGCTAAGAATGTCGGCATCCTGGTTCAAAGCCTCATCGGTAAGGTTAAAGGAAAGAGGGAATCTTGCTGCTTCATCAACATACGGGACCCAGGCCCGAAGCTCAGAGGGGATGCCGATGTAGAATCTGTGGAAGAGATTGCCGATCTGGACTCTATTTGCCTCTGCCCCTGGTAATACTGCCAGAGCTTCTCCAAAGTTGATGGGGGACGCGTTGCCGATTCTTCTTCCCCAAGTTGATAATCTTCAGGAAGGCTTCGAGAGAATTGCTGGGCGAACAGATTAATGTGGAAATACTTGTGCATATGGGCGTTCAACCACATGTTGGCGAACCACCAAGGGCCCCCCAGATTGCCGATGGATTTGCCTTGCAGCAGTCTTTGTGATACTTGGTGAAGGAGATGGTAGACTGAGCCAAGAAGGTATCGGCCCAGTGGGATTCTAACGCCACTAGCCAATAGCTCTGCTGTAGGAAGGTGCATGTTGGTCGGTCCAACTGTTCTACTGTAGAAAATAAATTTCTCAAGCCACATATTCAAAAAAGCTGAATGCTCCCTATGACTGACTAAACCAGATTTCTTATACTCGCTGATATAGCCAGTCCAGCCGCCAATGTTCCTGGTGGTCAGCCGATGCTCAGGTTTTCGCTGGAACAGTGAGTTGTCATCGGTAGAGGAGATGTCCAAGCCAGTGAGCATGTACACATCAGCAAGGGTGGGAGAAGCTGGCCCATGTTTAAAGATAAAGGCATTCAGGGTATCCGACCAGAAATAAGAGGCGGCAATTAACAAAGACTCATTCCTCTCCATATCGGCAATAGATATTCTGATGCATTGTTCTAATTTGCGCTCCGCCCAATATAGCTCCATTGGCCTAGCGACCCTCAAATACCAATCTTTCCATCCCTTGGTGGTTTTTGGCCAGGATCGGAAGGTATCAGTCCAGAATCCCAAGTCAAAATTCTGAGTTCTAAAGGGGATTCGATTGGTTTTTGCGTTTATGATATCGGTTGGGTCTGGATTTCCCATTAGGCCTAGGCAGATAAAGTGATTCTGATGCGTTGGATGAGAAGATTATTGCAAAGTTCCTGAGATTAAAAATTGGGAATAAGGAAGAGTCATGAACTGCACGGAGAAGGAGAGACGAAATGTCAGAAGACGGGCAAAAGAAGAAGACAAACCTTGGGGACGTCAAAACAGATAGCCATGGCCGCGATGAAGATGGAGAAGGCAAAGAATGCTAGTGGAGGCTAAGGATCACTGTCAAGAGTGCCGAATGATCGAGTTCGTCGAAGGATTGCCTGTGGATGTCACCGCTGGAGAGAGAAAAGCTAGGGTTTGAATTGCAGATGAAGAATGGGCTGCGGTAGAGAAAGCATTATATGGGCCTGTTGGTACAGGATCTCCACTACCGCGCGCGCAACTCTCGAGGAGAAGTTCAAGCGATTTGGGCAATTAAGATCTAAGGAAATTTTGGCGCATAAAAGTATTTTATATACTCCGAAATTGGGGGGCATGTGTTGACACCGCTTTTTGACACGTGCCAATATAAGCCGAAAACTGTGCCGATCGGCAAGGGAGTGGCTATTCTCCAGTATTGCTTCTGAGTTGCCGATGGATGATTACCGATAAAGGACATGTTGATCTCGTACATTGCCGATGAAGCCAGAGGGCTGTTGCCGATGGAGAGAGAGGCATGATTGTCGATGGAAAGCAGAATGGAAGAACGTAGAAAGCAGAGCTAAATCATTATCGATGGAAGAACACAAGCTCAGAGCATATCTTCAAGGATCTGGTTCACTCTCTCTGTCTGACCATCTATCTAAGGGTGGTAAGCGGTATTGTAATCTAGCTTGCTCCCTATTGACTTGTTCAGGGCCTTCCAGAACTTGGACGTATACTGCGGCCCATGATCAGATATTATGCTCTTAGGGGCTCCATGCAGCTTGAGAATGTTCTCAACATATAGATCTGCTAGCTGGCCAACTCGGGCATCATTCTTGATGGCTAAGAAGTGAGCTACCTTAGTCAAGCGATCGACTATCACCCATATAGCATCATGGCCCTGCGAGGTTCGAGGCAAACCCACAATGAAGTCCATAGAAATGCTATCCCATTTCCATTCAGGTATATCAAGTGGCTTCAGCAGTCCTGCAGGTCTCTTGTGCTCAGCTTTGACGCGTTTACAAATGTCGCATCTAGCAACATGGCCTGTGATATCGGACTTCAGGTTCTTCCACCAGAATTTCCTCTTCAAATCAGCATACATCTTAGTACTGCCTAGGTGGATACAATACTTGGAGTCATGTCCTTCTGAGAGGATCTCATTGCAGATAGATGGGTCTGCAGGCACACAAATTCTGTCCTTGTACCAATAGGTACCTTGCTCATCTTCACTAAACTCTAGGCACTTGCCTTGCATCAGGAGCTCGTATATCTCCCAAATCTCTGGGCAATGGCGCTGGGCTTCATGGATCCTATCCATGAGGGTGTAGTTGTTGACACCGCTTTTTGGCATGTGCCAATATAAGCCGAAAACTATGCCGATCGGCAAGGGAGTGGTTATTCTCCAGTATTGCTTCTGAGTTGCCGATGGATGATTACCGATAAAGGACATGTTGATCTCGTACATTGCCGATGAAGCCAGAGGGCTGTTGCCGATGGAGAGAGAGGCATGATTGCCGATGGAAAGCAGAATGGAAGAACGTAGAAAGCAGAGCTAAATCATTATCGATGGGTTTTGCCGATGGAATCTATAGATGAGGAGCGTGCCGATAGAGGTTTCATCGTAAGCAATGGATAAGGAAACTGGCAATATTTATGCCAATATTGTAATAGTTTACTTTTGAGTCCGACTTTGGTACGAGTCATTATTTTTTATTCCTTAGAAGGTAAGATTTGTTTAGGTAATACTTTGTCGTGTCTGTTTAGGACTCATAGTACCAGGGTATAAATATGTACCGAGAGGCAATGTAAAAAAGAATCAATCAATCAAATACAACAAATCTATTACTTTTATCTACTTTTCAAGCAATCTACTTTTCGACGACTTCGTCACCAGTACCTTTTCCTTTTCAACGAGTTCTTTCAAGAATCGGCGGGCTGCATCAACTTGATCTCCGGCGACCTTGCAGGTTCCACGTTTATCGAGCACAACTCAGGCTTTGACGTCCGGGCGTATCGCTGTCGTCTCGTCTGATCTGTTCAACAATTATCGAATATCATCTGAGCTTTGACGTTTGGGCGTATCGCTGTCGTCTCGTTCGGGTTTTATTCAAATTTATCATCCTTATTGATTAATAGGTCAAATCGACTGGCACGCCTTGATATCGAACTAGGGTATTAGCCCGGTGTGTTTGCAGATCCAACGCCTTTTTGCATCAACACATCTTTTGGCACGCCTGGTGGGACAAAGTCAATAGATTTATCATGAAGAATACTACCGATATCACTCCAGAAAACATCATCGAGATATCAGAATCAGATGTCAAGGAGGATCAGAGGCAGGCCATGGAAAAAGCTATGGAGGATTACAGACAGCTCTGCTTGAAGTCTTTCAGTATGAATAGGGGAGAAGAAGTCATCCAGAAGCAAGATCTGCCGTTGCCTCGGCAGGTAACCTTTGACTCCAACCCTGGTAAATTACAGGAGATGGTTAATTCTGCATTAAATCAAGCTTTGATCAACCACTCCACCGTGTTGTCCAATACTGTTTACAATGCTGTTGTGCAAACATTAAGAGAAGGACAAGCACCAGGGTATGTCAGGCCGGCATATCAGCAGCCGGGATCGGCATCTACCAGCACTCCATCGGCAATTCCAGCCGTTGAGAGTATAGAAGCGCCTACTCCAGCTATATCAGGACCATCCATCATTGAAGCCACGCCGATAGGATCAGATCTAACGTCTCAGGAGAGGCCTAGTACTCAGTTGAGCACAGATCTATCGGCATCAGCAATGTCAGGTCCTTCAGGTCAACATAGTCAAACTGCTGCTAATTGGTGGGG